>CM070776.1:7090000-7520000 GCA_036346955.1 Dipus sagitta
AGTCTATTGTATGAAAAGTATGCCTAGAAGGTCTGAAAAGCAATTAGTGTTTAGCATAGATACAGCAGTAAGTGACATAGGCAGAAAAGAATGTGAAACATAGCAGTCATGTTGGTACATGCTTGTAATCTAGGCATGTTGGTACATGCTTGTAATCTCAGCACTGAAGAGGCAGCAGGAGGATTGCATGTTCAAGGTCAGCGTGGGCTACATAGTGAGCCTCTGTCTCCCCTGTTCTGGTTTGAGTCAGATGTCCCCCATAAACTCATGTGTTTTGAATAGTTGGTCTCTAGCTGGTGGCAATTTGGGAGGTAATGCCTTGATGGAGGAGGTGTGTTTGTAGGGGTAGGCTTAGGGTTGTTATAGCCAACTCCCCCTTGCCAGAGCTTGTGGCACTTTTGCTGCTGCTGTCTTCCACCTGCTGTGGCAAAATGTGATGTCTGGCCTTTACTCAACCATCATCTGCTCCTTCAAACATACAGACCAATAGAGTCTTCCCCTTTACATACCTGAATCTAACGAAAGAATACATTTTCAATTGACTGTAAAGGCTAATTTTGAGGCTTTTTTCTCTATCAATGCCCCCTCACTCTGCTCTGGGATCTCTTCTTGAACAAATGTGAGTGTCTGGCTTCTCCCTACCCAGCCTAGCTGTGTGGAGGAAAGAAAAGGATTGCTTCTTGATCTGAATTTTTCTGCTTGCCTCTCATTTATACTTTGGGGTAACTTCTTACTTTAATTACATGTACGATTTTCCTCTGGTCTCTGAATCGACCTTGTGTATCTTTCCTTTATACTCTAGATCTACCATATATGTGTTTCCTCTAATCACTGGAACAGCTACCTGTGTAATTTCTCTAAATTCAGGGTAACTATGCGTATATCTCTCTTTACTACTCATTTCTCATCTGAATTTCTTGGTCTCTGCTTTAGTATTTCCTCCTATTATTCTTCATTAAGCCACCACCATTTGCCCTATTAACTTTCTTCCATGGGGAAGCTCAGGATGCATGCCGAGTATTTCTTCTAAATCTCCCTATATAAGCACCTAGGTTCTATCTTCCACATTTTTATGGCTGTACCCCAGCCATTTCTCTCAGACGAATCTCATTGACTATGCTGTGTTTTCCACATGAGCATGTGTTCCTTACTTTCCATGTGTTTATGACTCTATTCTAGTCTTCTTCTTAAATCCCAGTTTCCCTTAAATAACCCTACAATTTATGATTTCTTCCCAAATAAACTTAATAATTCACAATTTATCCTTCTTGAGTGCATTTATATCAATTCTTTGTTAAAATAAGACAGGGCCCAAAATTGGGGTTTATAAACTTGGGGAACCCTCCTGTACCCAAAACTCCTGCATCACTACAACACATTCCAAAATGCCCTCCAAATGTACCTCAGATAATACACAGAACTTTGCATGTTATAATTTGAATTTTCCTATTTTCCACACCATCGTATATACGATGGTATATTCCCAGAGTCTAAAGTCCACATGAGCCACATAAAAGAAGTAGAAATCTATCATCTGCAGACATGCATGTTTCATTCAGGTAAAATGTCTATCACATGTTTACAAAAAAAGTTCCACCACTGTGTGACGCAGTTATAGCATTGAGGATTTTCCAAAATTGCTAAAATAAGCTCAAGTATGGGAGATAATTAAATAGATGGAATAGAGAAGTAATTTCAGGTAAAATATCTACCACATGTTTACAAAGAAAGTTCCACCACTGTGTGACACAGTTATAGCACTGAGCATTTTCCAAATCAGAACATATTGCTAATATAAGGCAAGTATGAGAGATAATGAATTAGATGGGAATAGAGAAGTAAACAGGAAAAATAGAAAAATGGAAAAATGTGCAATGTCAAACACTGAAAACCAATGCCCTTGCAACTGGACAGAAGAAAATAAATCACACACTTCTTTTGATAACCTACGTGGGACCTAAAGAACTCTGAGGCCAAATAACCTTGAACATAAAACTGTTGCATGGTATCTATCTTCCTACATATCCAAAGGCACAGAATAGCAACCAACAGGTGAGATGTGTGCTGTATGTTTATTGTACTGTGAGGGAAAGGGCATATATCACTGTTAAAAAAAATTCCCCAATAAACCTAACTCACAGTTCATTTTCTTCTCCAGTAACTTCAACTTCTAGAGAACCTCAGGTGTATATCATCCCCACCCTGCATGATCAGATGTAATACACTCATTGCTTTAAGATCACTACCCTGATTTAATCATCTTGCCCAATTAAATAAGGCCTCATAACTCAAGCGAATAAGAAGCTTTGGAATATGTAACATGAACCTGAAAGGAGTTCTGAGGCACACCTTGGAATTGACTACTTAATTACTGCATATGCTTCACACAACACAAGTTATTGCTATGTAGAAGTCAACATGTGAGCTGCTTTTTCACATGCATGTGTTTTTGGTATGAAAGTTTGCATGCATGTGTGCTTTTGTATGTTTGGGCACATGTGTATGTGAGGGTGTGCTTTCATGTGTATGTGTGCATAGGAAAGCCAGAGGTTGGCATAAGGTGATTTCCTCTATTGCTCTCCATCTTCTTAACTGGTGCAGGTTCTTCCAATGGCTCACTAATTTGGCACATTCAGGCAACTGATTTGCCTTCAGGATGTGCATGCTTCCACCTCCCAAACCTTCAGATTATAGCTGTGCATCATCACGCTCAGCATTACGTACATTCTGGAGATCTGTAGTGAGAGTCTCAAGCTTCAGTGGGAAGTACTTTTACCACCCGAGCCATCTCCTGAGCCCAGTGGGTGAGATCAAAGAATCAACTAGAATACAGACTCTTGCTAGTTGCAAAGGTGTTATTTCATATACAAATAGGGGCTTATTGGGACATAATCAGGATCTACTTAAATGTAGGACTCTTAGTGTTCAATCATTATGCAATTTTTTTCTCTAAGAGTGCACACTCAAAAATAATGGACATCACCACTTTTCAGCATATTCCCTCATGTGTGTGTGTGTGTGTGTGTGTGTGTGTACTATAATATAAAGAGATTTATTATAAGGTATTACCTCGTGAAATTACAGAGGAACAAAGAAACCAGGGAAGGAATGAAGGGCAGGAAAGGAAAATATATGAGCGAAGGAGACAGAACAATGAAGTAAGCTAGGAGTAAGGGAAGAAAGAAAAGAAAGAGAAAGGGAGGAATGAGGTGGGAAAACAAGGTGAAGGATGAAAGAAAACAAGCAAAGGAAGAGAATGTGGACGGAAAGAGATTGCGTCACAAGAACTTTAAGAGTTATAGGAATGGCGGACCATATATTCACAGAAATTCAGTTTATCTATGAAAAAGTTGAAGTAGAAAAACATGTAAGTGGGTTCCTGTGTGTGAGGTTCAGTATTTAGAAAACCACTGAGTCAACTTCTTTTGGGGCCATGGTGTTTACTTAATGCCAATCAAGATGCTGGTGGACTCTGAGCAGACAGAGAAAGTGGGAGGGGTCCCCAAGTTGCTCAGGAAGAGGAAAGGATGGTTTTTAGGGTATTGTAGGGAAATGGGGCAGGGGGAGCGGTAGGTTAGTACTCAGCTTAATGGGATATGCTTAGTTTGTCGAGAGGCTGTCTGTTTCACATGGAGATGAGCAATCATGCTGGAGCCATGCATGCTGTCTCAAACTTAAGGTGGGCTTTTGATCTCTAAGGTGTAAGCTTCAGGGGAGGGGCTGTTTCCTCCCATGCAGGTGAGGAAGGGCATAGGAATTACAATAATAGAAGTGGTTGATTCTAGGATCCCAGATTAAAGCCTGGGGGTAGTCAGGGAGGGGGTAGAACTCTTTGAAACCTCACTTTCTATATCCAGGGTTGGGAGGAGGATGAATTCAGGTAGTGATGCTGGCACAGGTAACAACAAAATCTTATGTTAGTATGAAAGGATTTAAACAATACAGCTTAAGAGATCTGAAGAAAGCCAGCTCAGGAATATCAGCCCCATTAGATGTGAAAGAAAGAGTGTGAAGATGGAGTTTGGTACGAGGTGAAGCTCTCCCAAAGTCTACTATTAGGAGTAGAGTATGGGTTGTGTGAAAGAGCAGAGTGGTCACCATCAAGTGTTGTGAGCAGAAAGATTGTTGAAGCTTGCCCAGTATCCAAGCAACTAAGAGATTGGGTCAAGGAGAAAATAACTGAAAAATCTTTCCAGTGCCATTAAGAAACAGGGATGACTTGCATAACTCTGGGAAGAAAATCATGGTAAGACAGGAAAGCAAATCACAACAGAGAAGACTACTTATTGTCCTCTCTTAAGGATGACCTACTTAAATCAAACTAGCATAAATTAAGCAAGGAACATTTAGCACCTGACCGTTACTCTGTTTACAACCACCTGCCTCCAAGTCATTGCTGAAACTATATCCTGTCTCAAGGTACTGGGGAAGGACAAGGACTGGACAGGCCACAAAAGAAGTGTTTACCCATGGGTACAATGCATGAATTCATCTGTGTGCTTGAATGTAGCAGCCATAAGTATGCAATGAGGGGATAAAATCCTCAAGTGCTCTTTCTTCCAGGAAATATCACCCACTCTTATGGGCAAAGTCATCATTACTACCATTTCTTATAAAAAGTGTCAGTTGAAAAGAGGCCTGGAAAAGGTGGAAAGATGCCCCTGGAAGCACTCAGAGCTTTCTATCAGCATGACAGACCAGCAAGATTCTCTTAACAAGCCCAGACTCCAGCACAAGGGAACCCACCCATTTTTGGCAGCTGGAGTAGACTGTCAGCCTGCCACTGGGCTTTAGGTAGCAAAGCCAGCAGAAGTTCTCACAAGAAAAACATTCAACATTTTACCACATATATGTGAAATCTAACCTTCTCACAGCCCACCCTGACTGATGCTCAAATTTCATCCACTGTAGTGACGGATCCTTCTGTGTTAAGTAAAACCAGACTACCTTCTGCTATTGTCTGCCACAGACCACTATGCACATAAAATGTCCTACTGTGTGCTGCTTTTGTAAACTGCCCCCCATCTACTCAGGCATCCTTGAGAATGTCTGCTAAAAGGCAATTAAGGGAATGCTTTACAGTCTACTATGGACTTGAAGTTTAGTGTTGCACAAGCAGCATACAAAAGGAAAATTATGTTAAGCAAAATAAACCCAAAGAACAAATGCTGTACAAATCCACTTGTGTGAGGCACCAAGAACAGAAAGTACAGTAATAGTGACCACGGGCTGGAAGAAGTGAGAAATACAGTATTGTTTAGTAGGCTTGAAATTTTAGTCATGCATGCTAAAAAAAAAAAAAATTCTGAGCATGTGTGATGCTCCTATTCCATTAGAGACATACTTCTGCTACTGAAATATACACTTACAGATTAAAATAGTAAGTCTTAGGTTATATGAATATTACCACAATTTTTTGAGTTAAACATAAGTACTGGGGAGATGACACAGTAGTAAGCAAAGTGCTTGCTGTGCAAGCACAGAGACCTGAGCAAAAGTACTAGTCTCCACATAAAAGTCAGATGTGGTGGTGAGTGCCTGTAATACCAGTGCTAAGGAGGCTGAGACAGGTGATCTCTGGGGTTTGCTGTCTAGTTAGTCTAGCTAAATCAGTAAGACAAATCAGTGGACTCTAAGTTCAATGAGGAGTCTCTGTCTCAAAAATGTAAGGTGGACCTGGGCATGGTAGTGTATGCCTTTAATCCCAGCACTCCGGAGGTAGAGGTAGGAGGATCTCTGTGAGTTCCAAGCCAGCCTGAGACTACACTGTGAATTCCAGGTCAGCCTGGACTGAGTGAGACCTAACTTTGAATAATCAAAAAAAATAATAATAAGGTTGAAGTCAGTACAATGACAATGTTTAGTCTTTGAATACACACATGCATGCATACCACATACATACACATGCCAAAAAAATGTCAAAAATGAGAAAGAACAAAACTATCACCTTCATGTTACACAAATAATAAGCTGATGATAATGCTTTCATATTTAGCAATTGGAGGATGACAAAACAAAACCAGATTTGCTACTTTAAAGGCAAGGAATCCTACAGAACCATAAAGTTAAATAGTTCTTAATTTGGCATGATGCAAGGTGTTGTTTTGTCAAGATGAAATATTTTCACACAACATAATTAGGGAACTGGATAGCAGGTGTACATGCTATGACGCTAGTATAACTGTCAACTGCAGGCTTATGCCTTCTAATTGCAATTTCCTCTGTATGTACCACACATACAATAAACATAATCCACACACAGACTGCTGAGGTCACTTGGTGCTCATGGAAGTGGACACTGTACTTGGTTCAGGATACAGAGGAAGAAAAGGATATCTTTTTCTTTGAGCATTCTTGGGTACTCTAGCTGGGGTACCTTGGATGAGCAGCTACAAAAAGTAATTAGAATTTGAGCTGATTAGGCTGAGGAGATTGGCTGAAGAGCTTTCCGTGTCAAGCATGAAGACCTGAGTCTGATATCCAGAACCCAAATAAATGTTGAGCATGATGGCACATGCCTGTAGAGACAGGAGGATCCCTAGGATTTGCTTGGTAGCTTGACTAGCATAATCAGTGAACTCTAGGTTCAGAGAGAGACCCTGCCTAGAAACATAAGATGGAGAATAATTAAGACTTGAAGAAGACACTTAATGTCAATCTCTGGCCTCTGCATACACTTACATGCACATGTGTACAAACACATGCACCCACATGTGTGCATACAAATGAAACACATGCATGCAAAAAAAGGTTGAATAAAGCAAGGAAAATGAACATAGGATAAAGACCACATAAATGATGTTGTATAAACATACACAAGACATAGGAATTCACCATGTGAATAATGATGTATAAACACACACACACACACAGAATTTGGGCTGATAGATCATTTTAGTCTAAACTAAGGAAACCAGTTTGGGGCTTAAAATTGAGCTTGCAACTTCAGCCCCCAGCAGGCAGATAGAGGGAGTGTTGTCACTGGGGGAAGATCTTGAAGTCCAGGCCTAAGGTGTGTTTGGGGGCAGATCTGAGTCCAGACCTTCTAGCTGTATTCAGATAAGTTTGAGGTCTGGTGGTTTGTGCTTGCTAATGTTGATGTTTGCTTGCTGAAGTTGTTTTTGCTTGGACATAAGGAAATAAACAACTTCTTCTACAAGTGATGAAATTTCCTATCAATTTTATAAGCGTGAAATAAACCTCTTCTTTCCATGAACTTTGTCTGTCTGGATGTTTATCCCATCAATGAGCAGACGGCTGCAACAGAGCTCTTATGTTGAACTTAACTTAGTGCCTTCTCCATTAACAACACTATTTACCACCCTTCTGTGCTCCAAGGCAAGAAGGAGACACTTGAATAAATGGGTTCTTACTTTACACAGGTAAAATCCTTTACAAAAGTAAAATGAAAATATGTACTCAATTAGCTTTTCTTGCATCCACTGGTTTTAGATGACCTTTAGGTCACAATAATCTACATGTTAAAGAAGCATATTTTAGGATGAGATATCTTGAGGCTCCTCATGTATTTTTGTCTCTGCCATGACTTGAGGGACAATCAAAGGATAAGTCATCAATGGAGTAACCAATACAACCAGATCATGATGGATTCTAGGCAAAGTAAAATGTATTGTTGGTGTTCAAGTTTCACATTATCTTTAAACTGAAGGAAAAACAGTATCATCAAGTATAGCAGAAGCTCATCCAAATAAGAAACAATTGCCTCTTGACCTGTTTTCAGAGTTACCAAATATATTACCTTCTGGGTCTCCATAGTTGTCCACACTAACAGAAAATGATGTCATATAGACAATGATGAAAGGTGAATTTATTTTAAGTTTTGGACCAAACTTGGAAGAGACATTAATCTGCCCCTGACTTTCCCACAACAAGGTTAGCATTCATTCATAAATCACAATGGTGTGATCATTTGAAAAAGTTAATTTCTATAATATATTTTTTCTCTCTTGGTAAAGTATCCTCTCTATTTCTAAATCTTTTGGGGTTGTTTTGTGCATATGTGCTTGGTGTGTATATGTGCATGTTTATGTTGTGTGTGAGTGCACATGGAGGCCACACGTTGACACTGAGTGCTTTCCTCAATTGTTTGCCTCCTTATTTCTTGAGCAGCAGCTCACTTATGTGTCTATACTAACTAGCCAGCAAGCCACATAAATTCTCCTGTCTCTGTCTCCCCAGCCCTAGGTTTGTAGATATGCCCTGCCACACACAATTTTTTATGTGGGTGCTATAGATTTGAACTCAGATCCTTGTGCTTGCATGGCAAGAACTGTGCCCCATGAGCCCCCTCCAGATCTCTTTAAATCTCTATTTTAGTAAAGCCTTCTCTGCATGGCATACCTATGCAGATAGTGTATAGTGAAACATATTTATGTGGATGTACCCTTGATTTCAAATCATGGTTTCAAATACTTCCATACTTCCACTTCCTGGAGGTCCATGCAGATATGATCATTTAATATTATAGTCATTAGATGGAGCCTTCCCTCAGAATTCAGTTTTCTTGATACCAACATATTCTGTCACATCAACAAGCAATTAAAAAATTCATGGAGATAGCAAATAACTGATGCATAAATGAGTGACTTTTATCCTGTAAAGTCACATCGACAGGTTTGGATGCACTGTTCGTGTGTTCCTAAGTCTATGTTGCATTCAGGTCTGCATTGCTGGTAGAAATCATCCAACCAAGAGCAGCTTGTGGGAAAAAAGAGGTTTATTGCCGGGTGTGGTGGCACATGCCTTTAATCCCAGCTCTTGGGAGGCATAGGTAGGTGGATCGTCATGAGTTCAAGGCCACCCTGAGACTACACAGTGAGTTCCAGGTCAGCCTGGACTAGACTGAGACCCTACCTCAAAAAACCAAAAAAAAAAAAAAAAAGCCAAGAGGTTTATTTTGGCTTACAGGCTCGAGGGGGAAGCTCCATGATGACAGGGGAAAACGATCACAAGAGTAAAGGGTGGACATCACCCCCTGGCCAACATAAGGTGGACTATAGCAACAGGAGAGTGTGCCAAACACTGGCATGGGGAAACTGGCTATAGCACCCATTAGCCCGCCCCCAATAATACACTGCCTCCAGGAGGCGTTAATACTCAAATCTCCATCAACTGGGGACCTAGCATTCAGAACACCTAAGCTTATGGGGGACACCTGAATCAAACCACCACAGTCCATGATATGGCACTATATCAGGCCAGTAGGATTCGAGAACCTTAATTCTTTCTGCCTTTTTCATAAAGGTGGGAGGAAGTTTCCTCAGATATATTAAAGCAATGTAGCAATTAGGTATGACAAAATCTCCTCACTCTTCAACATGCTGGTTTGTGTAATAACTTCCCAAAATGAATTTTAATTACCACATCAATCTCAGAGATCAGCATCAGGGGAGATCATTTCTCCTATTAATGTATATGTGCAGCTGTTTTTTATTACAAATTCAAGTTTTTACCATTCTACCATTTAATTAGCATACTAAATAGTAGGTTTCCTAGGACACTTTAACCCATACTCAGTTTTAGTTGATCCTCCCAGCTTTACCACCTGTTCCTCCATCTTCCCACCACCCACCCTGCTTGTATCATTCTGCATTCTGTCCCCCGTATTCCCCTTTCCACTTTCATATCACATGTGTACTATTAATCTCATCACCCCTCTTGCTTAATGAGATTAACATACAATGCAGGATTCAGTACAGATATATATATATATATATATATATACACATATATATATTATTAGTTTCATACTCAGTGAATACAGTCAAGTTGGTACCATTGTTAGCCTCCTCCATGACCGCCCCCGTCCACAGGGACCTCCTTGTTGTGGAATATGGGTCGTACATTGTGGGGTTAGCCATTAGTTATGGGTAGGAGGCAATTCTGTGTATCATGACCCAACATTTTTAAGTTCACCATATTCAAAACTTACCAGTGTCTAGGAAGTAACCATAACATGATCACAGAACTGTTTTACTTTATGGTGTGGATTAATGGAGTCAGAACTGTTCAATAGATGGTAGATAGATAGAGATAGATGACAAATAGATAGATACATACATAGCTACATAGATAGATAATAGATAGCTAGATGATAGATAGTATATGAGTAACTTTCTCATTGCTAGTATAAGACACCCAACCAGAAGCAGCCTAAGGAAGGAAATGGTTTGTTTTTGGCTTACAGTTTCAAGGGGAAGTCCATCACAGAAGATAAAGCATGGAAGGAGCAGGGAGCCAGAGTCACACAGTCACATCTGCAGGGAGGGAATAGAGAAAAATGAATGTTGGTGCTCAGCCAACTTTCTTCTTTTCATATAGTCCAGGATTCTTAGCTCATAGAATGGCACAACCGAAATTATCTTATCAAGAAAAATATCTAACAGACAAGCCAATATTTGTTTTCTTGGTGATTCTAAATCCTGTCAAGCTGACAACCGGATTAACTATCACAAGTTGATAGATAATAGATAGATAGATAAAAAGATAGATAGATAGATAATAGACAGACATCATCATCAGTAGTAACTGTGAGTTAATTCAGAAGCAAAAGTTCTATACCTTAAGGCAGTTGGGGTCTGTTTAGTTCTCATAGAAATTAAACAACAGATTGTTGTGGAGGAACATATGTGTAATGCTAGCACTCATGAGGCCAAAGCAGAGGTCTGTGAAGTTCATTGCCAGAGCAGGCTGCACAGAGACAGGTAGGAAGGGAGAGAGGGAGGGAGGAAGAGAGCAAGGGAGGAAGGAAGGAAGGGACAGAGGGCGGGAGGGAGGAAAAAAATCCAAATCACATTAGGCCATTGTTTTGAATGAGAAATCCTTGTAAGATATAACTCTGTCTCTAATAAAAATATAATTGTTATGGGATCCTTGTTAACAAATACATACAACATGGATTAACTGTTATACATAATCTACATGATTCTGTGAGAAATTCCAATGTGTTCATATGAGGGGTCTTTACATTATGTATCACCTACACCAGATAATCAGATCAAGTTTTCAATTCCACCTATGGGAGCAAATGAGTTCTCTTGAGTTAATGTGTTGACTGAGGGTTTATAACAAACACTGAATTTCTTATCCTTTTCTTGCTTTAGAGGTGCTATTACACATTGTTGAACTCTCCTTAACTTTTATGAGCTAATTCATAATCTTCAAATACATATATTAAGCTCTCCAAAGTTTAAAGCTATTAAGATGACACATACTTCTGCGTAGGTTACTTTCAATGTATTTCATCAATGCAAAAGACCCTTACATATATATAGACATCTTCTATACTTCCAAGCAACAAACTATGGTATTTCCCTCGCCTCCCCTGATTTCTACTTAATAACTCTACTCTCCCTCATATCCTCTCCCTCTCTCCATTAGTCTCTCTCTTAATTTGATGTCATCATCTTTTTCTCCTAGTATGAGGGCCTTGTGTAGGTATTGATAGGCACTGTGAGGTCTTGGATATTGAGGCCAATTTCTGTCCAGACAGTTGCATGTAAGAAGTAGTACCCTTCCTTTGGCTCTTACATTTTGTGTGCCACCTCTTCTGCAATGGACCCTGAGCCTTGGAGGGTGTGAGATGTTTCAGTGCTGAGCACTCCTCCATCCCTTCTTTTTTAATGAGCCCTAGATGGTACAGAACACAAATTTCAATGTATTCCAATGTTTAGAGGGGGTCTAATAAGAACATCAACAGTTATTATATTGTGCATTCATAACTGGAAGCATAAAACACATTATATATGGAGAATTCTAATAAATATTTATAAAAAATGGGAAGTTGGCCTAGAGAAATTGCTCAGTGGTTAAGGCACTTGCCTGAAAAGCCTTATGACCCTGGTTCATTCAATTCCCCAAAGTAGTCCATTCATCTGGCGTTTGTTTGCAGTGGCTAGAGGCCCTGGCAGGCCCATTTTCCCTGCCTTCTCTCCTTGCAAATAAATAAATAATATTTTTGAAAAATGGAAAACACATTTAACTTGGAATAGAAAGAACTATTTTGTTGGAGATTGATAAAAGCTTTCATTCTACTACTAACCTTAACAGGGCATCTCAATCAATGTAGGTATTTTAGACCAATTATTTATTTGCTGTGTCAATTATTGCGGTACGTGGTAGAGCACCTTAGGCTGCTACCTACAAGTTGCCAGTAGCATTTCCCCCATTGCAAGAATAAAATATGTGCTCTATCAGTATTGATTACAAAATCACCTCCTGGCCTATATAAGTAAACAAGAAGTCAAAGTTGGAAGTTCATCTGATATTTTATTATTTAATTAGTAGTTCATGAATGTATTCAATATTTAATGAGTACAATTCATGTACAAGACAGTCAACAAAGTCCAAGGTGTAGAAGACTATATGAAAATGCAGACCAGGCATAGAGGAGAAAAACTGAGAATGTTGCAAGCCACAGATGCTACTGCAGAAGGCTAAGGCTGTAATTCAGACATGGAGACTTTGAGATTCTCATGGAAAGACACCAAGGGCTACAACTGAGCTATTATGACATTGACTGCATTCCAAAAAGCATTGCCTGTCTCTGCTTGTTTAGTAAGTTGGAAGAGAGTGTCTGTAATTCCACCAGCAATATTAGACTGTAACTATATCCCAGAGAATCCATGAAGGAAAGAAGGGAAGGGACTGGTTTCCTGACAAACTATTCTTGGACAATAGGGGATAATTGATGGGTGTATGTTAGGGATGGGCATGACTGAAGAGAAAAAAAAGGCATCATAGAAAAATGGGTCTTTTTGTCCTAACAGTAGATGGGGAAGATGATGACCTGGGATAACCCCAAGGAAAACAATAAAGTTTGAATGGGGGAATGATTGATGAAAAGCTGAGTCCACAGGTGGCAATTTTCTCTGCACACAAAAAAGGCTTTCCACAATTTTTTAAAATGTAAATATTGGTAAATATATATATATATATATATATATATATATATATATATATATATATATATACATACTTTAAAAAAACCAACACACAAAAAATGTAACATGTCAAGGTTTTTTTGGCCAAAGTATACATATTTACATGGGTTATTTAACAACATATCCAATTGGTACTACAGTCATAAGGTTTATTTTATAAAGTCCCTGAGAAGGTAAGTAAGTTTTATAAAGTAAAAATACTGAAAATTTAAATTATCAAAATCCCAGGTGTACTATGACTTTAATTTATATGTGTGCATATGTGAATGTAGTCAACATTTTTGTGTTTTATCTTAACTCCATAGTCCAGTAGCATATTATACTATCATTGGAAATGAAGATCTAGTAGGTGAAAGTTTTTTCTTGTGTACTAATCTCTTAAGCAAACAAATCCAAACTATTGTGCAGGTATGCTTTAAATATATTCTATCAACGTGTAACACTTATAAGAAAGGAATAGCTATTCTAAATGGGATTATACTGCCTCAAGCTTTTTAACTTATGTTTCTAAGCAAACCAGCAAATCGTCTCAGCAAGCAGGTGTTTGATGACATGCAGACACATAGAGGTATCATTCTCCTACTGCTGTTTTTAATTCCTTCACAATTAGAGACCAAGTCTATGTGTTGAATAGCAATGTCCTCCAAATGGAAACATTCCATCCTGGAGAGAGACCTATTCAGGGTTGTAAGACTCAGGTAGTAAACAAAACACACTGGTCTTAGGAAACTGCTGAAACAAGATTCACAAGGATCCCCAGTGTTACCCAAGCAGTAACCATTGCTGAGGAGAAGAGAATCTCTGGCCAGCTAAGCTGTCCACCAATTGTCAGTGAGCCAAGGAAGTAGCTTTCTTGTGTTGTCACTTAAGACTGCTGTGGGCTTCTCAGGGGTGCAGCTGCCTTTCAGTCACAAGTGCTCCGCTAAGTAGCCCCTCACCCACACTCCTGTAAGTAACCCAACTCAACTCATTGGTACACTAAAGTAGACTGGGGTGGAAGCATTTCTTTGGTCCATCATTATTGCCCTACATGGAATGAACAGTTGTTTGTTCAGGTCTCCCCATGAAGAGTTAATACAATACCATCTATTTTATATCCTGTGCTCACAGTCTGCAAGTGACTTAATCTGATGTATGGACGACCAAATGCACATTCTGACACCCTCTTCTGTTAGCTTTAGAAGGATCATTCATCTCATGAATTTGCCATTCAATTTTATTCTCGAAAGTTTTTAGGCTCCTGACAGACACCTAAGTGACCTCTGAGTGGATTTTGTGTGTGTTTTAAGCCTGTAATTTGATTAATTTCACAATCCAAACATCAGAGTAAGGCAAAATGCAATTTAACTATTCAAGTTTATGAATGGAGTGCTCAAGTAATTAAAAAACGCTATTTTTTGTAGTCTGCCTTCCACAAATGTTTTATCATGTATTATTGGAAGAGAAATTGAAGAAATCTAGGTTCCTTAATAAACTTTCTGTTAGGAACACCACACATGCAAATCCACCTTTGCAAGAATGAAACTCCAGAATGGAACTCATGTCTCGTCCAGATTCATGTACAACAGCAACAGTGTCCCCTGCTGCCCACAGTCTAACATACTACCTAGGTGGGCTGTCTTTTGGGGTCTACCCTTCATGTCTACAAAACCATCTGGTCTTCCCCTTTACATACCTGAATCTGATGAAAGGTTACATATTCAATCTGCTGCTTTGGGCCCTTTCTCTCTCTGCCTTTCCTCACTCTGGTCACAGGGATACAAATGAATCTTATTTTATGACCTGGGTAATTTTCTGCTTCCCTCTATTTCATACTTTGTGTGTGGGGGGGTACTGTCTCACTTTGATTACATGTATGATTTTCCTCTGATATCTAACTCAATTGGCAATGTGCCTATTTCCCTTCCAATCTAAATCTGTCACATGTGTGTTTCCTCTAATCTCTGGAACCGCTGTGTAGTTTCTCTAAACTCAGTTTACCCATGGGTACAACTCTCTTTACTACACATTTCTCATTTGAATTTCATTGTCTTTGATTTAATATTTTCTTGTGTTATTCTTCCTTAAGCCAGCACCACTTACCCTCTTAACTTCCTTTCATGGGGAAGCTGAGGGTGGATGCTAAGTGTGTCTCTTATTAATCTCCCTACATAAGCACTTAGGTTCTATCTTCCACATTTTATGGCTCTGCCCCAGCCATTTCTCTTCAATGAACCTCACAGACTATGCAGTATTTTCCACATAAGCACGTCTTTCCTTAATTCCCATGTGCATATGAATCTGCTCTAGACTTCTTCCTAGATCCCAATTTCCTTTAAATAAACCCCACAATTACTGATTTCTCCCTAAACTTAGTAATTCATAATTTATCCTCCATGAGTTTGTTTTTATCAATAATTATTCATTAAAATAGGACAAGAGGGCTGGAGAGATGGCTTAGCAGTTAAGGTACATGCCTGAAAAGCCTAAGGACACATGTTCAATTCTCCAGGTCCCACGTAAGCCAGATACACATAGTGGCACATGCGTCTGGAGTTCGTTTGCAGTGGCTAGAGGCCCTGGTGCATCCATTCTCCCTCTATCTCTCTCTCCCTCTCTCTATCTCTAATAAATAAATAAAAATAAATCTTTAAAAAATAGGACAAGACTCAAAATAGGGGTTCATATATTTGGGATACCACCTGAACCCTGCATCAGTATGTGTGTGCATGTATGTGGAATATGTAAATGTGTTGAGATGCACACATCCCATATACATGATGTGTGTGGAAGCCAAAAGAGGATGGCTGGTGTGTTCCTCTTCTGCTCTTCTACCTTATTTTCTTGAGATAGAGTCTCTTACTGAATCAGATCTCCTCATTTTTCCAGTTACACTGGCTGACTGGCAAGCCCTAAAAATTCTTTTGTCTATAGCCGCCTGAGTGCTAGGTGACAGATCTACATGGTCAGGCCATTTTGTGTGAGTGCTATCCCCAGCCCTTGAACTATAAATGTACAGATAAATTATATGAAAATCACGAATTTATTTTGGTCAGATTATACATATATGCATATATTAGTTAACAATTTACCTACCTGTTACCTCAACCATAAGTGTTATTTTACTGTGTCTCTTATGCTGTATTTCAGAGAAAAAGGGAAATTCCTAGGGTTTAACAATTCTCCAAATGTATTAGTTACTTTTCTAATTGCTGTAATCAAATACTTGACAAGAAGCAACTGAAGAGAGAAATAGTAGATTTTTGCTTCCTGTTTGCGGGGACATGGTCTACAATGATGAGGAAGGCAAGGTGGCAGGACTGTGAGGCTCTTGGTCACACTGTATCTACACTCAAGAAGCAGAGTTTGATAACCATTTGGTGTTCAGGGTGAGTCTTCCCACCTCAGTTCATCATTTCTGGAAACACCCTCCCAATACCCAGAAGTGTGCTTCCCTAAAGATTCTAAATCCAATCAAGCTGACAGTAAAAATTAACTATTCACACTAAATAAACCATTTTGTGGAAAAAGTCTGGCTGTATACCAGAGTCTTTATAAATATCATATTTATATTTATTCCCACTTTTCTCTCTAGGATGATCTGGATACATTTCATTCCATTTTGTAAAATGAGGTGTGGACAGTAAATAGTTTCTTTTTGTTATTGCTTGTTTTTTAAGAACCCTATGGCTGAAGAAATGGCTTAGTAGTTAAGGTGCTTGCCTGCAAAGCCTAACGACCCAAGTTTGATTCCCCAGGACCCACGTAAGACAGATGCACAAGAAGGTGCTTTCATCTGGAGTTCATTGCAGTGGCTAGAGCTCTGGCATGCCCATTCTTTCCTCTCTCTCTTTCTCTTTCTCTCTCCAAAATAAATAAATAAATAAATATTTTTAGACGAATCCTAGACAGAGGATTGAGAAAGACAATGGATAACTTTGGCATCAATTACATTAAAACATAAATTATTTTTATATCTTTATAATATCTATCTCTTCCTTTCAAGAGAAGATTGTACAATGAAGTCATGTTACAAAACTTCCCTACTTAATACTCTACTCAAGCCTGCCAAAAACCATTAACACCAACTTCCTCCCAAATAGACCAAAACCACCTTAGGAGCCTTCCAAGAGTTATAAGCAAGAAAATGAAAGGAAACAAAGCCATTTTGAGGAGAACAAGTGTGACTTCTAATTACGCTCCCTTTCATATCCCCCAGAGGGATCACCTGACAATTAACAACACCTTGAGAATCATTCATGACACCCTCATATTGAAGTGTTCAGAGCACAGAAGATGAATATGCAGCAGCAATAACACAAATATATCAATTAATAGCATAATGAAGATGGTTTGATGTATATTATCTCATTAACCCTCGCTGAAGCTTCAGGTACTATTATCATACACAACTCATAGGTAAGCTAACAGCTTCATGAACTACTCAAGCTCACATAGCAAAGAAGTGCCAGAGACAAACTTGAATCCATGGGTGAGTTTAGAATTATAACTGTTGTAGTACAGGAAAGGAAACATAATACTCAAAATTGCTGAATTTTTAGACCCTGGAAAGTAAAAAGCTTTTGCTTGTACTTTCGAGGTACTTTTGCTTGTTTTAAGTCAGGGTTTCATTCTAGCCTAGGCTAACTGTAGCCTATGCTGGACTGCAATTTATGGTGATCCTCTTACTTCAGCCGCATGAGTGCTAGGAAGCTAAGTGTGATTCATCATGCCCTACTTGAGGCACTTCTAAAGTTGAAAATCTACGTCTAATTTGCTGGTGCTAGCATTTCTTCCCATAGATTTTTCTGCATAATCACTTATACAGGCTCAATATATCCCAGAAAAATATCTTAAAATAAGTCCTGAGATTTACTAAAAATCCTTATGATGAAATAAGAAAATAGCTCAATGCATAAAATATTTGTCTCGACGTTATGGTGAGGACGCCCAGGGAAGACCACTTGGACACCAAGTAATAGGAAGGCATCTTTATTGGCTGGTCAGAGACTACACCCAGGACTCCGGAGCCTGAATGCAGTGCCAGGCTGTACTTCAGGACTCCTTTCATAGGAGAAAATCACAAGATTTCACATCTTAGTATAGTTCAGAAGTTCAGTAATCATAATCTTACATAAACAATAGTTAATTTCAATTCATTTTATAAAAAAAAACAGGAGCTTTCCTAGAATCCCCCCTTCCTGCTTTTTCCCTCCCCTGCAATTGCAAGCAAGAATCAGTTAATACAGAAGCTAAAATCTGCATTTAGCAACAGCAAGAAAAAACATTGTTGCTTGTTGTGTTAAGGCAAGCCAAGCACAAAGTTCAAGTGTAGGTGTGACCACATCCTGAGGCACCAGCTAAGCTGAACTTCCTTGTATGAATTCACAATACGGAGTCACTTATGTCCTTTTCCAGCTTAGGTACCTATCATATCATCATCATGTGTGACCTGATTTTAATCTGCAGAAACCACATGAGAAATATTGGACATTGTTGCACATGTTCATCATCCCAGCTCTGGGCAGGTGGAAACTGGAGGATCCCTAGAACTCTCTGGCCAGTCAGTCTAGCTTAATTGGCAAGCTTCCAGCCAGGTTATCCTTTGGCTTCTACATGCATGCACAGGCATGTGTGCCCATGTGTGTGCATGCACGCACACACCACAGAAAATAAAACAATTACTACCCCTTGCACCTACAACTAGTAGTAAGATTTCAAGAGATACCTGGCTTACCAAAATTTAAAGGCAATACATTTTTTCAATATCATATCTAATCACTCCTGTTTCCTGTATTTCCTATGCATATCTATGATAGTTGCTCTTCATTGTTAATTTGACTAGATTTGGAATCACTTGGGAGCCAGACCTCAGGGTATGTCTGTAGGAGTATTTCTGGAGAGGTTTTAGTGAGAAATGAAGATTCACCCTGAATGTGGTCACCATCATTCCTTGGGCTAGGGGTTCCAGACTTAATAAAATGGAAAAAGGGGACAGCCATCTGAGCACCAGCATTCATCTCTCTGCATTTCCTAACTGCAGATACAGTGTGACCAGGTGCCCTGTGTTCCTACCATCATCCATTCTCCACCATGACAGACTGATTGTATCTCCTCAAACCAGGTGCAAAAATAAATCTTCACTTAATTTGCTTTTCAGGTATTTTATCAGAGCAATGTGAAAAGTAACTAATACATTATCTTATGAAAACACACATGCACACACACACACACACACACACACACACACATCACAAATGAACTCTCTTATCTGGTAAGGGACACAGGATAAAGCTAGCTTCTTTCAGGCAGTTTCATCTGGGGACAAAACCAAACGAGATGATGAGACCCCACATTCCAACCTGCCTTGGCAGCAATAGAACTCATGCCTGATCCAGATTCATCTATCGCAACTGCAGTGCCCCTTGCTTCCCACAGTCTTAGCAGGCTACCTAGATGGGTGGCCTTCACTACCCAGGAGGGCTGGCCCTGGAGCTTACCCTTCAAATCTGCAAACCAATCAGGTCTTTCCTTTACAGACCTGAAAGAATACATTTTCAATTGGTTATATAAAGGGTACTCCCAGCCTTCTTTTTTTCTCTCTGTGTGTCCCCTCACTCTGTTCTGTTATCTCTGATATACATGAGTGGCTTCTACTCCCACCTAGCCAGGCTGGGGTGTGGGAAGAGCAGAACACTGTTTCTTGGTCTGGGTAGTTCTTCTGCATGTCTCTGCTTTATACTTGGGGTTAAATTCTCCCTTTAATGACATGTATAATTTTTCTCTGATCTCTGAATCTACCACAGATGTATTTCCATTACACTCCACATCTACCACATGGACATCTCCTCTGAACGCTGGGCCTGCTACTTGTGTAAATCCTCTAATCAGGAGGCAACCATGGATACAACTCTGTACTACTCATTAATCACTGCCTAAAACTCTCCTATTCTCAAACCATCACTACTTTTAACTTTTTTCCACAAGGAACCTCGAGATGGATGCTGTGCCTTCCATATGACTGTGTGATTCTTCTAAATCTCCACATAGGTTTTATCTCCCAAGTGCTTGTGGCTCTGTTCCAGCCTCTTTCCCTAAAGACCTCCATTTCTCTTAAATGAGCCCCATGAACTATGCTGTGCCTTCCACATGGGTGTCTTTTTCCTACTTTATATGTGCTTATGACTCTGCTCTAGCTTTCTTTTAGATCCCAATTTACCTTAAATAAACCACACAATTTGTAATTTCTCCCTAAATAAGCTCAATAATTCATCCTTTCAGTGTCCATTTTCATCTACTCTTTGTGATAGGACAGGACCCAAACTTGGGGTTCATAAACTTGGGGGACCCTTTCTGAACCACAAAGTCCTGCATCAATAATATTTAAATTTTCCTGATTTAATAATTCTTAGAGACTTTAATATAATACAGTGAATTGTGTCTGTGTGAGTATGCTGCTGAGAATTGAACTTAGAGCCTTATGCACGCAAATCATGTCTTTTACCATCAAGGTATATAATCTCGGCTCATACTCACACAGGTGAATGCAAAAACAGCCAAAGACAGTAGTTCTCAAATCTGTATGTTCTTTTTCCTTTTAAATACTATTCTTTACTCTTTTCCAACTTGTAAAGCAGTAGCTAGTTTATGATAGAAATTTAATTTCCCTTATCTTTCTTGACCAAGGAAGTTAACAGATGTAGGCATACAGAACATTTGGGGCTAAAGAGATATCTCAGTGGTTAAAGCACTTGCTTGCAAAGTCTGATGTCCCAGTAACCATGTAAAGCAAGATGCGCAAAGTGCCACGTGCACCTGAAGTTCATTTGTAGTGGCAAAAGGCCCTGAGGAGCCCGTTCTCTCTCTTTATTGCTCTCTCTCTCTCTCTCAACAAGAAAGAAGAAAAGAGTGAGAGTAAGTAAGAAATAGAGAGAGAATGAGAGAAAGAAACCATTGACCAGGCTAGCATATTCACAAAATAAAAATAGGATATCAGGGATTGAAAATTCAAGTAACCAATGCATTACTGTCTTGTGTATGATTATTTCAGATTCAAGTAAGCTGTTTATCTAAAATTCAAATGTACTTGGGCGTCTTTCTGTCTTCAATTTTTCAGAAAAAAAAAAAAACATATTAAAGAGTTACTTCAGCCAGGCCTGGTGGCGCACGCCTTTAATCCCAGCACTTAGAAGGCAGAGGTAGGAGGATCACCATGAGTTTGAGGCCACCCCGAGAAAACAGTGAATTCCAGATCAGCCTGGGCTAGACTGAGACCCTACCTCAAAAAAACAAAAAAAGAAAAAAAAAGTTATTTCATGCACAAATAAAAACTCTTGTAGTCATGAGTTGGAATGGCCAGGCATGCAAATTGAGCACCCTTCCAAGAGGAGAACTTAGGATACCTATGCTTTTTTGGTGGAGGAGCATGTATATGTATGTATGGTGTGCATGCATGTGTGTATGCATGTTTACCACCTATATGTTGTCACATGTTTGTGGAGGGTGCTTATGCAAATGTGTGTGCTTGTGAAGACTGGTGGTTGGCATAAGCTCTCTTCCTCAGTGGCTCTCACACTACTGTTTGGGGCAGGTTTTGTTTGCTGAACCTGAAGCCCACTGGAATTATAGGACAAGACACCATAACTCACATTTCCAGGTACCAATTCTTTTTAATTTTTTTATTTATTGATTCGCATGCACATACATGGCAGGGTCTCTTGCCATTGCAAACAAGTGCTGGATACATGCACCACATTTTGCATCTGTATTTATACAGGTACTGGGGAATTGAACCTGGGCTGCCAGGTTTTGGAAGCAAGTACTTTTAAGTGCTTGCTCATCTCTTCAACCCCAAAGATACCAATTAGTGTCCTCTGAATTTTCAATCTATAATGTCCCCAATGTATACAATTCCAAACATATGCAATTTGGGGGCTAATAAATAGTTTAGTTGGTAAAATACTTGCCTTGTAAGCATGATAACATGAGTTTGACCTGTAGGTCCCTCGTTTTCAAAAGCAAGATATACTCGGGAGGCAGAGGTAGGAGGATTGCCATGAGTTCGAGGCTACCCTGAGACTACGTAGTTAATTCCAGGTCAGCCTGAGCTAGAGTGAGACCCTACCTCAAAAAAACAAAAACAAAAAAGTAAGATATAATGGAATACATCTGCAATCCTAGTACTAGGGAGGCAAAGATGGGGCTTGCTGACCAGCCAGTTGAGGCTAACTGGTGAGTTCTGCCCAATGAGAGAGACTGTCTCCAAAGAAGGTGGACAACATTCCTGAAGATGACACCCAAGGTCTTCCTCTGGCTTATGCACACACACACACACACACACACACACACACTAAAACACATATATACATAAAATATTTCATTTTCTGGTTATTGTTCTGTTACTGGATTCTTTCTCAGAGTTCTATCCTTATATGATAATCGACATGAAGTTGACATAGTAAGCTATGCACTTAAAAGTTATTTTTTTTTCACTAAAAACTGTGCCTCCGAGGGAAATAGCAGGTAAAAGTCAAAAGAATTTGTCATTGGATATTCTCAGATGTGTACCACAGCTTTGCAGCATAGTCCTCATTAACATGTTCTGAGAGTTTTCTTTTTTCATAGTGAGTAATACATCATTATTTTCCTTAAGTAATGATAACCTGGGAACTTTGCCAAAAGTTATCTTAACAGATGCTATTTTATCATTTCAATGAATTCCATCATTTTTCACATCCTGGTAATTGTATTTCAGAGGTAGCATTCACATTGAGTGTGGCAGGCAGCTGTTACAAAATGGATTCCAGAACTACATTAACCTGATAAGTTCCTTGCTCCCTGGGACGTGAGGTGCTGCAGCCAGCCTCTCCTGCAGTTTGGTTTTTTTTTTGGGGGGGGAATACACGGTTCCAAATTTTGTGCATCAATGCAACTTACCTTTCCATGCATGCCTCTTGTCAGATTGCCTTCAATGAATCATTAAACTTTTGGTTTCTTTTAGGAAAGATTAATTCACTGCAAATATTCTGTAATTTGGGAAGGAGAAAAATTACAAGTTCTATTTCATTAGTTGCTCATTCTGAAGTTAAACCACACCAGCAGTCCCAGAAAACTTTAATAATATAAAAAGTACACTTATTTCTTACTTTTTCTAAAAAGGATTAGTATTGTTTAATCTTTCTTCAAATCAATTGAGACTTGAATTCAACTAGCCTTCAAGCAGACTTTAGTACTATTAATTTACTTATTTTCATGAACCAATTTCACAAAAGAAAAAGTCTGCTTTTTATGGTTCCAAGCTCATTAGGCCAAATGGATTATTTTTCACCAGCAGGGGATTAGTAGAATGTGCAAATGCAACTTCAAATTAAAAAGAAAAAAAAAAGATTCACTGTGAATTATAGTTCATCTTCCTATGAGGCTTTTTCTTTTGCTTGCCTATTTTTTTCTGTTTGTTTTGAGAAAATATCTCAAGTAGCTCATGCTGGTCATGAATTTTCTATGTAGCTGGTCTTGACCTTTTGATTTTCCTGCCTCTGTATCCCATTTGCTGGGATTACAGGGATTACACTGCAATCTCACTGATATTCATTCTAGTGAGGAGGGTCATTTCTTTCATGATCAGTTCTAACACAAAGTATCAAGTGTACAGTAGTGCATCCTGAGCATCACTACTGCCGGAAGTCTGGTCTAGGAAAAGCCATCTTTAGTAGAAGCCATTATTCCCATCATGTCTCCATCAAAGTTCTGGACTGTAAGGACATACTTAATGGGCACACAGTAAAGAATCAATGCATGTGTGTAAAAGGTCCTTAAAGAAGAAAAAAGTGGAGCATGAGTCCCAGTGCCAAAAACTGAACTGGCCCAGAGACATGAAAAGAATTGGAGCCCCTCAATGAGAACTCTGTCTGGGTATCCATTTGCCTATGCACTGGTTCTATAATTTATGAGGATTTTTATCAGCTTAAAACTGGTTCAAAGAACAGGGCTTGGGAAATAAAATATTCTCTTCACTTTCTACATATATTGCTATGTTATAATGTGAATATCATGCTTTATCTAGGTTGTCAACTTGACAGGATCTAGAAGCAGAATGGAGACAAATCTCTTGGCCTGTCTGTGAGAAAGATTCTAGATTAAGTTAATAGATTTTAGAATAAGTTAACAGAAATGGGAAGACCCACCCTAAATGTGAGCAGCACTATCCTATGGGCTGGAGTCCCATACTGAATAAAAAGGTACAAGTGAGCTGAGCAGCAGCATTCATCGCTCCCTGCTTCCTGCTGACTGTGGACTGAATGAGGCCAGCTGTTTCATGCTGTCCCCTCCATTATACACTGTTCCATTGCACTGTGAGCCAAGACACAACCTTCCTACTTAAGTTACTTTGGTCACTTCTTTTGTCACAGCAACAAGGAAAGGAATGAATGCAGCGAGGCATAGAGGTGCAGTGCCCAGATGCTGGATTCAAAGATAGTACTGTCTTCTAGAACAAGTAGTTTAGTTGAAAAGTTTACTGGAAATTTTGAATCAGAAAATGTTGTATGTGAGAATAAGATATGGGCAGTCATAAGAATAACAATTACCAAAACCTCATGACACCTGAGTAGCCTTAAAGTGCTGACTAGATTGAAAGCTCATGGTCCCATGGTTTGGTCAAGGGGATGGCAGAAAGACTTGCTTCAGGCTCATAAATCAGCACTCTCTGTTTGTAATAGTATCTTGTTCTGTGGGAGTACTGAACAGTTTTTTTCCTCTTCACCTCATTTTTATTTTCTACTTGATTTCTGAATCTGAAGTACAGGAAGTTGTAGCCTACACTAAAACACAGATGATGATACTGTGTCAATACTTTTCTAACTTGGTTGCCTTAAATAAAGATTCATATGTAAATTTGATGCTTCATATGGTATAGCATCAAATATGTATGTCACAGCAATGTTGAATTCTAAAAGAAGCAACATGTTTTGGACTAAATACATTTTCTGCTAATGAAATTATATGTTTGAAAATGAAAGATTCATTTAGCACTTAAGAAAACTACATGAGGGCTGGAGAGATGGCTTAGTAGTTACAGTGCTTGCCTGCAAAGCCAAAGTACAGAGGTTCAGTTCACCAGGACAGATGCACAAGGTGGCACATGGGTCTGGAGTTCATTTGCAGTGGCTGGAGGCCCTGGAGCACCCAGTCTCTCTCTCTCTCTTCTCTCTCTCTCCCTCTTTCTCTCTAAAATAAATAAATAAAAATAAAATATTAAAAGAAGAAAATACATGAAAATACAGTGTCACATGTACTTATTTATACATATGTAATGGTTATATATAATCATAATCTATATAATCATATAATCATAATATCTATAACATACCTGAGTATACATATAGATGCTATTATATATCTACATATCTATATCATCAACATACCATCTATTGTTTATCTATTGATAATCTACTATTAATATTTTATGTACTATATTCTTACCTATATCAATTATCTGTCACTTACTTATCAATTATCAGTTTGTACTCTATTACATTTATAGTCACTCTATATACCCTCGTTTTATCATCTATATATGTACTCATCTATATAAAATATCTATGCATGTATTTATCTACCTTCTAGGTATCTAATTATCTATCTATCTATTATCTATGTAACCATTATCTTTCTATCATTTACCTACCTATCATCTATCTATCTATGTATCTACCATCTGCATATCCATAGGTATAAAAATATAAGTACATTTTCAACAAAATAAGGATACATAATTCCCAAGACTAAATACTTCATTTAAAGATAGTTATTTAAATGGTCTGTTATTAGATCTTTAATAGTCTACAAAGTTAAACCTTAATATTAGAACACTGAAGAAAATAATTACTGTTAGACAATGAAGATAAAAATATAGTCAATGTTCTAATGTTTGACTTGTTGGAGTATGTTTACTTTGAGTGTTCTGTTATCCTCAGATTTATAAAGTAGGATCCTGTAACATTTACAGGCTTGACAAATAACTCTGTGAACTTTATTATATAAGTACACACGAGCATTTTAAAATTAAAATCCCTCATTTTGGGATAAAAGTATGTCAGCAGCTTCATCTAAAGGTTGATTATTTCAGGAAGTCTCCGAGTGAGCTGAAGAAAAGTAACTGTAGCATAAAAAATGCTTCTTATCTTATACCCAGGAGTTTGTGACCCACAAATTTTACCCATACCACTTGCTCAATGCTCACCTTCGACATCACCATAGGTTATGGTATGTGGTGGTTTGATTCAGGTGTCCCCCATAAACGTAGGTGATCTGAATGCTAGTCTCCCCAGCTGATAGCAATTGGAAATTAAAGCCTCCTGGAGGCAGTGTATTGTTGGGGGCAGGCTTATGGGTGTTATAGCCAGTTTCCCCATGCCAGTGTTTGGCACACTCTCCTGTTGCTATTGTCGACTTTATGGGGTAATGTCCTCCCTCTGCTCATCCCATCGTTTTCCCTGCCATTGTGGAGTTTCCCCCTCGAGTCTGTAAGCCAAAATAAACCTCTTTTTCCCACAAGCTGTTCTTGGTTGGGTGATTCTACCAGCAATGCGAACCTGACTGCAACAGGTTATATCTAAACAGTCTTTGCAAATCAGAGTATGAGATATGAAATCTACAGTTATTTTTGTTGGAATGTAATTTGCAAAGTGCTAACAATAAGGAAGTTACCATCCCCACAAGCAATAACAGCAGCCACCTTAAATAAAACAAGAACACTTATTTGGTGCAGCCCCTTGCAAAATAAAGAGTTCTCTCTGGTTCTGACAGGACCTGGGCCTGTATGTGGTCAGAAGATTGTTTGCTACCTGGCTGAGCTGTCAGTCTTTTGGGTCTCCGCTGCCAATGTCTCTTTTCTTTGCTATGCTTTGCACTGCTCAGGACTGGATTTCAAACATTTCTTCTACAGAAATAGGTTCCAGGGATCACACAAGGAGAAAGAAGTACACCTCATTTTAAATCAGAGAGAGCCAAATCCTAAAATTAATGTGACATGCAGGAAGTAATAGGCTGGGATGTAATGGCTCTTAATTCTGAGTTTTTAGCTGAGACACTTAATACATACCTTCTTATGGTTTATAAGCACATTGTATAAGACCCACTGTTTTCCTATAGTAAAAAGCATATCCATCACCTCACATTTTTCATTACATTTGCCTCATATGTAAACTCCTGTACCATAAATGGACCATGTGCTGAGAGGAGCTACTGCAGGGAAGAACATCACCTGGGAATGTTATGGCTGAATGCAGTCAAAACAAAAAAAAATCGCCTTTGTAGTTTCACTTTGAATAATGGAGTTCATTCCTGCAAAATGTCAGAATGTAAAGATGAATAATTAGTCCTGCTTCACCACTTTGTGTGTTTATATCTTGGCAAGGAAATGTTAGTTGTAACTTGAATTACCAACTCTTTAGGGTGTGAGGTTGTTTTGTTCTCATTAGGATTTAACTTCCCTTCAGTAACTCGATAAAATATCTCGGTAATTCAATAATGCCATTTTACCATATAAGTCATACACAATATAATCTTTTTATAAACCATCAGAACAAAAAAAAAGAAGAAGAAAACAGGAGAGACAATACAGGGTCCAGGGAAGCCAAAAAACATCAAGCAACAAAATATAATTGGAAAGTATAGTATCAAGAGATGTAGCAAAGAAAAGGTGGTTTTTTTGGGTTGGTTTCTGTTTTTGTTGTTGTTTTTTTGTTTTTAAAGAAGCATCAAGTTTGTGTGTGTGTGTGTGTGTGTGTATGTGTAGGGGACAGGAGTTGATGTTGGATGCCTCCTTAATAACTTTCTACATTAATTTTGAGGCAAGTTCTCTCACTGAACCTGGAGTTCACCAATTCAGCTAGACTTATTAGCCAACAAGCCATAAGGATCTATGGAACTATAACCTCTGCAGTGCTGAGATTACAGATGGATGTTGCTGTGCCTTGATTTTATGTGGATGCTGAGGATCCAAACTCAGGTCCCCATGTTTGCAGAGCAAGCACTTTACCAACTTAGTCATTTCCCCAGTCAAAACATTTTTAGTTGTTTTTTAATTTAATTTAGAAAGAGAGAGACAGACATAGAGAGTTGAAGAATTGGTGCACCTGGGCTTCAGCCACTGAAATCAAACTTCAGATGCTTGTGCCACCTAGTGGGCATGTGAGACCTTGTGCTTGTCTCACCTTGTCTCACCTTTGTGTGTCTGGTTTACATGGATCTGGAGAGTCGAACATGGATCCTTAGGCTTCACAGGCAAGTGCCTTAACTGCTAAGCCATCTCTCCAGCCCTTCAGTTGTTGTTCTTTTTTGGGGGGAGGCAGGTTTCGAGGTAGGGTTTCACTCTACCTCAGGCCCTCCTGGAATTCACTATGTAGTCTCAGGGTGGCCTCCAACTCATGGAGAGCCTCCTACCTCTGCCTTCCAAGTGCTGGGATTAAAGGCGTGAGCCACCATGCCCAGCCCTTCAGTTGTTTGTATAGTGGTAGTGCTAAGGGTAGAACCCATGAACATGCTAATCAAGTGATCTACAACTAAGCTACATCCCCAATGCATCAAGATTTTATTTGAATTTTTACAAATACTAATGCAGATATAAAACAAAAAAAATATTTTTACACAGCACACACACACACGCGCGCGCGCGCGCGCACTTCCTATAGTCACAATTCCAAGGTTATAAATTCCATTATTAATGAGTCTGTTTGCCATTTATTATGGATATGTGATTTGCTTCTAATCACAAGAATATGTCCAGGATGGATGCATGTAACATATTGATTACATTCTTTTTATTTAAGTTTTATTTTTTATTGACAACTTCCATAATTGTAAACAACATCCCATGGTAATTCCCTCCCTCCCCCCCCCACTTTCCCCTTTGAAACTCCACTCTCCATCATATCCCCTCCCCCTCTAAATCAGTCTTTCTTTTATTTTGATGTCATCATCTTTTCCTCCTATTACAATGGTCTTGTGTAGGTAGTATCAGGAAGTGTGAGGTCATGGATATCCAGGCCATTTGGTATCTGGAGGAGCACATTGTAAGGAGTCCTACCCTTCCTTTGGTTCTTACATTCTTTCTGCCACCTCCTCCACAATGGACCCTGAGCCTTGGAGGGTGTGATAGAGATGTTTCAGTGCTGAGCACTCCTCTGTCACTTCTCAGCAACATGGTGCCTTCTGAGTCATCCCAAGGTCACTGCCATCTGAAAAGAGAAGCTTCTCTAATCAAAAGTGAGAGCAGCATTAATATATGTGAGTGAAAGAACTGCTTACTGGGTAGTTTGGTGAGCATAGTATATTCATTTAGCCAGATACCGGCAGACATTACACACTTAGGGCTCATGACTACTCCTTTTGTAGGTTTTTAGTGTCAGGGATGTATTCCCTCCCATGGAGCAGGCCTACGGTCAAATTAAAGGGCAGTTGGTTTCCCCCATAACAGATGTATCACTATTGCACTGTTGGCTCATTTGGCCTGGCTGGCAAAATTTAAGACTTGCAGTGTCCACTGTTGAGTACCTTCACTGGTGATTTCTCTTTCTCCCATTGAGCTGCATGCAGTGTGACTTTTTCCAGATTTCTATCAGCTGGTCTACATGGAGGTTTTCAGCTCAGCTCCAGCAGGATTTCTCAGTGACCTTGCAGCCCACGTATGTGGAGTCTTCAGCAATAGAGTCTTACCATCTATTCCTGGTGGGAAACCAAGAGCCTCAGCAATAACTTGTAGTGTTTTGGGGGCATCAGGGACCTCCCTGGCCAACAACTCACTGGAAGGTATCCCATCCCTGGCACTGAAAATATTCTAGTAACAATCTATGGCTTCTGAGTGTTCCATCATCCAAGAAAGCAGGTTTCCATATGACTTATTTATATCCTCTTAGATTTTGATTAGCCCTCCCTCCACTTTTCCTTTACCCATTGTCTTCCCCTGACCTCACTTTGGCCTTTTCACACCCATTAATCTGCTCTTCTATTTACATATATATAATATCATCCTATTAAGTCCCATTCCCTCCCTTTCTATTCCCCTTATATCTCCTTTCTAGCTTACTGACCTCTGCTACATTCTTTTTATATTTTTGCTTTTTTTTTAAGGTAGAGTCTCACTCTTGCACAGGCTGATCTTGAATTCACTTTGTCATAGGGTAGCCTCAGAGTCATGATGATACTCCTACCCCTCTGTCTCCCAAGTGCTGGGATTAAAGGTGTGTACCACCATGCCTGGCTTGATGACCTTGTTGAAAGCCCCATTTCAGTTGATGGAGTCTTCCCAGATACTTAAATCGCTTCCATTGACAACTGCAAGACAACAGGGCCCCATCCTGGTGAATGCACACTGAAAAGCTTGTGAGTTAAGTGCAGGTAGCTGCTTGCTTGTCCTGCGGGTGTTCTAGAGAGGGAGTTAGATATCTTTGTTAGGTAGTTCAGGGTGACTGGGCCCCAAATTCAGAAATGTCCTTAAGTCTGCCCTTGAAATTTCCACTTTACTAGAGATCAAGGGGATGATGTCTCCTCTCCTTATTTCTTGACTAGAGGAGTTCCCTAGGTCTGTTGCTCCATAAGCAACCTGAGTCCCTCCTAGGAGGGAGTTCCTTTCCCATTTAATCCTGATTTAAACAAATTTAAACATTGTGGTTGGTTAAGTTCAGCCCAAAACCTTGGCATTATGGATAGCCTCTTCTTAAGCCAGCCCTTAGACCAATCAGCTATCACTCTGGCTTACCTGTGCCTGAAGATAAGGCCCATCACAATAAGGTTATTAGTAGCCACTTCCAAGGTGGGCAGGACTTTCTTTTTGCTGTCTGTTCATCTCTCCTGAACTCCAAGGTTCCTGTCCTTGTAAGCCTCCCCTCGTCTCAACTCAGCCAGGCTGAGATAAGGGGGGATCCCTATTCCCCCATAGGCTCTCTAGACCCTCCTCTTCCCACATGGCAGGAGCTCTCTGCACTTTGTTCTCTTTTCTCTGTAAATCTCTTTTCATGTCCCATTGCCCATGTTTATTCTCCCACATGGGCTCAGGGACCACATGCATGTACCCATTTTCACTTCCCACTTGTGGACTTTCCTTTGTATATTCCTCAATAAAAATGTGGTGTTTCATAAATTATCCTTCTCAGTCTTATTTTATTCAATTCTTTGGTTAAAAGGAGACATAACTCAGAGTTTGGACTTCAAAAATTATTCCTGAAGTCACTCCATCCCATTATAGTCTCATACTGAGAGCCAGTAATAAGCTAGGACTAAGTAGTGATAACGTGTTATGGAATAGAGGATACAGTGATAATTAAATTATGTAACATTTTCATTACAAAGAAGAAAAATCTGTTTGGGGGGATAACTCAGTGGCTAAAGGAGCTTTTTTGAAAAGCTTGAAGGCCCAGGCTCAATTCCCCAGTACCCACAGAAAGCCAGATGCACAAAGTGGCACATACATCATGAGTTTGTTTGCAGTGGTAAGAGGCCCTGGTGTGTCCATTCTGTCTCCCTCCCTCTCTCTCTCTCTTTCATAAGTAAATGAAAATAAATACTAAGAAAAATTATAGATGGCCCTGAATTCCGTTGTTGGTAATTAAAACTGTGGATCTAGGCGTGATGCAACCAACCACCATGTCAGGATCATATTTAAATTCTAGGAAAATGGAACTCCCTCCCAGGGAGGGGCTCAGGTTGTTAAAGGAAAAACACAGATCTAGGGAATTCCTTTAGGCAAGAGATAAGAAGTTAGATCATTCTTTGTTCTCTAGCAAAGTGGAGATTTCCAGGGCAGACATTCTTGCCTTTACTTTTGGGCCCAATCCCCCTAAGCTACCTAACAAAGCTACCTGCCTCTCTGTGTAACATTAGATACTACTAATATCTAAGAGGTTAAATGAGTGGCATTTTGCCATGGAAAAGAACTGGCAACAAAGGAGATGAGAACCAAAGTATCTCTGAATTGTAAAGATGGGAAAGTCCACAAATGAATACACTCAAACATACAAACAGAATCAAGCAGAGTGAAAAGACATTGAACACTTGCACTTCCTCTGAAGCTCACACAGCAAGTGGCAGGTTCTGGATCAGCTGTCCAAATAGAAGTGGGAGTGAAAGTTATAATTCTTTTAATTTATAAAAGAACAGGCTATGATACAGCCAAGCCCATTGTTAACAGCATAGTTTGTGGGGGGGGGGGGGGAGCTGAGGAGATGCTTGGCAGTTAAAAGTGCTTGCTTGCATGCCTGCCAGCCCAAGTTAAGTTCCCTAAAATCCACATACAGCTGGGCACAAACTGGTGTATGTGCTTGTAACTGTAATGCACCTATGACAATGGGAGGCAAAGCCAAGAGAATCAAGAAGCCTGTGGAATATACTGGTACACAAGCAGAAGCAAAAACAAGAGAACTTGTCTCAAGCAAGGTGGAAGGAGAGAAGGTAGTATGACCTTCACATGTGCTTGTGACATGCATACATCCACATACACAGACATACACACCAGATATATACACACCATACACAGACACAATGGGTATATACATACATGTGTGACACACAGAATTAACAAAAGATTGTAGTCTGTACATTCTGAAAGTTTGATGTGGGAAGAAGTGCTGAGTATGATGTATCTCTAAAATATTGTTGAAACATCATGTGCATGGGCTTTGCTTGCTCATAACCAAATATGCTTTTAGTAAAAGCTAAAGATACTTTCAAGCCCCAGGGGAGGAGTGAGAGAGTTTATATTTCAATCTGAGAAAACATATTTTTGGAGAGCCAAGTATGACTTACCCATATAAATCACCTTTTGGTGGATAAGTGGATATAAATATTGCAACCTGACAACATGACAATAAGGAAGGCTGTCATGGTTGAAATTCAAGCTTAGCTAATCTCTATATTCTTTTATAATTAGGCTCTAAGCTATTTTTTATTGTTTTCCTATGCTTAGCACCGTCGTGGTGAAGTATAACTTGTGCTGATGTAGTAATCTAGTCATTAGTTATACAGGATTGTGCTCTCTCCCTTCTTGCAATCATAAATAAACCTTTCCCCCTAATGACAGATAACTGCTGTAAATTTTTATTTGCAATATTCTTCTTGCCTATCTCTTTGAGGAAATGTGTAAAAACAGTAACATATTTTAGCCTCTTAAAATTTAGCTATTAATAAGTCCTAGAAAGCTGGGAGACAGCTCAGTCAGTAAACTGCTTTCTTTGCAAATGTAAGGACCCATGTTCAACCCCTCAGTTCTCACATAAAGGCTGGGCACAACTATTATCTCAGCCCCTTGCACTTGAAGACCAAACATATTTTTAGGGGGTTGCTGGTCAGCCAGTCTAGTCTAATTGGTGAGGCTTCAGGACAATAAGAGACCCTTTTTCAAAAACAAGTGAATGGTGCCTGAGAATAGAGGTTGTCCTCTGATTCCACATGCATGTGCATGCATGCACATGAATGTGTGCACACATGTGTGCATGCACACACACATAACACATGTGTATGGGTTAGAACATATGTAGTAACTTAAAAAGGTCCAGCTTCCTGGACAATCAGGCCAAGTGGGCAGGACCAGCCCCCACACTACTCAGGAAAGCAATATCACATTCCTGATTCCAGGACCCATGGCCACCTGGCCTAAGTTCTTGGAATGTCTTTATGGCTCTTAGCTTATATGGTGAGTTATGTGATGTAGAAATTTACCCTCTCCCAAAACTTATAAAAAGGGATCACCTAGGGCTGGAGGGATGGCTTAGCAGTTAAGACATTTGACTGCAAAGCCAAAGGACCCAGGTTTGATTCCCCAGCACCCATGTTAGCCAGATGTACAAGGTGGCACATGCATCTGGGGCTGGTTTGCACTGACTGGAGGCCCTGGCATGCCCATCCTCACCCCCTATCAAATAAGTAAATAAAAATAAAATACTTTTCTTTAAAAAGAGACCATCTTGATTTGTGTTTTAAAGATTTCTGGAAACTCCCTCTCTCCTCTCCTCCTTCTGCTTCTCCTTTCTTTTCTTCTTCATCTTCTTCCTCCTCTTCTTCCTGGGCCACTCTCCTTGTTCCTCCTCCTGCTTTCTTCTTTTCCTTCTTCTTCCTCCTCTTCCTTCTTTCTTTCTCTCCTCTCTCTCTCATTTTCTCTTATATCCCACTATTTAACTTTAGCACAGTGTTTCCAACTCTGTAATTAAAAGCATTAACCTTAAAAGGACATTTTCTCTAAGTTCCTATCTCTTGTGCTAGGCTGTTCTCCCTCACAATATTATTGATGCATATACAAAATAAAATAAAAAAAATAAACTATAGGTTCCTGGATTAAACCAAAGATACTTTATCAGTCATGTGAACTATAAGATAACACAAATTAGAAGTCAATTTAATATATTTTTAGTCAGTCACTTTTATGTAATTATATTCAAAGATCTAATGCATAGCCATGAAATGAGAATGAATAAACAGATGGAATTAGGCTTTCCAGGTCTCTTTCTCTTCCACCTTTTGGAGATGTCTCATGATTTGGAGACCAGCTTTCCAATGACCATGAAATACCAAAAGGAATACATTGAATTTCCTATTGTTGGAATGCTTGCTAAGTATCGGGAATGTATGTACACAGCTGGGCATGTACACAGCAGAGAAATCTTTTGCACTTACTAAGTTTACACACTAATATGAAGAGGCAAAAAAAACTAGCAGATGGCTATATTAAGAATTAAAGGGGCTGGAGAGATGGCTTAGCGGTAAAGCGCTTGCCTGTAAAGCCTGAGGACCCCAGTTCGAGGCTTGATTTCCCAGGATCCACATTAGCCAGATGCACAAGAGGGCGCACACATCTGGAGTTCGTCTGCAGTGGCTGGAGGCCCTGGTATGCCCATTCTCTCTCTCTCTCTCTCTCTCTTCCTCTTCTGTCTGTTTCTCTCAAATGAAGAAATAAAAATAAACAAAAAATAAAAAAATAATAATTAGAGAAGTCAGAATGAGAGCTGGGGCTGTAGACATGTTCAGTGAGTAAAGTACTTGTTGTGCAAGCGTAAGGACCTAAAAGCCAGGCATGGTGGTGTGTGTCTATAATCCCAGAAGTGAGGAAGCAGAGACATGAGGATCCCTCAGGTATGCTGCATGGTTAACTCTCGCTGAATTGGTGAGCTCTCCGTTCAGTGACAGGCCCTGACTCACAAAATAAGGTGGAGAGCAACTGAGGGAAACACTCAACATCAACCTCTGGACTCGACATATATGTGCAAATACATACACATGCACGCCACACATATACATACACAGAATGGGAACTGAATAAGAAAGAAACCCATGGAGGACTATGAAGCAACTCACAAAGAGAACCACTGTGGCTATAGTAGGAAGTCATGCAGAACGTAGACCAGTTAGACAGACCTCATAGTACTCCAGATGCATTCGGATGTTTGCTTGGTAACTTGGTGTGGGGTACTAGCAGCAGAAACACTTGCATGTGGCTTATTGTGGATTTAGTTGGAAGATAGCCTTTAGAATGTTCATTAGCAATGCTGTAAGGGCCACAGAGAACTCCAAAACAGGCAAGCTATAGGGTCAAGTAACTAAAAGATGTGTGATGTTTACTGAAATAGGGACTGGTGTATAGGAGGATCCAAACGTTCTCACAAATGGATGCTTTCCCTATGAAAAGAAAGAACAATATGAATATAAGTCCAGGAGGCTGAAGTGATGGTTTAGTGGTTAAGGCACTTGCCTGCGAAGCCTAACGACCCAGATTCAATTACCCAGTACCCATGTAAGCCAGATGCCCAAGGTGGCACATGTGTCTGAAGTTCGCTTGCAGTGGCTGGAAGTGTGCCCATTCTCTTTCCCCCTATATTTGAAAGAAGATAAGCCCAAAAGTGTCATTTATACAGCCATCAGTATTTTGAGGCTTTCTTGTAAGTTTGACTTAGCTTACATTCAACATGGTTGGTTTCTAAATTGCCTTCATTCTAGGTAGTGTAGATCTGTGCCGGGCTCCCCCTGGCAAGTAGTGCTGAGGAAGGACCAGGCCCGCTGGTTCCTCCCACGGGGTTAAGGAGGAGGATGAGCGTTGGACGACTCAGAACCTCTCCTAGTCACCGGAGAAAAACCACACTGAGTCGGGAGTCTTGTCGAAGCAGGAACTCGCTTAATTGTTACAGATGGTTGCCTATATAATGTGGAGAACGAAGGAGGGGATTCTAGGATGGGGGGAGAGGTAAGGGCCAATAGTAAACTGTGACTATTGAAATGATAATTCCAACTCCCAGGCGGAAGTAGCAGGCAAGAAGCCATTAGGCATCTTGCTGAGTCCTAGCTGGCCAGAGACAGGTTGCCAAACTTTAGCTAGGCTCAGGAAGTTCCACTAGGCCTCGCGTCCGGACCTCTCAAGGCCCAACAGATCTGGGACACAGATTAAGAAAAAAATACTACAGAATATTGCATAAATATGAACCTGTGATGTGGCAGGCCTCATATCACAGACTTGGGTTTTGGCAATGAAGAAACAGATCCCTGTCTTTCTCTGTGGACTAGTTGTTGCTGAAACAAAATACCTGACAAAAATCAGTTTAAGTGAAAAAGGGCTTATTTCGGCATACAGTTGAAGTTACAGTCATGAAGAAGAAGGCATGGTAGCAGAAGCATGAGGGAGCTGGTCACATTCATTCCACAGTGAGGAAGAAGGGTGATGAATGTTGTTTTTCAGCAAATTTAACCTTTCTGTATCCAGTCAAGGATGGCACCACCAAAGGTGAGCATGCCCAGAGCCTTAGTCTAGACAATTGCTCACAGGGATTCTAGGGCCTCTCAAGTTGGCCATCAATATAAACCATCACTAGTGGTAATGATTTTCAGAGGCTGTGCAAGAACTTGGTGTTATGATTCATTTATAGCATCCTGAGCACCTATGAGAGTACAAATGTCCTTAGGTATCACCCTGGTCAGCCTGCCAGGTTACCACTACCTAGCCCTCCTCCTATTACTATTATAACACTGCTCTAGCTTGTCCATACTTCTTTCTCCTCATCCCTTCTCAAACTCTCACAGTGCTTTGGACTTGCTTCTTTTCTATCTCCAGCAAACTTAACTTCTTGAGATCTTCGCTTAACACTATCTTTATATTATGCTCGCACACAAACCTCTTTTCTATGTTTTATCTGAATCTTTTTTTTCTTAGAACTGGCTCATATTGGGTACCTGGGAATGCATCAGGAACCTTGTGGTTATCATCAATTTCTTTTAAAGGTTTTTCTTATCACCCCTGACCCCAAATATTAATTGAGAAGTATGTCGTAGTCCTTTCCAACTATAACTTAATATTCCAGAATGGTTTGATTTCATCTTCACCCTGATTCCACTAACCCCTCTTGTGTGTGTTCATGTGCAGATCAATTGTACGTGCAGCAGTGAATGTACTTGTGGGGGGGGCATGCAGAATACAGGATTGTCACCTCAGATATTATCTTTAGGAATGTTGTCTACTTTTTTTGTGAAACAGGGCATCATTAGCCTGGAGTGCACTAGTTAGGCAGCATGTACCAGATTTAGCCCTATCTCTTCTTTTCCAGATCTGGGATTACAGGAATGCCCTTTATTTTCTTGTATGTGTACGTTCAAATGTGTGGTACACATGCAAGTGTGTGTATGTGGACGCCAAAGGTTGATGTTGTGCTTTCCTGGAACATTTTACTCTTTCCTCTTAAAACCAGTGTGTGTGTGTGTGTGTGTGTGTGTGTGTGTAACTGTGAATGGGCATCTCTTGTCATTGCTAAAGAATGTCCATCTGGCTTTATGTAGGTGACTAGGAAACTATACCAGAGCCAGTAGACTTTGCAAACAAGAACCTTTACCCAATGAGCCATCTCCTCAGTCCCCAGTGAAAATTTTTTCTTTTGTTGAGACAGGATCTCTCATTTGAGTTTACCAACTGTTGACTCTGCTAGTCTAGTCAGCTTTACCCCAGTGATCCCCTTTCTTTGCATCTGAAGCACCAGGATTACAGGTGGACCACCATGCATGAGTTCTGGGGGTCTGAACTCAATTCTTGCAGCTTACATGGAAAGTGTTGTATCTACTGGTTCACCTCTCCAGTCCCATGCCCAGATTTGTTTTCCTTTAACATGGCTTCTGTGCATTAAACTTAGATCATATGCATATGCTTGCACAGCAAGCAATTTACAAACTAAACTATCTCCCTAACCTTTTTTTTATGATGGAAAAGGTAAAAAAGCCTTGTATAACCAAAAGTCTTGTCTGAGACTGACTAGAAAATTACTAGTTTTCTGTTCCTGACAAAAGACTATAACCTCAAGACTTCTTCCACACAAGGTCTCACAAGGCACAAATGATGATGTCATTAGGACTGAGCTCTTACCTGAAATATCTTGGTAAGTATGCATTTCAAATATATTCATGTTGCTAGTACCACACAATTCTTTGTATGTGTACTACAAAGCTATAAGACTGAGGGTCCCAAGTTCTGCCTGGCAGTTGGCTGTGGACACACTGCTAGGATGGTTCTCAAGTCCCTCTGTCTCTGATGGCACGACTCCCATCCTACACTTCTGCTGCTTCTAGTCTTTCAACTTCTGCCACCAAGTGGACACAGGTCTCTGCTGTGATGTGGCTCCTGCAGTGGAGTTGAGACCACCCTCATTAACTATTTAAACTCAACTGAATTGCACATTCAAGTTCTGTCTTGCCATATATAGAATGTGAGATGACATAATCAAGAAAGCCACACATGAAGGTGGATATCAAAGCATCCATCTAGAAGTTAGCCTGACATACCTCCCAACACAAACCTACAATCTGATGCATTCATTGATGAGAGGGGGTGTGATATAGGCCCCATGCAATATGGAACAGAAAAAGACCAAATCAAATGTAGTATATACCAAAACAGATTATTGATTGATGAAACAAACTTCCAAATCATATTTTTCTCTGACCATGGGTGTGTGTGATCACTGCACATCAACACTACTTTTAGAAGGTGCAATGATATAATGTAGTAAAAAACAAGAGTCATTGCACAAAACAGAAAAGGGAAAAAAAACTGTGCATCTGTGAGAATTCCATTTCTTCAACAATTCCATTTCTTCAACAACTGTGAGATGAGAGCAATTGTCAAGCATCAGAGATATGTATTTTTAGCTTTTATCTATAGTCCAAATATCTAGAGACCATTACATTATGCTGATGTGGATGAATCATGTCATTTCCTGTGGAAACATGGTGAATAGCTTTAAAATGCATGATAATAGGCTCAAAATAACAGTCTTTAATGTACAACACAATGCACACACATATATATGTACATCTATGTATACAAATACACAAACATGCACATATATGCATGAATGTTTGGAACTCAGTGAAGGCAAAGACTAAATGCCGGTTTCTTGTATTAATTTTTTATTAAATTTTAATTGTATATATACATTGTGCATGGTGTCTTGTTACCTAAGGGCATTTTCAAGCAAGTGTATATTTTACAATTAGAAATATCCCTTCCATAACTCCATAATATCTCATTTTTTAATTTTTTTAATTTGAAATAGGAGGGGGAGAGGGAGGGATGAATGCACACGGGCACACCAGGGCCTCTAGCCACTACAAACAAAATCCAGTGACATGTACCACTTTGTGCATCTGGCTTTATATGGGTACTAGGCAACTGAACCTAATTCGTTAGGCTTTGCAGGCAAGTGTGTTAGCCACTGGGAAATCTCTCCAGCCCCTACTATCTCATTTTTTTTTTCAAAATTTTTTTGTTCATTCTTATTTATTTATTTGAGAGTGACAGAGAGAGAGAAAGAGGCAGAAAGAGAGAGAGAGAGAGGGAGAGAGAGAAAGAGAGGGAATGGGCGCGCCAGGGCCTCTAGCCTCTGCAAACGAACTCCAGATGCGTGCGTGCCCTTGTGCATCTGGCTAACATGGGTCCTGGGGAACCGAGCCTTGAACCGGGGTCCTTAGGCTTCACAGGCAAGCGCTCAACCGCTAAGCCATCTCTCCAGCCCTTTTTTTTTTTTTCAAAATTTTTTTGTTCATTCTTATTTATTTATTTGAGAGTGACAGAGAGAGAGAAAGAGGCAGAAAGAGAGAGAGGTATCTCATTTTTGACCACACTAGTTAGTCCCCTTTGTTCTCTTAGACAGTTTCACTTCTGTTTTCATGTTGTGTATACAAGCATGACTTCATGTATCTACATAAAATCTAGGAATCAAAATTAAGAGTGAACAGACAGTAGTTGACTCTCTGAGACTAACTGGATTGGGTTAATTTGATTATCTCCAGTTATATCCATTCTCCTGAAAATGACATGACCTTCTTTATGGTTAAAGGAGTTCCATTCTGCATACATACCACCTTTTCTTTATCTCCTCCTCTGATTTTGGACACCTAAATTGCTTCTTTATTTTAGCTATTGTGAATAATAATGACAGTTATCACTGTGATGGTCTGACTTGAATGCCTTTGGGTAAATGTCCAGACGTGGTACAGTTGAGTCATGTGGTGTCTCTATTTTTGGTCTTTTGGGAAACTTTCATCCCCATTTCATAGTGGTGAGTTGTTTACATTGTCTCTAACAGTGAATACGGGTTCTCTTCTGTCCACATCCTCACCAGCATTTGTTATTTGTTTTATTAATGACACCATGTTACAGCTATCTTCTTTTGGCTGGGACAAAGCACCCAATCAAATACAGCTGATGGGAGGGAAGTTTTTATTTTGGCCAACAGTCTTGTGGGGAAGCTTCATGGTGGCAGGGGGAAGCGTAGCATGAGCAGAGACTGGACATCATCCCTGCCACAGCAGATGGAATACTGTAGCAAGAGAGTGAGCAAAGGGGATCTGGCTGGAACACCCCTGAGCCTGTCCTCAACAACCCAAATCCTCCAGCAAGGTTCCACCTCTCCAATTACCAGCAGCAGGGCATCAAGCATTTAGAGTACATGAGCTTATGGAAAGCATCTAATACAAACCACCACTCTGCCATTCTGCTTGGAGTGAGATAGAATCTCAATGTAGTTCTAATTTACACTTCTCTGGGCTGGAGAGATGGCTTACAGGTTAAGCGCTTGCCTGTGAAACCTAAGGACCCTGGTTGGAAGTTTGATTCTCCAGTACATATGTAAGACAGATGCACAAGTTGGCACATGCATCTGGAGTTTGTTTGCAGTGGCTTGAGGCCCTCATGTGCCCATTGTCTCTCTCTCTCTCTATCTCTCTCTCCTTCTTCTCTCTCTCTCTCCCTCAAATAAATAAACAAAAAATTTAAAAAAATGATTTACACTTTTCTGATGGCTAGTGAGGCTGAAGATATTTTTCATGTGTTTATTGAACATTTGTATTTCATCTTAAATAGTCTGTTCATTTCATTAGCAGATTTATTGATTGTGTTGATTCCTCTTTGTTTAGTATTTGAGTTCTTTGTGTATTCTAGATATTAAACCTTGGTCAGATGTGTAGCTAACAAAAATTTTCTCCCATTCTTCAGGCAATCTCTTCATTTGAAGGAAAGCTTCCTTTGCTTTACAGAAGCCTTTTAATTTCACAAAATTCTGTTTGTTGATTATTGGCTTTATTTCCTGTGCAGTTTTCTTCCTTTTCAGAAGGTGCTTGCCTATGTCTATATTTTGATGTGTTTGCCCCATTTTTTTTTCCTACTAACAGCTTTAAGCTTTACATTGAGGTCTTTGACCTATTTAGGTTTGATGTTTATACAGGTTGATAAAGATCTTTTGTCCTTTTATAGTAAATTATAAAGTTATGAAAAAGAAGAGGTTGTCTGGTAGGTATATAGAATATTCACCAGAATCTGGATTTATTTCCACTCTTTATAATTTCCTTTAATTTTTATGTAATTTTGAACATGCCTCTCACCTTCTCTAAAACAATCCCTAAAACAGTGTTCTCTTTTATTTGAAATAATGTTTTTTTTTTGTTTTTTTTTTGTAGAAACTTCAGTGGTTTCATCAGGTAGCAAGCAGTACTTAAATGAAATAATAATGTATTTTAAAACTGAATTTTCTGGTTGTTATCAGCTTAAATCACAGTGAAAGAGTACATTCTTGGGCTGGGGAGATTGCTCCGCATTTAAAGGAGTTGGCTTGCAAAGCCTCATGGTGCAGAGTTCGATTCCTCAGTTCCCAGTGAGGTTCACAAAGAGGCACATGTGTCTGGAGGTCATTAACAGTGGCAGGAAGACTCAGTGCACCTATTCAATATCTCTTTCTCTCTCCCTCTTTCGCACATAAATAAATAAGTAAATAATTTCTTTAAAAGAATGTATCCTTGGTGTATTGCAATATTGCAAACATACTCAGTAATTTTAACTGTTTTTGAAGTACCTTCAAAAACCTTGAAGCATGCCTTGGCATCCCCCAGCCTTTCTACTTTTAAACACCACACTTAGTGAAACCCCTCAGCATGACTAACTCAGTTCATATATACTGCTTTTGTTTAACATTAATCAGTTCCCTGCTTTCACTTGCATGACCCCACACATGGGACTGCTAATTGGCCTATTTTACTGCTCTCATTTCTATCAAAGGACTGCTGTTTTATATGATCACAATGCAATAGATTAAGCATCCTGCATTATCCAGCTGGGACTAGTGTCTTAAGCTTTTAAGCTTCTCAATCTTCCACTCTAATTGAGACCAAATGCACAAAGTAGGAGACTAATATTATGACATTGTGTTTAAAAAGGTGACTAGTAATGGTTTCCTGTGCTGATTCATTCTCTGTAAGGAAATAAATGTCTACCAACCACCTGTTGTTTACTAAATAATAATAATAAATAATGTGTTTACTAAATAAATAAATTCATCAAAACCCTTGTCTTAGCCATTGTCTTATTAGGTTTCATTAAGAAATCTCTAGACCCAGGATACTGTGACTACAGAGCAAGTTCTTAGAATGTGCATGGCTCAGAAGGAAGATATAGTTTAATGGATTACAGAGGATTTGTTTACCACATGTTGCTTATAAGTATAACTCTGAAGGTATGGAACAATGGATACAGGAGATTCACTGTGTCTCAAAACAAATTTGAAGTGTTTTCTGTTTAAATTTTTCATAGCATGACTATTGTTAAAGTTCTCACCCTTCTCTCTTAATATTTGAAGTCCACTGTTCTGACTAATGTAAGAAAAGAGGTATTTAGTATTGGAATAGCAGTACTCAATTTCTGAGTAACATTCTGAGGGAATATTAATCACTGAAATAGATGGCAAAAACTATAACCACATGCTGCATTATCTCCTTTTAAAATTATTTATTTGGTGCATATGTGTGTGTGTTCATATGCACATGTGTGTCTCTTGATGGTGAAAACAAATGGCAGACGCATGAGCCACTGTTAGTATCTGGCTTTACATGGGCGCTGAGGCATTAAGCTGGGGCCAGCAGGCTTTGTAAACAAACACCTGCAACCATAGAGCCATCTTGCCAGCCTGGCGCTGTTATGACTACATGCATTGACCAGGCTCATGGTTCTGTTTCAGCTGCTGAAAGTGGCCAGGATCCAGAATACATCTTAGCCTTATATACATTGTGAAATTTCTGATGGTTCAGTGCTTTTAAAGAAAAAAAAAAAAAAACACCATCACCATACAACTTAATAAGTTGTGATTTGCTATTATTTACATAACCTAGGAATTAAAAGACATATATTTCCTCCAGGTTAACAAAAAAACTATAGTCTAATTTATAATACATTGTAAACATTTCTTTTTGTAACACTTCTGTTCTTCCAAATGACATCATCTCTTAGAAGCCTACTTTCAATTTTCTGTAGGCTTGCTTTAATGTTTCTGGTGAAAAGAAACACAAAATGTATAGAACACATGAAGAGAAATGTTCGAATGCATATCACCCAGAATTAACAAAAGTATAGTCACTTTTAACACAAAAAGAGATGTTTCATGTAAAGATGAAGTTGGTTATTTATTTTGGGGGGATAGGGTCTCATTCTAGCTCAGGCTGACCTGCAATTCACTATGTTCTCTCAGGGTGGCCTCGAACTCACAGCAATCCTCCTACTTCTGCCTCCTGAGTGCTGGGATTAAAGATATGTGCCACCATGCCCGGCTCAAGATGAAGTTATTTTATAATGCCTCACGTGTTATTATTTTTCCCTCTTTGTCTTTTTGTAAGCACAAGCAAAAATGTACCACAACAGTACACCTGTTGTAAGTAAAGTTCTATTTGTAACTGCCCAAGGCAGTGTTGTGCTGCATATGTTTTTAAGTGTATATAAATGGTAAACAATGTATATTGGAGCTGGGAAGGTGGTTCACTGGATGAAGCACTGGAGGAGCAAGCATAAGGACTTGAATTAGTTCCCCATAATTCACATGAAGCTGGGTGTGGTAGCACACTTCTGTTATCCTAGTGCTTTTGTGGCAAGTTGGGGTGGGGAAGAGCCACAACAATCATGAGAAGCTATCCTGGAAAACACAGAGGTGAACAAGAAACTCTTCCTCAAAAAAAAAAAAAAAAACCTAGAAGGTGAGGACTGACACCCAGTGTTGGTCTCAGTCCTGAAAACACAAGCCATGGCACAAGTGATAAGAGACAGAAATTGGTTAGGCAGCCCAGTGGTGACAGACCCCAAGGGAATAGCTTCCTTTTGGTAAATACGGAGATTTTCCTTGGACATTTAGGAGACAATCTAGGTGATCACACTGTACTACAGGTCACAAACATCAGAAGGACCTGGCCTTTTCTTATCTCTGCCCATTTAGGGAGTCCCTCCACGCCCTTCCTAGAGAATTAACATTCTGAGAAAATTGCTCCTTTCCAACAATCCTGACCCCAGATATGGAGTAAACCAGCTAAACCAGACACCCATCCATGGGACTCATACTGTAAACCTGGTCTTCTTCACGTAGCCATTCTCTATTAAAAAACTCAGAACTGAGTCTCCAGGGGAGCTTTCAACCCCCCTCATGCCTCTCTGAGCAAGCGCTCTACCTGTTTCTCCTGTGGGTCTTCTGAAATCCCCTTCTTGCCTCCTTGGACAAGACCTCCACCTTGCTTCCTTGTCTTACATTCTAGGTTAAGCCCCACATTTTCTCCTCTCCTAAAGCTTTAAGCTATAATAAAATCTTTCTGAACATTATACTTTGGTCTGTGGATTTCATTCTTTGAATTCATAAGACAGATCTGGGAACACCTCAAAATATTGGTGTGTTGTTGTACAAGGCACTCTGAAATTCCTGTATCGCAAGCATGGCCTCACATATATGAACACACACACACACAATCTTAAAGAAATAACAGATGTTATTTTCCAATTTTCCCTTAAACACTATGATTTTGATTATTTTCCTAATGTGTAGTGAGTATGTTCATTTACTACAACATATCCAATAGGTAAAACTAAGTGTCTGCAGCAAAAGTTGATGGGATTGAACACATGAGCAAGGGAAAAACTATCATAGGAAGCAGAACGCAACATTTTGATAGAGTTTCAACATGAACTTTTACCAATGTAAATGAAATACATAGTTGAAGTAAATAGCAGAAGACATGTCGACATGTCTAGCCAAAGCCTTGCTGGAGGGGGTGTGTCACTGGGGCAAGCCTAGGGATTTTATACTTCATACCTGCATGCCAGTGCTAGCCAGCTATCTCTTGTTCTTCCTCTCGCTGATGTAGCAAAATGTGATGTCTGTCTTCCTGCTCTTGCCATGCTTTCCACACTATAGTAAAAGCTCCCCTTGAAACTCTAAGCTGAAATAAACCTTCTTCTTCCATAACCTGCTTCTGGCCTGAGGTGTTGTCCCAGAACTGAGAGGGTAAGTGATACAGATAAACCTTCAGCTTCAGGAAAAACACAAAACTGTAGCCTGCTGGCACACACTTGCCATTTCAGCATTGGGGAAGCTGAGACCAGAGAATTATTTATTCTTTGAGTTAAGTTCAGTCTGATATACAGAGTGAATTTCAGGACACAATGACCAACAAAGACTTGGCCTCAAAACAGAAGAAAATGGCTGGAAATATGGCTGTCTCAGTGGTTAAGCTACTTTTTTGCAGAGCCTGACAGCCAGGGTTCAATTCTCCAGTACCCATGTAAACCCAGATGCAGAAAGTGGCACATATATCTGGAGTTCATTTTCAGCGGCAGAAGGACCTAAAACATCCATGCCCTCTTCCTCCCTCCCCCTCTCTGTCTGCCCACTCTCATAAATAAAATAATATTTAAGAAATCTCTCAAATAAAATGGCTTTGCAATTATCAAAGATAGCACTAATCAATGAAAAAGAGAATAAATAAATCACTAATTATTTTTAAAGATGCAACCTGGGAACTATTAGAAAAGGTGATTCACAAAAAAAGAAAGAATAATGCATACATAACTAACACTAGAAGTGAGCTGGGGTCATGACTTCAAAATTTAAAGTATACCTATTCACTTTAAAACATTAAAATAAACCCAAAAGGCAACTGAAATTCTGAATAATCCAATATATATTTAGTTAAATATGGCATAATTATTTTTTCTGCACAATAAATATGCACATGCATATACGTGTATATATGCATGTTGTGTTTTTTTCAATAAAAGTTTAGGGAAGCAGTGACATAATGTGACTAGAGATGGCCAGATTTCTTCATTCCTTGGTTTAAGAAGTAACCATAGTACAGTTTCACAAACACAGTATAACATCCACTAGCCAAATGTAAATTCATATTATTTAAAACTAAATAAAATTTAAAACCCTAGTCTTTTGTTCGTGGTTGCCACATTTCAAGAAGTTTGTAGCCAATGTAGCTAATGGAAGATATTTTGCAAGCTTCTAGAAAGAAGGAACTTACAGAAGAGACAATTTAATAAGGATACTAGGCTATAGAGGAAGGGCCTTTCAGATGTCAGCAAGCATTTCTGCTAAAGGAGCAGATAATAAACATCTTAGGCTTTGTGGACCATGGTTATTTTCCACAGTGACTCAGTTCTCCATTCATAGTGTGAACAAAGCTAAAGAATGCTTGTCTGTAATTGCTAAGTTGCAACAAGACTTTATTCACAAAATCAGGCTATGACTCAGATTTAGTTCAACATGTTATGCCAATCGTGAGTATCCAAGAGGAGGGGCATATAATAAAAATAAATTGCTTCACATTTTCTTAGAATGCTTTTCTGCTAATGACAGAAATTACTACAGTGAAACAAAGTAATATTATATCCCCTCATAGTTTGTGGGGCATAGCATAGGAAATAAACATGAATATATTTGGTGTGTGTGCTATATATGGATGGATGGATGTGCATGGACTATGAATGCAGTGTGGAGATTTGCAAGCCCCCCACACACATTTGCAGAGGCCAAAGGAACACACTGGGTGTCATCCACCTCATTTCCCTGAGAGAGTCTCTCATTGAACCTGAAGCTTCCCATTTTTTTGTTAGATTGGCTGACCAAGAAGCCCCAGTGATCCTCCTGCCTCCACCGCCTTTAATGCTAAGGTTATAAGCATGTGAGGTCATGCCTGGCTTTTGACAGGGTTACTGGGGATCACCCTGAGGTCCTTATATTGTGCAGTACATGCTCTTACAGGGTGACACATCTCCCTATGCCCTCATTTTAATTTTATCTTATTTATTATTTATTTATATTTCTGCAGTTTTATGAAAGTAGTCAGGTCGAATGAGTTTGAGTGGAGCCTGTTATGGTTTACATTGCCTTTTCTCCTGTCAATGCCTAAGAATATTTAGTTCCATTAAAGTACTCACAAGGATGTCATGGAACAAACAGTCTCATGATAAACTACCTGGAGAATGCCATGCTTCTTTAATACAAAAGTTCTTCAACCTCAAAGGCATTCCTAGGAAGCTCGGCAGCTCTGATTAGATGCTGGCATCCACAGGCCCTGCTGGAAATGTGACAGTCACCTTATTAAGGAGACCCAGTGACCCTTGCCTTCTAGCTGCTTGTAGAAAGCCTCCCCAGAGCTCTGACCTCTTGTACTACACTTTCTCTTGACTCCAACAAGAAAAAAAGATTTTCTTCCTCTTTATTGCAAAGAAGCTATTTGGAAGTCCTTCGCCCAGGATTCAGGGCAGAAAATGTAAAAAAAAAAACACTCACACTTTCCCAAAGCATCCTTTATAAGATCCATTTAATAGAATCATTTGCACCTATAGAGACAGGAACAGTTAAGGTTATGTCATTCTACTGATTGTCTTTTGCAAGCAGGAAGGATATCATGCACATGGGCAAGATAGGACACACTGCTTGGCAAGTGCAAAAGAGAATGCTAACAGAAAACAAACTTGTATTTATTGAAAAAAATCTGGCTCTGTCTTTGTGGAAAGCTGTTGTGATTTCATTTATATTTAGGAAACATTTTGTAGATGACTCTTATGCCTGCCTCCACTTAGTTTAGTTTTTCTAGTTGCTAGGTAATGAGAAAATGTACTTATGTAAAAATGGGAAGAAACAAACAATAACCTTCTGGATGTTGGCTTTAGGAAATAGGCACTACTATATAGTAATTAAATAATGGATGACCACTTGAATAACTTCCAGTTGACACTAAAAGATTTCCCATGTCTGTACAACTGAGGCCTTCTTGTAACAATATGCTATGAATTTAGAAATGTCATATATGTATAAAGAGATAGATGCACAGATATTTACAATAGAAGGCTAAGTACTATAGAGAAAGATAGGTTAATAGAATATAGAAACAGATACAGATGATTCATAGAAACATATCTCCGATACACTATAGACAACACATAAGTGATTATATAATATTTGTATTATAGGGAATACAGCTGATACATGCAAGATAGATGTAATACTGATATGCAGACGATATAGATAGATGATATTTGACAGAATACACAGACTGATATCAACTACAAATCTGTTTATCTAGGTCTATAGATAGATGTAAATACACAAATATAGCTGAATAGATAATATGGTCAGTGGATATATTTCTGGCTCTTTGAAGGAACAGATTGACAGGAGATATATATATATATATATATATAGTGTGTGTGTGTGTGTGTGTGTGTGTGTGTGTGTTAGGGAGACAGACAGAAAAAAATGGAACATTGCTAAGTCTCAATGTTTTGTATATAATCTAGTTTTCAGTTGTACAAATGAAATCAGTGAAGCTCACCAACATCAAAGTAAGATTATGTGTGTATATATATATGCAACTTGCCTTTGCAAAATTTTTCCCCAGTGCCACCTAAAGTCAGAATATAATGCTGTCAAACTTCAAGACTCAAGATGAAGGAAGAGTCTGTCCATGGGCTAGCACAGAAAGAATCTTCTGCAATCGGAAAATAAACCTTAGAGCGATATTTTAGATTTTGCTTTTATAAATACACATTGCTCTCACATTTCATTTCTCTCTGAACATACTCAATAGACATCCTCATATGTTGTGTAGGAGAGGAAAGCAGCATCCTCCTTGGCTTTTGGTGAATTTGAACTGCATGAGTCCTGATATGAGAGAAGTCTCCTGACCCTACCAAATGGTGCATCTGTAGGAATCCACCACTACAATCAATGCTCAACTCACCACCACATCACAATACATGGGGCTGAGGCAATGTCCCTTGATGCTTTCTCAAGAAATAATCTTTCTGTGTCAAGATATGAGTGCTCTGAGCTGGGCGTGGTGGCACACGCCTTTAATCCTAGCACTTGGGAGGCAGAGGTAGGAGGATCACCGTGAGTTCGAGGCCACCCTGAGACTATACAGAGAATTCCAGGTCAGCCTGAGCTAAAGTGAGACCCTACCTCAAAAAACCAAAAAAAAAAAAAAAAAAGCGAGAGAGAGAGAGAGAGATGAGTGCTTCTTGACCACTTTCCCAGACTTCTTGGGGTGCTAACCCCATTTCTACAAGTGCACGTATAGTCACAAGCAAAATAAATACAACAGGCTCTCTTCTGAGTGCCATGTCCTTAAGTTTTGCCTGATTCCATCTGTCCAAGTGCACTGGTTCACTCTATCAACATTTGCTGCTACTTCTAAAGATATCCAATCTGTCCTTTCAACCAAGATTGTATTTGGAGATGTTGTGTGCATTTACACTTAGCCCTACATTGCATGTTAAATCCTTATACAACAAAATGCAATTGCTTGGCCACAGAGTGACTCTAGCAAGGTATGTGAAGCTTTAGGATAGCTACTGACATTGTAATTTTTCCCCATGTCCACAGAAAGTTACGTTCTTCATGTGAGTCCTTAATGGTCAAACATCTGAGTTATAGTACACCCTGGCAGATTTCTTAAAAGATTTATTTAGGCTGGGCATGGTGGTACACACCTTGAATTCTAGCACTCAGGAAGCTCAGGTTGGAGGAAGGTTATGAGTTCCAGGACAGCCTGGGACTACAGAATAAGACCCTATTTCAAAAGGAAAAGAAAGTATTTTTACTTGAGAGAGAGAGTATGGGTGTGTCAAGGGCTCACTTGCTGCTACAAATGAATTCCAGACACATGCACCACATTTTGTATCTGGCTTTATATGGGTACAGGGGAATTGAACCTGAGTTAGCAGACTTTGCAATCAAGCATGTTTAAATCCTGTACCACCTCACTAGCCCACATAGGGCACCTTTTCTGACAAAGGACCTCATCAACATTTGAGAAGGGCATGAAGAGAAGTTTAGAGGGAAACTGACTGCATGGAACATAGCACTGTGTTATAAAAATAAATCTCCAATTTGTTTCCTTAAAAAGAAACAGGGAAGATGTCTCCTGTTATGGGTGGTAAAAGGCACCTGACAGCAGAGGCAAGGGCAGGAAGACCCCAGGTTAGGAAAGAAAAGACATGCTTGCAAGGGGAAGTATTATAAATAACTCTGTAGCATATTTATTTGGGGATGGTGGGAAAACTTTTCAGGGGTATTTGATCTGGACGTTGTTTCGACCAGTTGAAAAGGAAGAGTAATTCTATAAATACTCCAATACTTGACTCACCACCTCTGAAATATACATTTGATTGTTCCCTTCCTCTATTTTCTTTTTTTAATTCTCTTTATTTATTTTCAAGCACAGAGAGACAGAGACAGAGACAGAGAGAGATAATGGGCATGCCAGAATCTAGCCACTGCAAATGAACTCCAGATGCACGTGCCACTTGGTGCATCTGGATTTACATGGGTACTGGGGAAACAAACCAATGTTGTTAGACTTTGCAGGCAAACTCCTTATCTGCTAAGCAATCTTTCCAGCCCCCTTCATCTATGTTGTAAACAATATGTTTTCCTTGTCTCTGTGCTGTTCCCTCATCCCACCCACAGAAATATTTACTTATTAGCACGAACTTCACTTCCTCTTCTATCCCACCCTATGCTATAATTTGAATATGACTTCTCCAATGGTACGCATGTTGGTTTGGTTCTCCATGTAATAGTATTATGCTATTAAGGGGAAAGCCTAGGAAGAGGTAATTAGGTCTTGGAGTATACCACTCTTGGAACGGATTGATACCCATGCCTAGGGAGTGTAATAGTCTTACAAGACTATTGTTTAATGACAAGAGTGGGTTATTCTAAAGAAAAACTGTTACCATTATTTGGTCACACTCAACCACTTGTGTTGCTTGTCCCATGATGCCCTCCTCCACACTATGCCACAGCAGCAAATCTTCAACTGAAGTGGATGCCCAAGCTTAGAGTTTTAAGTATCCAAGTTCATGAACCAAAACAAATTCTCTCTCTTATAAAGCACCCATTCTCGGATATCTGTTGATAGCACCAGAAAACAGACTGATGTTCTGCCTGTCTCTTTGGCTTTCTGCCTACTGCTTAAGGTGCTTAATAATCTCTTTGTAAGTGCTTTAATTTACTCTATTTTAATGACAGCCTGTTACTTTTTATAATATACATCTTTCCTTTATAATACTGGTGGGGGCATTTCCTCATGCAACCTCATATCTTTGGTATAAATGATTCCCTGTGTAATATGTCCCTATAACACTTGCCTACAAATACATCTCTATTTATGGAAGTATGTGAATATCTTAGAACCTTTTATTTATTGATTTTTTTTTTCTTTTCTGGTTCTTTCGAGGTAGGGTCTCACTCTAGCTCAGGCTGACCTGGAATTCACTCTGTAGTCTCAGTGTGGCCTCAAAATCACACCAATCCTCCTACCTCTGCCTTCCGAGTGTTGGGATTAAAGGCATGCGCCACCACACCCAGCTCTTTATTGATTTTTTTATGCATGTGGTGCTGGAGACCAAACCTGTAGGTGGCAGGTGAGTGGTATGCCACTGAGCCCTCCAAACTCTTTTTTAAGCTCTCCCTTCTAAAGTCTTCTTGTCTTGGTGTGGGAATGTTCTCCAATGCTCCTATTATAATATCATGGCTTTATGTATTGCACCACTTTCCTACACAATATACACTCTACTCTTCCTCCTTATTATCACAGCACTCCTTTCCCTTTATCTGGGGCAGCCATGGGGTGCAGGAAGCAGCATGCCTGAGGTATGATTTAGCAACTGAGACTTTCAGATTCTTTTTGTCTACCCAGTGGACCTAAAGTCAGAGTGTCATGAACTAGCACATAAGATTACCCAGTGTCTAGATAGGAAAATCCCAGGTCCCTAAATGCTGAGCTGCTCAGCAGTTCTATGTAGCATTCATTCAAAGTTGTGGTGGAACAAGGAAGAAAAAAACAGAACACAAACCTTCTTCTATAAGCTGTTATTAACAGCTGGTGTTCTGTAGTTTTGATGCTACAAAAACTTTGGGTATTATTACCCTCACCATGAGGTGTCAATTTTCTAACCCTGGCTCTGTTACTTGAAAATATCAAAATCAGAAGCTAAAAAAAAAAGATTCACAAGATATCTCAGTGGTTAGAAGTGCCTCCTCTACAAACCTGATGACCAAAATTTAGATTCACAGACTCCATATTTCCAGATGCAAATCCAAGACACTCCTATAGCTATAGGAAGAATCTCAAAGCTGGCAGGCCAAACAGTCTGGTTTTCACCATGCCGAAATCCACAGAGATCATGCATCAACCAGGTGGAAGACAAGGACCAACACCCTGAGTTTGTCCTCTGACCTGTGCATGCATGTGAGCTATGGCATGTACACACCCATGCACACGTTAAAAGAAACTGAATAGCTTGGGATGCATCTCAGTCACATAGCAATTGCTTAACATACACAGGTCCTGTGCTAATTACTAGCACTGCAAACACTACCAAGAACAACAGAAAGAAATAATTATAATCTTCCTAGGTAAGTCCATGAATTTATTATCTTATTATTTAAATTGTTCTCTAACCCTAAGGGCTCAGATGCTAATTTAATGACCCGTGACTTAGGAGAGTGCTTGCTTTAACCATGGCCATGGAAATTTGCACAGTTGCCACAGTATGTTGGCAACTACCAGATCATGTGTGCCTAGGAGGCCTGGATCAAGTTAGCTACGCTGTATGGTATGCTCATTTTCCTACACCTGTGCAAGGTGTGCTCTGACTGTCCACTTTGGTTCTCTGGAAAAGCTCCTCTCCCAGCTCCAATGACAAAGGAACTGTCTACCTCTGGATCAGTTCAGAGAAGAAAGAACATTACCCACAGCATCCAGTCTCCTTGTGGATGAATGTGTTTAATGTTTCTTATGAGCTGTGATCTAGCCCCTTTTTACTCCTCCATGCGCATCTTAAGTTGACTGTCATCACAAATGAAATGAACCCCAGGATTTGCAGGAAGGGCTCCTTTGCAAAGGCAAGACAACAGAAGGAGGCCAAGGCCCCCTGATCCTCTGATGTTCAATGGCTTTGGCTCAACAGTCACGAATCAATGAACATTACAAGAGGGAATGCTTGGCAGAGATGAAAGGCATCCCTTCAGGCCTTATGATCCCTGAAACACATTCCTTCTGTTATCTTTCTAAGAAGAGATCTTTGAGGGCAGATGTCGTCAGTCACCTTCCAATGGAGCCTTTAATATGATCCAGCTCAGCCTGCCCTGGTTGATGAACCCTGTCTGATAAGGGCCATCAATAAAGAAGTATGGTGCAGGACTTAATGAGGAAGTGTGACTGGGCCACACACCTGTAAATCAGCAGTCTCTGCCATGAAGGCACCAATGAGTAGCTGGCGAAAGCCCCCACACACATGGCTTACAACACACCCAGTGACATCCTATGCTCCACAACAGGAAACAGGCTAATGAGAGCTTGGTGTTATGCCTCTGCGGTTAATCCTCATACTGAGCTCTATGGTTAAGAGAAACACAGAGGCATGCAAACACACTCACACTTCAACAGCAATGGGATGCCCAATGAGCTGTGCCCCAAAAAATAATCAACTTATTCATGACATGTGTACAATGATCATAAACCACACAGCCTGCATGATTTAACCATTTTGTTTTCAAATCTTTAGCTGGAGTTTCATTTTACTCTTGTTCTTCTTGTTTTTTTTTTTTTTACATAAATCTTGTATTTTATTTATTTATTTTTTTTTTGAGGTAGGATTTCACGCTAACCCAGGCTGACCAGAAATTCACTATGTAGTCTCAGAGTGGCCTCAAACTCACTGCAATCTCACTACCCCTACTTCCCAAGTGCTAGGATTAAAGTCATGTGCCACCATGCCTGGCTGTGTTTTATTTATTTGAGAGAGATAAAGACAGAGAGAGTGAGTGTGAGAGAGGAAGAGAGAGAGAGAAACGGGAGAGAGAATTGGAGCGCCAGGGACTCCATGCATTGCAAACAAACTCCAGAGGCATGTATCACCTTGTACATCTACTTACGTGGGTCATGGGGAATTGAGCATGGGTCCTTTGGTTTTGCAGGCAAGCACCTTAACTGCTAAGCCATGTCTCCAGCCCTCTTGTTCTTTTTTGAAGCATGTATGTGTGAATGTGTATATATGCATGTGCATGTGTGTGAAGGACAGGGGGTAACCTCTGTTGTTGTTCCTCAGGGGCCACCCATCTTTTCTTTTATTTGAGATTGGGAGTCTCTCACTGGCCTGGAGCTCATCATCAAATACAGCTGATCAGAAGCCCCAGAATTCTATTTCACCTCCTCAGGACTGAGATTACAGGGGCTTGCTACCAAGTCCAGGGTCTCTAGCCAAGGATGACCTTGAACTTCCTATGAAGCTGAGGATGATGCTAAAATTCTGACTCTCCTGATTCAAATCTCCCTTGAGATTATGTGTGTGGGCCACCACAGGCAGCTCACAGTGGTGGGACCTGAACACAGGACTACATGCTTGCAAGGAAAGCACTCTAAACACTGCTCTACATCTCCAGCCCCATGATCTTTCTAAAATAAACACATGAGCCCCATAATGCTTCCCTCACACTGTAACTTGAGATGAAATTTGACATTTTCAAACTCCTACAGTGTGTGTCTTCCTGGTACTGAAGCCTGGCTTAAACAGTAGCTTTGGGGTTCTTGCATGGTGATATGTGGAATGTCAAGGCAAGTTCTCATGACCTGAACACGTTTGGAGGGCACACTCCCGGTGTTCATAGCTGTTAAGATATAGGAATCTTCTGTCCTAATGCAGAAGTCTTAGAGACAGTCTCTGAAGTATCATGTTCACTGCAATGTCCCTTAAGATTTGTTGTGAAAACAGGCCACTATTTTCACTGTTTCTAGGAGGAGGAGGTTGCAGCAAGGTTGTCAGAAAAACTGGAAGACTCCCAGTTAAAAGTGTGAATTTTAGATAAAGAGTAGGAAAACAACATGGGGCTTTCTAATGGGCTGAGGGCTTCTATAAGTTAAGAACAGGAAGCAAAGGAGAGGAACTATAAATCAGGTCATTCAACTAATAAGGCAAGTCATATGTCAGCACATCCCTCTGGAAGATGACCTCTGCACTGTGGGCTGTGAGAGAAAGGTGCTCAGAATGATGCTTGATCACTGATCCACACATGCACCAAGTCCCCAGGTTCTCTCATGGGGAGCAGGAGACAGGCTACCACTTGACCTAAATGTCAGACATAGTGGTGCATGTCTACAATCCTAACTTTGGAGGCTGAGGCAGGGAGATTAGAAGTTCAAGGCCATCCTTGGTTATTTGGAGAGAGACTGTCAGAACAAAAGAAGAAGGAAAAATGGTTTTAAATTTTCTGTTTCTCAGGACTGGAGAGATGGCTTAGCGGTTAAGGCATTTGCTTGCAAAGCCAAAGGATACTGGTTTGACTCTCCAGGGCCAACATAAGCCAGACGCACAAGGGGGCACATACATCTGGAGTTCGTTTTCAGTGGCTGGAGGCCCTGGCACACCCATTCTCATTCTCTCTCTCTAATAAATGAATAAAATATATTTTTAAAAAATCTGTTTTTCAATACAATTCACATGTGTAAGAAACCTGTCACTTTATTATGAGGCTGAGTAAACCAAGATGGCCAAAAATATTGCATTTATTTCTTTTTCTTTTTCAATTGCAGTGTAGTCTTCTAATCACCCTAAACATTACTATGCTTTCACATGCCTACCTTAATGCAAGAAAATATTGTCTTTAACATGTATATGTCTCCATTTTTACTTTGCATGGATGCATTCTTAGAGGATTGTTTTAAAGCTTGATGAAATCTTATCTGAAAATATCTATCCTTTCAGCTCAGCAAATTGAAATGAAAATGGGGCTGGAAGAGATGTCATAGTGGATAAAAATGCTTGTTGTGCAAGCATGGGAACCTGAGTTTGGATCTGCAAAATTCACATAAAGCTGGACACTTCCCAGTGCTCCTATGGCATGATAGGAGGAAAAGACAAGGAGAATTCCCAGAAGCTCATAGGCCCAGAGCCTAGCACAGTGGTGAAAAGCAATTCTGCCTCAAACAAGAGGGAAGGGGAGGATCAACATCTCAACTTGTCATCTGACTGCCGCACATGTGCCAGAGAATTTGCACACCCATACATACACACACCCATGCATGCACACATAAAAAGTCTTACAAAAATGCTTTGGACCAGTGGTTCACAAATAGCAAGTTCTAACCTGGATTTCCCGGGGTAAGCCTAGAATTTCATCATTCTGGAAATTAAGTGTATCAATTCTTTATCACTTATAGGACCAAATACCAGACAAGAACCAACATCACAAAACAAATGGTTTATTTTGGCTTAGAGTTTATTTGGCTAGGAGCATGGCAGGTAGCAAGAGACTGAGCTCATCACACTGCATTCATAGTCAGGAAGCAGAGTGAGAAGAGGAAGTTAGGCCAGGCTATAAAACCTCAAGGCCTGCCCCCAGTAATCCACTTCCTCCAGCAAGGCTCTAAAGGTTTTATGACCTTCTTAGATAGCATCACTAGCTAGGGAACAAGTGTTCAAACAGAAGAGCCTGTGAGTGCATTTTACAATCAAACCTCAAGACTATGGTAGGAGCAACATGAATTCAAGGCCAGTCCAGGATAAATAGTAAGACCCTGTCTCAAACATAGATAGATAGATAGATAGATAGATAGATAGATAGATAGACAGACAGATAGATAGATAAAAATCAAAGGAGGGAAGGAAGAAAGGAAAGTAGGAAGAGAGGGAACCCTCAAAATAAATAGCATGTTGTAAATCATGTTGTATTTATTTATTTGTTTATTTATTTTCCAAAGTAAGGTCTCACTCTGGCCCAGGCTGCCCTGGAATTCACTATGTAGTCTCAGGCTGGCCTCAAACTCACAGCCATCTTCCTACCTGTGCCACCCAAGTGCTGAGATTAAAGGAGTGCACCACCATGCCCGGCTCCATGTTGTGTCTGTTTATGATTAATCATGAATAATTAACACTTTCCTCTACTGAGTTGTCCTTCCCTACCTACATATTGTGGTTAATGCTTTCATGGCTGGTACCAGGCTGCTCATGTCACCTTTATATTTAAGCAGTGTCAGATTCAGCGTGTGGACTCTTTACTTGACTCAAAAGCATGAGCCCCTGTTGCTACACTGCTTGTGCATGCTGTTCAACTTCAAAGTGATTTCCTACATCAAGACTAAAAGCTTCCCAGAAAGGCCAAGGCATTGAACACACATCTATTTGTCATGAACAAAAGGAGTGGCAGGGAACATAAAGAACACCTCGTGAGGCCAGTAGCATGGCCGAGCAGTCTAAGAACGCCTCATACCTCATGAGGAGCCACTGGCACCTGATGGGTGCTTATAAATTGATGGCCTCTTGATGGGAATTGCTAGAAACTAATTACCGTGCTTCTTCCCAATTCACTAAAAACAAAAAAGATAAATGTGAAAACAAAGAAACAGGAATCATCCATAAAATCACATTTGACAATCCACAAGAACTTGTGCCAAAACCAACACTGGTGGCATGTATGCCGAGTTCTCTGCTGGAAACATTTCCTGGCAGGATCTTTCTTGTTAATGTTCCTTATAATGAACAGCACCACTCTGCAAGAGTCTTGAATCTCACACACACCCTTTATTGAGTGTGACTATGTTGTTTCCTTACAGATAGAAGCTGGTCTATGTTACCAACACCTGGGGCCTTCGGTGCTAAACTTCTATGCACAGACCCAAATTCTCCAGAGCCAGAGCATATGTGTCCATGAGAAGTTACAGTGTTAACAATTTCACACAAAATCCTTCAATGTACTTTAACATTTCATAGTGGATTATATGTGTGTTGAATTCCTTTCTAAGCTTTTCTAGTTTTTTGAGTTATATTCTGAAATGATTGTGTATGCCCAAGAGCCATCTCTAAATTATAATAAAGAAAGGCATTTTCTTTTCCAAATCTGCCCACTTTAGTGGGCAAATATTTTCAGTGACAATTTATCAAAGGGATTTTTCTTCTAAATAATTCTATTTGAAAAGATATCCAAGTTCTATTCATTCATGATTTTGGATAGCAAGTATTCAGTGACTTGTTGGGTTTGAGTAGCAAAGGGCCTTTCATGTATGTGTCCAGAGTTCTCTTGCAATGGCAAGAGGCCCTGTTGTGTCCATTCTCTGTGTCTCTGCTTGCAAATTAAAAAATATACATATTTTTAAAATAAATTCATGCACTAATCACAGGGAACACAGAATGATTCAACATTTTCCCTACTACTCCATTTATCTTTTGGAGTTTTTTATTTGTTCATTTGTTTGTTTTAAGGAAGGCTTTCATGTAACCCAGGCTGGCCTCAAAGCCACTATGTAGCTGAGGATGACCTTTGAAGGAGTTAGCATGTCAATTCAACATACTATTGCTGAACACCAAAAACTCTGACAGGAGACAGTCCCCTGCTACCTTGACAACCCCCGGTGCGGGGGGGGGGGGGTCAGATACCTGACTGGTGATGTCTGAAGAAGGCAGTTCAAACAAATCTACTGCCTTCACACTGCTAATGCTTCTCCCATCCCCTTCTCTTTGGACAATAAGTGCCCCACCTCCAATACCAGGGGGGCACTTTGCATTTCAAACGTCTCTGGTGAGATGTGAGGTGTAACTAAGGCTTTCCTCCAAAAAAGTCTAATTCCTCTGTCATAGATATTTCTACTTGTCCTTTTTCTTTTTCTGACATACGCTACCAATGTTTATCTATGTAGATAGGTTGACATATACATACTAACACATGTATCCAACTTTTGCCATTAAACTTTGCATCTGTGGTGAAAGTTTGTCAAAATGCGATGCCAATGTACAGTGTGAAAGAGATTTATGCTGAGTTCCTTTTCAACAAATATTTCAACTCCAGGTATTTATAACTGAATCCACTTAAAATTCCTTCAGTCAGTATTTGAAACATATATAGATACATTTATTTTAAAAAATATTTTATTTATTTATTTATTTGGAGGCAGGGAGGGAGCAAAACACAAAGAGAGAAAGAGAGAGAGAGAGGCTGAGAGAGAGAGAGAATGGGAGAGCCAGGGCCTCTAGCCACCACAAACGAACTCTAGACACAAGTGCCACCTTGTGTATCTGGCTTACATGAGTACTTGGGAATGGAACCTGAGGCTTCACAGGAAAATGCCTTAACTGCTAAGCAATCTCTCCAGCCCTACAGATATATTTCTAACAGTTTCTAACACATATGTTTGTCTGATATCTATGTCATGTTTTATATATGTGTAATATGTAAACAGTACTACAATTTGCATAACATATATATATGAATAGTTGCAATGTATATAAATATATTAATAAATATACAGAGATACAAAATGAATATATATCAGAAAACAAGATTTTGATGTTCATTAGTAATTTTGGATAATTCTCTAATAATAATTCAAAATGATTCAGAGTGACTAGAATCCTAGGTTCAAGAATAAAGGACATATGCCCGGTAAGCTCAGATGGTCAAGGTAGGAGGATCTGCAAAGAGGTGTCCAGGTTAGAGTTACCCCAAATATTTGCTCAAGCCAAATAGCACACCTAGCTGATATCATGCCTTCTACTGAGCTTTGAACTCTGAGTGTCATAATTACTTCAAAGCAGATGTCATCATTGAGTCCTTCACAGAAAACTATCAAAATGTGATCATGAATGGTAGAGGAGGGTAAGAGGTCCCTACCCCTCTCTGAGGAGGTATTGGCAGTTAATTGTTGTTGGGGTAGGGAGATACGGTTCTCTTCAATGCTATAGCCACTGGTAAGCTGCATGTGTTTTGATAAATAATCTCTACCAATGCTCATGCAGACAATCCTAATTAAACACACACACACACACACACACGGAGAAAGAATAAGGAAAGGGATCAGGGACTGTGGAACACAAATTGAGTTCCTTAGCACATCAAAATTACAAAATTCAAACAAAATGTACATGTGCCAAAGATTCACACATACATGTCACAGAACTTTCTAGAAATTTCCTTGATATTTGATTAAAGACACAGAACTTTCTAGAAATATCCTTTGTATTAAATGTATACTCACAAGCTTACATTACATTCAGAACCTACTCAAGGACCCATAATATTTCCAGTTGCAAACAGATGAAGCTGTAGGTATCCATCTGTATTTCTTCACATTAATAGGGTGATCAGAGGGTAGCCCCTAAATTTCTCCTACTGGTAGGACCACATCATATCAGCATTCCTTGCTTATCTTAGCTGAGGAGATGATTGATTAATGTTTCCAGCTTTATCTTCATACATGCTGCATTGTGCTGTTACCTTAGGTGGGACCCTCCTATGATATATTCTGATCCCTTCTAAAACCTAAAGGGGAGTTTAAGATGTGATTTCCTGGATGGATAAGAAGTTGGATAATTTAATTTTGCATTTACCTTCTCATTGCTAAAACAAAAAAAATAAAAATAAAACAAAAAACCAACAGCAGCTTTTTTTAGAGGAAAAGTTTTATTTCAGGCTTGCAAATACTAGGGGAAGCTTCATAACAGCAGAAGAAGCTGGCACACTTCATTGTACATCCACAGTAGAGACACAATAGTCAGAGCTCAAGCTGGCTCTCTACACACCTCAGGCTGGCCTCAAGATCTGCCCCAAGTGACACAACTCTTCCATCACAGTTCTGCCTGTTGGAGACTTAAGTAGAAAGCTTGATCTTAATCAAAAGTATCTGAGGCTATGTGGCCATTTACATTCAAACTACCACAAAAAACAAATTCCATACCATCCCTGCTCCTTTTTGCTTCTCAGTTTCCTACTCCAGCCTATTGCTCTTTGCAGGATATTATACCAAATAATATCTTTGCATAGGTCTCCTTTTCTCAGAACTTGCCTCGGGGGAAACTCATTTATAAATCCATGAATAATTTCTGAACTTCAGAAACGAAGTTGCTCCAAGAAGGGCAACCATGCATTTAAAGGTGATTTCCTTGAGAAGACAAAAGGGGTATGATATCGAAGATCAAGAGAATTTGAGAATGGAGGCTGGGAAGATGGCTCAGTGGTTAAAAGCACAAAGCCTGCAAGCTAGGAGCCAATTCCCCAACACCCACTTAAAAACCACACACAAAGTGGTGCAAGCATCTGTGATCCCAGCCCACCTACAGAAATGGGAGGTGAACCCAGAGATTCTAAAGCCATAGGGCCAGTTAGTCTAACGTTCCTTTGCAGTTGGGCTGCTCATCTGCAGCAGCTAGAGACACCTAGAAGTTATGCTTTAAAATCCACATATGTCCTGTGCCCTGCCACACACAAATAGAAAGAATGTTGAAGAAAAAATGAGAAGTAAAATTATAAGTATATGCAAAGAAGGGCTTTGGCAAGGAACATGCCAAGTAGAACCCTACTGCAGAGGTGGCTTTTGAGTATGATCCAGACAATGCACTGAGGCATACAGGGTATCCCAAACTCGAAAAATGGCCAAAGAGTGAGCACTCTGAGCTGGATGAGGCCGAGTCACAGGCTCCCTGTGAGAGGTTTTACTACAACATGGAGTCATGTGGCTTGCTGTGCCCTGAAACCACTGTCCTCTCAGCCCTCTCTGGATTGAAGAAGAAGCTGAGTGACTTACAGTCTCAATTAAACCGTGGAATCCAGAGTGACACACTCACTATAAATTTGTGGTCATGTGCCTGTTTCAGTGGACGTGAGGATTTGAGGCAGTAGCTAGATTTAAGGTCTCTGGAGCCTTGATTCTGGGCTTGGGGCTACAGTTGCTCAAGCTACCTAGCAGGTTATCTGCACCATCCAGAAGGGATCGCAGATGGGTTGCTAGGGGTGCCAATGGTATTTAGACAGGGTAGTTTGTCACTGGGCATTTAGTATACCTGGACCTCCCTACTGACGACCAGTTCTGCTCCTTAGAACCCCAAATGCCCCATCTTGTTTCCTACACACCAGTAGGAGGCTGCACTGCTTCCCTGTTGAGAAGCGCTGAGCTAGACTTCAGCTCACTGCACCTCTTGAACCCCTTTCTGTCCCAAAGGAGTTTTCAGGGATTAGGCTTGCTCAGGGCATGGCCATAGACATGAAAGGAGTTTTCACAGCTCTGCCTTAGGTTTCTGTGTTAGTACCAAGTGCTAGACCCTTTACTGAGGCAGCCCTTTGACAGGGCCAAGGCCAGCCTGCTCGCTCTGCAAATTTCAGTTGTCCTTAATTTGATAATTAACCCTTTGGGAATAGCATTAATTCTTGCTGTCCGCTCCTCCCACAAGTAAGCCTGCTGTTTTATTCCCTGACTTGACCATTTAGGTAGGGGATGGGGAGGGGGCAAAAAGGCCCCTTCCACATGTGTGTTTCTCTTGGGAAGGTCTGGGCCCCACCCCTTTGTCTCCAGGCAAGAACACATGCAACCCAGCAGTCCTTAGGCAGCTTGGAGAAAAGCAGACATCAGCACAGAAAGGAAGGGAAAGTTACTGATCAACAGTAGTTGCCTTTAAAAGTTTTTATTTGGGGCAATAAAAAGCACAACATTAAAAAAAGAAGAAGAAGAACACGTGCACGCCTGAGTTTGCCAGGATATGGGCACACTCACAGACAACTGGTGCACACAATTACTGGCACACATTTAAACACAAATTCCCTTGGGCACAAATAGATCCTAATGAGGTCATAAGCCAGGAATCATAATTTCACCCATCATAAATACACAGAGAAACAACACAATCCTTCTACAGAGAACACAAGAGTCAGATTCTCAGGGACAGAGAAGAATCTTTACCCTTTCATCTCACTGGAATTAGGAATTTTTTAAAAAGACCAAGAGAAAATGATAATGGAGAGTCCACTGTAAAATGTTCATGAGGCCAGATGTCTCAGAAATCCCAATAGGGTGGTGAAGGCCTGGAGAGATTCCTGACATACTTGCAAAGGATAACTGGGTAAATGTATCTACCAGCATGTGCCAGGTCAGCCAGCTATAAGAAGCCTTTTCTGGAACCTGTTTATATATAGTTTGCCACCCATCTTTTTCTTTCACAAGCTCTGAGAGTCAACCTCAGCATTAAAAGAAAATCATGTCATTCAAGGAAATGTGCAAGATTGCTGCAAATTGAAAATAAAAGTTGGAGGAAACATCTATGCCGCAGGCAACTTACATGATCACACTCAGGGTTTGCCATTGGGTCAAGCTCTGCAGACATGGTAATCATGTGTATCTCCCCAAGGTGTCTTTGCCATTTAAGTGGCAAGATATTGCACATGTGTTGGTGTATGGTCAGAGTTGTCTTGCAAGCAAAACTTTCAGCCGAGAAGCTAAACAGGAAATGATATTCTCTTGTGGCTTGCTAGTTTTAGGGGGAAATAGTATTCTTAGATAAGCATCCATGACCCAAAGAGTGCTGGTTGAAGGACATGTGGCTGCACTTGGCACTGGGTTCAAGCAAAAGAAGGAAAGGCATGCATTAAAGATTCCAAGGTCTGGTAAAAAACAAACAAACAAAAAACTAGAGGTTAAAAGAGAGATTCTGGGTCTCAATTGTTCAAAACAAGCTGTGGTGGACATGATGTTCATTTATTTATTTATTGTAGAAAGACAGACAGACAGAGAGAGAGAGAATGGGCTTTCCAGGGCCTCTAGCTACTGTAAACAAATTCCAAACACATGCACCATCTTCTGCATCTGGCTTACGTGGGAACTGGGAAATTGAACCTGGTTCCTTAGGCTTCTCAGGCAAGTGCCTTAACTGCTGAGCCATATCCCTAGGCCAACATGATTTTATTTATTTATTTATTTTAAATTTTTTGTTTATTTTTACTTATTTATTTGAAAGTGTAAGCTGGGCGTGGTGGTGCACGCCTTTAATCCCAGCACTCGGGAGGCAGATGTAGGAGGATTGCCGTGAGTTCGAGGCCACCCTGAGACTCCACAGTGAATTCCAGGTCAGCCTGGGCTAGAGTGAAACCCTACCTCGAAAAACCAAAAAAAATAAAAATTAAAAAATTTAAAATAAATAAAAAATAAATAAAAAAAATGAAAGTGATAGACAGAGAGAGAAAGAGGCAGATAGAGAGAGGGAGATAGAATGGGTGCGCCAGGGCCTCCAGCCACTGCAAACGAAATCCAGACGCATGCGCCCCCTTGTGCATCTGGCTAACATGGGACCTGGGGAATCGAGCCTCGAACAGGGGTCCTTAGATTTTCTCCAGCCCAACATGATTTTTTTAAGGCAAGGGTACATTACTAGAAATTCAAAAATAACAATAAAATTATGAACTAAAGTTTACATAAAGAAGCTGCACCTACACTGCATATTTTACAAGGCTGATTGATGAACATTTCTTTGACTATGGAGAGTTGAACTGTTATAGATGGGAGCCAAATTATCTTAGGCCATAGCACCCTACAAAAAGCCATTTACTGCCCACCTCTATGTGTGTCCTATCATTCTGTGGCTACTAAGTAAATCCTTTTGGAATGTGCCAAAAAAAAAAAAAAAAAAAAAAACTAGTTTCCACCAAACCAAAGTAAAAATGTCATCAGATAGCACTGAAGCCCTATGCCAAAGACTTACCCACATGACTTTATCTATCTCTTGATATTTCCAATGTATATAAAGAGTATGTTGATTTCTGGCTTTCTTTGTTCTGTTGCTATAAAAACTTACTGAAACTGTTAGCGCAATGGTACATGAAATTTGGAGTAACCTAAGTTCGTGTTCCCAGACCACTGTCACTCACATTTAGCTGCAGAATAAATTCACTCTCATTACATTTAATATAAGAGTTGTGTTTGGTGTGACTGTGTGTGTGTGTTGACAAAAGGATAAATAGCCTCTATCCATAAAATAATATATTATAGTATATCTAGTTTTTGTTTTATTATTATTATTATTGTTGTTGTTGTTGTTAACAACATATTTTGTATGGATACATCGTGTGTTGGTACCGTCTTTTCCCTCATCCCTGCCCCCATTCCATTGGGGATACTCCCCAGTGAGATTGCAGGTACTCCCCATGGGGTTGTGGTTTATGTGCTGTGGGAGCAGCAGTCACTTACTTTTCGTGGGAGGGAATACCTCTGGTCATGATGTCTCAACTTGTGGCTCTTCCAATCTTTCCTGTTCCCTCTTTATAGTATGAATTTTATATATTACTTTTTATTACTTTTATTTATTTCATATAACTTTCACTTTGGTATTTTTTCTTTTGAATTTATTTTTATAATTAATTTTTACTCATAAGTTTGATGGAATGATAAAATATGTAGCCTTCAATTATAACAAAGTAGATATAAAAACCAAGTGTGGTGGCATACACCTTTAGTTCCAGCATTTGGGAGGCAAGGTAGGAAGGTCGCCATGAGTTTGAGGCCAGCCTGAGACTACATAGTGAATTCTAGGGCAGCTTAGACTAAAGTGAGATTCTAACTTGAACAACCAAAAAAAAAAAAGCCATAAATACTACACATGGGGGGCTGGAGAGATGGCTTAGCAGTTAAGTGCTTGCCTGTGAAGCCTGAGGACCCTGGTTTGAGGCTCCATTCCCCAGTGCCCAAGTAAGCCAGATGCACAGGGTAGCACATGCATCTGGAGTTTGTTTGCAGTGGCTGGAGGCCCTGGTGCATCCATTCTCTCTTTCTCTCTCTCTCTGTCGATCTCAAATAAATAAATAAAAATAAAAACAAAAAAATTTAATACTACATATGGGAACATCATATATGAAAAAGGGCAGGGATGAGGGAAAAGATGGTACCAACATATGTTGTTTACATGCTAAATATGTCTCCGTATCTAATAAAAATAATTTTTAAAGAAGTTATTTACTATAAATTCAATATGAATCAACAGTGCAATTACTGCCTCAAAAGCTAATACATCTGATTTCCTTAATGTACCATGAAAATATAGAAACAAATATACTTCTAATCCATGTGCTCTTTTGAGCACCTCCAGGGTGTTGTCCTCCATTCTGAGCCGTTTGACCGGGGTGTGGGCACATCAGAAAGACATTTAAGAGGATAAATCCCATAGTGGCAGAATGGGAAGCCCTTTCTCAGAAAAGGACTTATAAAATTGTAACAAAGACCTAGAGTGGAGACACAATGAAAACCCTCCAACATCAAAAGCTGTTTCCTTTAGAAAAGTTTAAAGACGTTTGCTAGGAGGGGCACACACAACAAGCAAGGAAGAGGTAGTTAGAGAGACAACTTGCTTCATTCACTACATGCAGGGACTCCATTCTCACTGTTCACAAAAGCAAGTGGTCATCCCAGAGAATCAGGATTGCCTTTATTCTTGATGAAGTCTCTTCACTGGGGTTTGGTACAGATTATTTGTAAACTGGTAGATGACTGAATTGGAAAAAAAAAAAAAAAAACTTTTTCCAAAATGACATTCTGTAATCTTTCCTCCTGGCATGCAAATATTACAAGAGATTGGAAATTGAATTTGGCTTTTGTTCTCTTTCCCTTTTCTCTACTGCATTTCATTTTAGCCTGTGTATCATGGCTTCATGGCCCAAGAGTATCTGTATGCTATAATATGGATTTTCAACGTACCTGGAAGTCCATGTGTTGAAAACATATTGTCCATTTCTGGTGCTTAGTGAGAGGTGCTGGAAACTAACAAGAGGGGTGGGGTGGAAGGGAACTAAGTCATTAGGTTATGTCCTTGAAAGGGATACCAGGACTCTGGCCTGTTGCATTCAACTTTTCCTGGGGAAATCTGGCACTAGCAAGAGAACAAAGAAATGATTCCACACAAGTATAACTTAGTGAACCAGTGAGTTTACAGGGATTATTTACAAGAGGATGAGTCAGGGGTTACTTACAGGAGCATGGATGACACAAAGGCAGCTGTGTTATTGAAAAGTCCACCCCAACATAGGTGAGGACTCACAGAAGCTGCATCTCTGGAGCCCACTGCCTGACAGTTTGGCTAGTCATAGAATCCCATCCTCTCTCATGCAGTAATTAATCTTTATGTAATCTTAGGGAGAGACTTTGTGAATCTTGTAAGTTTTAGAAAGCTTCTGAGACTCATAAGTTCCTCGGCCTTGTTTACTTCCTGAGTCTTTAAGAGCTTTTTGTGTTTTCCTTCAGAATGAAATATTTTTCCACAGGAATTGCTGCACAACATGGCACCTCTTCTTTCTCTCTCTGTTTCCTGACCACTACGTAATAAGTAAAGGCTCAAAGCAATAGAGTCAACTGACCATGATGTCATTGACTTGTTATCTGCTACAGAAACAGGGAATGAATTGTTGGGCAATGAGTAAATTCACCCTTTAGGTAAGAACAGCAAAGGTATTTTATTGAGAGCAGTACAAGACAGCAGGGTTTGCAATAACTATGCTAGTGCCCACAGCATGGGGCACTAGGCAGTTGGAGTCTCCATTTGGGAATGATACTTTTATGGTTAAGGTGAGTTTCTTTGGTTACTATTTTCTGCTTGTCATTGGGACCATGCAAAGAGTAAAGTCCTGATTAGCTGATGTACAGGTTTTGGAGCTTAATTTGAGCCACTGTGCTTACTTTCCAGTCGTCTGATCTTTGCCAGGCAATAGAAGCAATGTAAATAAGGGTAGTTCTGTTCAAAGGGTCAGGCCACAAGGGCTGTAGGTTATAGCATTCCTCAACCAGTGGGTTGGGATTCCTTGGCCAAGCTTGTAAAGAGCTCTGTGTCTACTTTCTGGTCTTTTATTAATAGCCTTCCCTCCACACATGGACTGCAACCTCTGAAACTGTAAGCCAAAATAAACCTTTTGTGCTTTTCAGTTGATTATTTCTTTTCAGGTACTTTTTACAGTAACCAAAAAAAAAAAAAAAAACTGAATAGCATACCACAGCTTTCCCACTATGTATTTCCCTATCTCCTTGCTATAGGTCATTTTATAAATGGAGAAACCAGTGCCTGTAACTCTATTTGAAATGTAAACATTTCTCTCTCTTTTAATGCACATGAGCAATGCCAAATACTTAAGTGGTGAAAAAGAGATTTATGAAAGGACTTTAGAATTTTGCTTCAAATTTTGGCATCACACACAACTTTTTCCCAACTAAATGAAGGGGAAAGTATTTAGCTAATCCAATAGTTTCTCATTTTTATTTAAAGCTTACTTTTCTATGCTGTCTGGCTCTACTGTAACCTATTGAAGCCAAAAACAATTAGAACACAGAGAGAGGTTTCAAAATATTTGCAGCTAATTCCCTACATTAGAGGTAAGGAGGATATTGTAGAGTCCAAAGCCAAGCTTTGAGTATGTGAACTAAAGCTCTCAGGAAAGTGCTGCATCTGCCACACCTACTTCAAGAAATGCTGAATGGACTGATAAAACTCCCATGATCACAGACGGATGGAATGTTGCAAGTCAGAGACAAATTACCTTGGGCCATCTTTAGGACCCCAATTGCCATTTATTGCTCACCTCTGTGCCTTACCTAACATCCTGGTGACTATCAGTTTTATCAGGTGTGATCCTTTTTGGAATGTAAGAACAAATCCCCAGTTTCCACCACCCAAGGGCTAAGAATGTCATCAGATAGCATCTGAGGCCTATGGTGGAGATTTGCTAGCTTTGCTGTATAACCCACCTACCTGATGGTCAGCCAGTGTACTTGAAAAGTGCTTTGATTTAGGACTTTCTTCTGTTCTGTACAAAAAAAAAAAAAAACCCTTCATGAAATTGTTACCGTGTTGGAACATGGAATTGGGGTAACCTAAATCTGTGTTCCCGGGCCATGGTCACTCACGTTTGGCTCCAGAATAAAATATCTCTTATCCCCTTTGAGGTGAAAGCTATGTCTTTTGCATTAAGAGGTAAGAGATGAAATATTTACTATAGTATATTTATAAAATTTTTATACTAAATATTTATACTATATATTTATAGTATAATATTTTATAAAATGATTCCCTTGAAAATTTCCTATTGTAATAGTTTCAAAGCTATAAATACCATGAATGCAAATGCTATGTTAAACACATGAATCATATTAAACACACTGTAGCAGACAGCTTCAGGTTCGCTGAGATGAACTTCCAGACCAGGCACAGGAAGGGATTCATTGAAGCTTACAGATTCAGGGGAATTTCCAGAATGGCAGAAGAAGCTGGCCTCCTTTCACAGGACCAAACACACAGAGAGAAGCCCAACCCTAAAGCCAAAAGCTTCACAGCACAGCACACTTCAGGGACTCCAGCTAGGCACACTTTGCATATCTTTAGATTGAAATCTGAAACCCACCACCACACCTTAAGATCCACCCAGTGATACCGCCTCCAGCCAGGTGGCTGCAGATGCAAACTACAAACAATAAAACATTGAATATATTGGGGGCCATCACACACTATATATTTTATTTGTATCATATTGGAGTACAGAGTGCCAGCTGACAGAACCCACTTCCTCCAGCAAGCTCCACCTGCCTAAGCTTCCACAACCTTCCCAAACAGTGACAACATATGTGGACCAAGTGTTCAAACACATGACTTGATGAGGTTTAGGCTGAAGTAGGAGGCTAGAAGTATGCATTACTAAGCAGTCCTGGTAAGGGCATGATCCTGCCAGCCCATCATTGTCTCAGCTCTAGCATTTCCTGAGAGGTGGTCTCACAATTTTTCAGTATAGCACATCTCTCATTTGGAGACAAGTTTCCCTTCTGGCTGGCACCAAGCTTTAGTTTTTGTTTTCTTTCTCCCAGCAGAAGATTCCTGGGGAAATTTTAATTCCTTGATGGGCCTTATTTCAATAGTCTGATAGATGAACAGAGTGGCAGAGTGTCTCTAGAATATCTTTATGCCTCTCAGGAGTGTTGCAGGTGACTTTGATGCAGCCAAACATTAATGTGGAGCTGGTGGGGTGAGGGAAGTCAGTAAATAACTTACTCAATTTTCAATACGTAAAGAAAATTATGAAATATTTTCTTGAGATAATGTTTGAGAACAATTACAAGAGTACAAAACCATAAATTAAGTTCATAAACTCACCCCAGCATCCCTACAAGTGGCTAAAGAAAAATTTCAGCCAAGCCTTAAACTTATTACATTTTTGCCCTATTGATTTAAGAATTTTATTCATTTCTTAATGTTATATTTCATATCAAATGCTGAATTGACTTTGCTCTTCTGATACAGATTTTTTTTCTGCCCCTTTAACATTTTATTTCCCACAAATCATAATTACTTGAATTCCCTCTCATACCTCCTGCTTTGCACCACAATTTCTTTGATTTAGGAGGGAAAAAAAAGAATGGGGACCCAAGCTTCTCAGGCCCCAGGCCTGGGAGAGAGAGCTATGTCAGTCCCTTTCAAATGTTAAACATCTCATTACTGGTATCATATCCTTGGCTTGGAGTGGTGGTCTTTTTATTCAGCTCCCTTACTTGGCAGCTATGGACAGTTAACAGATCATTCCAACAGTTACTTAGGGGTTACAGCTTCCCAAGAGCACAAACCTCTCAGGAGCTCTGCCCAGGAGTGAAACCTGTTAGGGTAGGACATGAAAAGGTTCCTTTCACCCCTTTTCCAGTTTACCATCAGGTCAGTTACACAAGTGAGTTGACTAAGTGAATCAACCATCACAATCCTAACAGCTAAACAATGTTTCTTGGATAGTGAGAATTGAAATTATGAATGAAAGTATGGTGGGTAGATGTATAAGTAGATAGATGGATGGATGGATGGATAAGGAGGTAGAAGAGTAATCTGGTGGGTGGATGGACAAATGGATGGATGGTATGCACAAATGAGTAAGATGATAGATGGATGAGTGACTTGATGAATGGGTGCATGGATAGGTAGTAGATGGTTGACTACATGGGTGGATAGGTGATGTAAACAGAAGAGTGAGTAGATAAGTAGATGGAGGGATGTATAGGAGGATGGATAGATAAATGAATGGATAGATGGATGGATGCATCAACCTAGAGAAATATGTATGGATGTTTGAGTTGATATGTGGATGTAATGGGTCAGAGATTCACCAGTCTGTCACAAATATTATATTACTAAAATAGAGGCATTTATTTCTGTCCAGGACTACAATTTGAGCCAGGAACTCAAGACTGCAACCCTGAGTTCCATCTGATCAGGGTTTATAAAGACAAAGCCACAAATTTACATCACATTGCTAAACAAGTCTACGTGACAACAGTCACATTGCTATTTGTTAACAAGCCAAGCCTACTTACAAAAGTGGAGAAAAAAAATGGTTAGAGGTTATCTCACTCAAGCAGATAGCCTGGTATCATCCTGCATACCAAAGGTAACATTTGCAAGGCATCACATCCTGCATACCAAAAGTAACATTTCTTATCCATCACATCCCCTTATTCTGGGTAAGTGAATGGATAGACAGATGAATTAAGAGTAAGTAGGTGGGTAGATTGATGTCGAGATGGGTGAATAGATGTGTGGCTTGATGAATGGGTGGAGAGATGAATGAAGTTGGCTGTCTCTGGTGCTAACTTTTCCTTTGATCAGTTACTTCATTTTTTCTTCATTTGATTTGGAATGTGACATGAAAAAACAATGAAAAATCTGAATTTTATTTCCAAAATTTATCTTCAAGGTATAGCAGATGGCCTCCTGTACAGCTGATGGCCTCCTGTGAGCTAAGACTGCAGTCTGGTTTCATGACCAGCATGGGGCAAATTTAATGGTCTTCTAGACCCAAAGGCAAGTCATTAACCTCTCAGCAAGATACCACTAGAATAAGACATAGATACAAATCAGTGACTTTATGAGTAGTGGCAAAGTACAGCCCAGGTCTAGACTGAGACGGAAATATCAAACTAAGTAATCTGAATTAGTGTACATTTCTCTACTGCACCCTTGTCTCACTTTGTGCCGTCTGCTTCCATAACCGCATTTTTATTCACTCCACTGAAAAAGAGGAACTAATTTTTCCTACAATTATTCCTGATAGTTGGAGGAAACTTTTCATTTCTAAGCTTATGAAAATAGCACATGTTGTTTTAAGACAGTAAAGTCAAATAAGTTAGTGTATACTTTAAGCCTGCCTACCACAACACTGTCCTTGGTGCCTACTTAGTTCCTCACTAATTAGGCTACATCAGTACTGTGACAGTTGGAAGTCTTCCTAAGTCTCTGTGTCTTGCTCAATGTGGTTATTTAATTACTCACTGGATTGATCCAAGGAATGTCTTGCAGATAACAAACAGATGTAGTAGGCTAAAATTAACTTTCTCAGTGTGCCCCCCTTCTCCTCGTGTTTCCTAGCTACTCAGGTTATGAGTTTTTCACTGGAATCTCAAACATCTTCAGGTATCAGCCAGGGCCTCCCACAAGAGTTGCTGAATCATTCAAAATCAGTCAGGGCAGTTATAACTGACAGATATTTCATACTAGTTTTTGGGTTCTAAATGTTGACAGGATAAAATTACAGATGGGCTTGTTCGTTCACAAAGAAATCATGACCCCTATGTCATGTAATATGTGATAAAATTTCTAAAGATAATAATGCACCTAAGTATCTCTTGATGAGTTCCCAGTGATTAGCTGGTGGGATGCTGGGAAAGCCAGGAAGCAGGAAACCAGCACTCTTTAGCAATGTGCTATATACAGCAGCTCAATCTTCTGAATGTGGACAAGTGTTGCAAGATCCAAGGGGTGGCCATTTCACATCAGCTTTCCACATGCAAATTCAGGTATCTATGTTTATCTTTCAGGCATTGCAAGTTGGAAAGGAATATTTTGGTAACCAATCCAGTGCACTACTGATGCAAGGCAAATACTGCCTTCATAACTGATTAGGAAGCATAAAGTGATCACATTAACAAAACATGTCCTAGAGCATATTCAATGTATATATATCTCCTCTCATAATGCATTGTCATGGTTTTAAAGTGCAATAAGCAACATGAAAATATTTTACATGAAGACATCCTTTCTTACCTAGTTTAGATAATGTCTTTTCTTCAAGAAAAGTGGCTCTTCAAATTTTGATGTAAGATTCAGCTGTCCACAAATTAGGGAGTTCTGAAAGGCTCAAATATCAACGTCTAATTGTATTTCACAAAGTGAAATAAAGTAGACCTATGAGGCATATGAATGGTACCAGGTTTATACATTCCAAAGTAATTAAATAAAATAAACACAGCCCCCATCAATACAAAGAGCTGTTTCTACAAACTAAATTGATAATTGCTAGGCCCTGGGCTTTATATTGGTGGTCAGTGACCCACAGTAAGTTGTGAACTTTGTCACATTTTCTTCCACTTAAATCTGAGGCCAATGGTGAATGTCAGGAAAGAGAAAATAAACAATGAAATAGAGAAGGTTGAATTCATATGAAACAACTGACTCTTGAAAACATCATAAGTAACCAATTAAGAACAGTTTTCCATGACAGAGAGATGGCTTAGTGGTCAAGACACTTGCCTGCAAAGCCTAAGAATTCTTGTTTGAATCTCCAGGTCTCACATAGCCAGATACAAAAGTGACGCAAACCTGCAATGTCGCACATGCACACAAGGAGGCACATGTGTCTTGAGTTCATTTACAGTAGCTGAAAGGCCCTGACACCCCCATTCTCAATCTCTCTCTCTCTCTCCCCCCTCTCTGTCTCACTCTGTCTCACAAAATAAAATTTTTAAAAAGTAGAAGTTTTCCAAAGCCCTCAGGAAATATGGAGAGTATCATGGAATATAAAATCACCTGAAGATACTATTACCACGTTGAGCTTTTGAAATTCAGCACTATTACCTTTTGGAGCTGGATACATTTTCCTGGGAGGATCTCTTTAGCGGCATCCCTGTCCTCTGTACATTGGTATTATAACCTTCTCCCCAAGTACAACAACAAAAATATCTTCACACCCTACTAACTAGCCAAAGAGAAAGCAATATCCCATTTAATTGTGAACTCCTGATAGACAAGCGGCTACTTAAGTAACCTTAGCTTAGTCAGTAAAGCACCTGCCTCGCCAGCATGATGACTTGAGTCCAATACCCAGTACCCATGAAAAAATGCCAAAAGTATATAAAGTAGCTTTCTCTTCAAAAAGAACATGCAGTTGGTCAATCCATCAGTGTTTGTTCCTATGCATGCACCAACAAAAGTTGAAATCAGGAAAGTTGGTGGTCCACAGCACTTTAATGAGTAACAACTAAATGCATATATCTCCCATAAGCCCCTGTGTCTTACAGTCTACAGTGACATTTAGATATGAGGGCCATGCCGTCAGGGTATGGTGGCTGAGTCTACCAGGAAAGAGGGGCCAAGGAGTTTTGAAATGCTATTTGTGTCAACACTTTCTTTCTTTCTTTCTTTCTTTCTTTCTTTCTTTCTTTCTTTTTTTTTTTTTTTTTTTTTTGTTTTTGGAGGTAGGGTCTCACTCTAGCCTAGGCTGACTTGGTATTCACTATGTAGTCTCAGGGTGGTCTTGAACTCACAGAAACCTTCCTCCTCTGCCTCTCTAGTGTTGGTATTAAAGGCATGCACCACCACACCAGGCTTTATATTAACACTTTTGGCCCGAGCAGAGAAAGGACAACACAGATCAACCTATGAGCAGAACGGTACCCTCACTGCTCATTACCCTTAGATAATCATGTGGCAGAAGCCTGGCATACTGGCACCTTCATGGAGGTGTCTAAAAAGACAGAGAACAGTCCTGTCTGTACTCATACCCCTGAAACATGCCTCATTTAATGATTGTGTGCCAAGCTATTTACTAGGTGAAACATCTCACTAGTCCCAGAATATTTAAAGTTAAAACTTCTTAGGAGAGTTGCTATTTGATATTTGTCTCAGGAAACCTTTTCCCTGGGGTGACACAGACACACATCTTCTCCCCCACATAGGGCACAGATGACAGAACAAAGGATGATGACACCAAAACCCATTTTGGTGAAGCAATGAATTTATTGGGGTTACTTAAAGAGCAGGGAGAAGTGTTGCTTACAGGAGCAACAGATGACTAAACACAGCTGTACCACAAGAAGTCTCGTCCCATCAACTCACAAGCAGCTGCATCACCAGAATGCACACCTCTGCATAGGCGACAACACACAGAAACTGCCATCTCTTAAGCACACTGCACCTCTTACAGGCAGCTCCATCAAAGAGTTCAAGCAGCTGTTTCCCCTTTATATAGTCTTAGGACAGGGTCTTTCACCCCTTTCCCAGACTTTTAAACTTCCTGAATCTCTGGAACTTCCTCCCTCCCCCAGGAAGGTATGTTTCAGTTTCTACCTAACATAAACTTGGGGAGTGATTGTGTGACCTTTAAGATTCAGGTCTCTAAGATCTTAACTTCTTGAATCCCCAGAGCCTCTTTTCACTCTTCAAAACTGAGGAATATGCTACACAACAGTATGAGACTACTTTTGTGCATGTCTCTCACATGCAATTCTACTCTGTCTCTCTTTCACACACATTTTACATATGATGGATTTTAAGTTTATGCCAAGTTCAAAGAAAACTCTGTATATAACATGCAGTCATGTTTTAAATTATGGCCATACACTATCATCAACTTGAAGAACTTTAATGCACTATAGAATATAGATCATCACCTGATCACCTGAGAATCTCTAAATTAGAAGTTAACCAAGTTGCTATCAACTACATTGGTATAAGGAAGTTTGAGAACCATCGATGATGGGCCAAAATAAAACCAGGAGCCCCTCAAACTCAGACCCAAGGAGAGAGAAAAGGCTGTAAGTAGGGCCAGCTTAAGAGTAGGTAGAGTGATTACCTTCCTTGGGTGGAGTACAGAAGAGAGATAGACCAGTGAGTAAAGTTCTTACCTCATAAACACGAAGACTTCAGTTCAAACTCCAGTATCTACATAAAAGGCCAGATGTGGTGGTACGTGCCTGTAATACCAGCTGTAGGAAGATAGAGACTCATAGATCCCTGTGGCTCCTTGGCTAGCTAATCTAGCTGACTCTGTGAGTTACAGGTAAGGGAGAGTCCCTTTCTTTAAAAAAGGTAGATGGTGTTCCTGAAGATAATCTCTAACACTGTCCTCTAGCCTCCACATATGAGGGCACACACATATGAACATGCATACATGCATGGACACCATACATGTCCATATGCAAAATAAAGAGCATTTCAGATGTTTTTTAAATTGGCTATAGCATAGGTTAAATGCCCTATGCACTGGGGCTGGGGAAATGGCTCAATGAATAATAGGGTTTGTTACATAAGCATGAAAGCCTGAGATGGCATGAATTCAATTCCCCAAACCCAGTAAAATGCTGGGTGTGGCCATGCATGCCTATAACCCCTGTCCTGTGGAAAATGGAGACAGAATAATCACTAAAGCTTGCCAATCAGCCTGAATGGGTCTTACTGATCAGCCAATCTGACCTAAAATGGCAGATTCCAACTCAGTGAAAGACTCTGTCTCAAAGAAATAAGAGTAAAAGAGCAATAGGAAACCAGATGTTCTCCTCTTACATCTGCACAAATGTGCATAGGGGTATATGCATCTGCATGCACACACACGAATACACTATACGTGTACCACACACACACCACATACCACACATACTACACATATACACCTATACACACTAATTAAAATGCTCTATCAATTAATGAAATATGTAAAGGATTGTAGAAAAATGTTTTGAATAATTATTTTATCCCATGTAGTTGTAAATATACACATTCACAACTATAAGGGATATTTTCAGATATAACTAGGTTTCCTATCTATAGAATAAAAATTATTATGCAAAGAAACTTAATTCAAGGACAGTAAGAGATTAACTACTACAATAGAGGGGGAAAATGCCCTTGAATTTTCAACGATATCTCCAAGCAAAGGACAAAGGTACACATCTAATCACAGTACAGTTATCTTCTTTAGAAGTACTTTCAGGGGGCTGGAAAGATGGCTTAGCAGTTAAGACACTTACCTATGAAGCCTAGGGACCCAGGTTCCATGCCCCAGTACCCATGAAGCCAGATGCACATTGTGTCACATGCATTTGGAGCTCATTTGTAGTGGCTAAAGAACCTCATATTCTCCTTCTTTCATTCCCTCCCCCTCTCATAAATAAAATAAAGAAATATTTTCAAGGCTGGGAGATGGTTCAGTGGTTAAAGGCTTGCAAAGCCTAACAGCCCAAATTTGATTACCTAGTACCCACTTAAAGCCAGCTTATTTGCAGTGGCAAGAGGCTCTGGTATGCCCATTCTCACTCATTCTTTCTATTATCTATCTATCTATCTATCTATCTATCTATCTATCTCTCTATCATCTATCTATTCCCTTATTTACTTGCAACTAAAAAATATTAAAAATTTCTTTTTAAGAGTGAGACTGTTCAATCTCCAGTGAAGTTTGCCTTTGAAACAAAATTAAGGTGGGGTGGAGAGATGGCTTAGCAGTTAAGGCATTTACCTGCAAAGAGAAAGGCCTTCAGTTCGTTTCCCCAGGACCCACATAAGCTAGATGCACAAGGTGGTGCATGTGTCTAGAGTTTGTCTGCAGTGGCTAGAAGCCCTGGCATGCCTATACTCTCTCTCTCTTTCTCTCCCTCTGTCTGTCTCTGTGTGTGTGTGTGTGTGTGTGTGTGTGTGTCTCAAATAAATATATAAATAAAATTTAAAAAATATCAAGGTATCTGCCAGGTTTGGTGGTGCATGCCTTTAATCCCAGCACTCTTGAGGAAGAGGTGGGAGTAAATTGCAAAGTATGAAGTTGAAAGTTGCAAAAAAAGTTGGGTTGGCGAGAAGAATATATACAGTTCTAGCATAATAAGAACCAAGCCTTAACAGATATGATCTGTTTTCTACTTTTAGGATATCTACTCATTTATTTATAGTTATGTATTGCTACAGTCTATGAGGAGTTTCTGCTGAAAATCGTATGAGTTTTAGCATCTGGTACATTGTTATAGTTTAGATACAACATGCCCACTAAAAAGTGTCATACATAGAAGGCTTATTATGTAGATGGTGGAATCTTGAGAGTTGATTGGATCATGAAAGTTCTGATGGTATCCATGGCTTACTATTGATGACCTCATAGATAAATGAGCTCTTAGGAGCTTGAGCCTAGTGGGAGGAAGTAAGTCACTAAGAAAGTTATTTTGAAGAGTATATAAAGAATTGGCCTCTGTATTTTTTATTGTTGTTGTTGTTGTTGTTGTTTTGCTTCATGGAAGATTCACTATGCCTTGCCATGTGTGGTGGTTTGATTCAGGGGTCCCCATAAAATTAGGTGTTCTAAATGCTGGGTTCCAAGCTGATAGAGATTTGGGAACATATGCCTCCTGGAGGAAGTGTATTGTCAGAAGCGGGCTTATGGGTGTTACAGCCAGTGTCGCCTTGCCAGTGTTTGGCACACTCTCCTGTTGTTATTGTCCATCTTATGTTGGCCAGGGGGTGATGTCCACCCTTTTCTCATGCCATCATTTTCCCCTGCCATCATGGAGCTTCCCCTTGAGTCTGTAAGCCAAAATAAACCCTGTTTTCCTGAAAAGCTGCCCTTATTCGGGTGATTTCTGCCAGCATAGCTAACCTGACTGCAGCAATAATGTTGGTACTGAGGAGTGGTGTCATTTGCTACTAGACACCTGACTGTGTGGCCTTGGCCTTTCGGAGCTGATTTTCAAGAGGAATGTGGATGACTTTGAAACCTTGGCCTAAGAGACACCTTGCAGTGCTGTAAGTACAACTTGATGGCCTATTCTGGTTAGAGTTGAAAAACCTGAATGCAGTAAGAACTATGGACTGTGAGTTTTGGCCTATTGGGGTGAAAAGTAGCTTTGTCTGGACTTAAGCAGTTTGTGTTAGAGGCTTGCTCTTATGGCCATATCCTGAGAATTTGTGCAGGGTTGCAGTGTGTAGAAATGGAATGGTGTGTGCAGAGAGATATGACACAGAAATAAAATATTTGTGCTGAAACTTCTGCCCATTCAGCTGTAATTATACAGCTGATTACAAACTTTGAGATTGGGCCAGCTGACCTGCACTGGGGCAACAGGAAAAATGCAGACTCTTTTGAAGGGGCCTGAGGATCAAAGATCCTGTTCTTCAAAGTCTCCTTTATTACCCCATGGATTAACAAATTAGCACCTTATTACCTGGTATTGTGGAGTATAAGAAATGCAGGAAAGAGAGGGTCATGAATTTGCAACAGAGTCTTCTGTTTTGGAAATGACCATGGGCATTGCTCTTGGTCAGGTGATTTCTGCTAACAATATGAACCTCAGTGCAACACCAAGTGATCAAGCTCTGAATCCTCTGAAGACACCGGCCATGCAAGATCATTCTTCCTGGCTGAGGAGATGGCTTATGGTGCAGGTGTTTGCCTGCCAAACTGAAGGACCCACGTTCTACTCTCCAGATCCTACGTTAGCCAGGCACACAGAGTTGAGGCAAGTGCAAGGTCGCTCATGCACACTAGTTGGTGCAAGCATCTGGAGTTTGATTGCAGTGGCTGAGGCCCTGGCACACCAATTATCTCTCTCTCTCTAAAGTAAAAAAAAGATACTTCTTTCTCCCTTAGTTGATTCCAGGTATTTTGTTAGAATCATTAAAAGGTTTTACTGATACAATCATTTTACGTCTTTATCAACACATGCTATGCCTAATATTTATTGAATGGCTACAAGTAAGCTGAATGGTGCAAATAACCACATGATTCGTATGTCACTAAGTTCTCACAAATGTGGAAATGAGTTTGAGAAAAGACCATGTCCAAAGTCACATAGCTACTAAAGAATAGACAGGGAGCTAAGGAGACAGTTCAGTACTTAAAGGTGTTTGATTTCAAGACTGCTACTCCGAGGTCAATCCATTCCAGCACCCACATAAAGCCAGACACAAAGTGGTCCACTTGTCTGTGATCCCAATGCACCTACAGCATTGGGAGGTGGAGCCAAGAAAACCCTAAGCTTGCAAGCCAGACAGACTAGTGCACATGTAGCAGTAAAAACAACAAAAGAGACTGTCTCAAGAAGAAGGTGGAGAGGACAAGTATCCCATACACACCAACACACACACACACACACACACACACACAGTATTAATAATAATGATGGTGACAAAAAGAAAGTAGCCACATTTGTAAATGAGATTGTGGCAATTTAAGGTTTCCCACTGAAATGCTTTTGGGAAGTAAGGAAGACAAAAATATCACATCATCACTAAAGCTCTTCATCTATCCTTATTCTATTAGAAGTGCCAGTGAGAATGCCCACTTATATTACAGATGGTGAAGAGAGGAGATAGAAAACATGAGAGAGATGGAGGAAAGCGACTGACAGCAAAGGAGAGAGAGAAAGAGAACAAAATGAACAGAGGGAAAAAGAGAAGAGGGGGTGGAGAGAATGAATGGAAAATCAGAGAAAGGAGAGGAAGGGCAAGTAATCTATCTAAAGTTAACTCAAACCAAGTTGCTACCATGGATTGCCTGGTCATTTGACATAGCCTTGAAATATATGTCCAAATATCTATCCACTGTTTATTAAATGAAGGTGGATAAAAACACTAAACAACACTAGCAAATTCCATTACACTGTGTCTGTACAGTAAAAGTACCATTTCACACATGCATTCTAACTTATTTGGTACCATCAGATTAGATTCAATTCATCACTTCTTACAAATGACATTTAGAATCTCTAAATAAAATAAATGTCTGGTGCATTCTGCTGTCCTATGCATTATTCATTTGCAAGAATTGAGATGATTGAAACATTATTCAGGCAACTGAGAACTACCTCAGAGTTTGAAATTAAGCCAAAAGTATCCTTATTTAATAAAAGCAATATTTTCTTTTCTAATACATCTAGGAAAAGCTATGAGATCGCTTCCATGAGGATAAACAGTTGTACAGATATTTAAGACAAGCAGGAATTAACATAATTTACACACTGCTCTTTCATTGCTTTGAGGCTGGTATTTTGAATGGTTATTTGGCTACTCTTTAGCTTAATTCAATGCTGGATATCCCTGTTCTCCTTCCAAAATTCAAAAAGTATTCACCTATTTTGATTCAATTACACAGATAAAAATGTGATCAGAAAACATCTCTATCACATACTCCAAGTCTCAGGGACCATTGAAGAAGAGATAGTGGAAAGAATGTTAAGAGCCAAAGGAAGGGGAGAACTGCTTACAATGCTGTCATCTAGACACAAATTGGCCTTGATATTGATTAAATTACAATGGATGTTACTACCTACACAAAACTTGCTGATAGGAAGGAAAAATGGTGACCTCAAAATAGGAAAAAAAGAAAAAGACTAGTTGAAAAGAAGAAAGTATTTATCGGAGGGTGCGCTAGGGAGGGGGAAAAGGGATTGTGGAGGGAGATTATTTAGAAAAAGAACAAAGAAAAATGTGCTTCAGAAAAGAGGACACTGAGTGCCATGTGTGCTCCTCCAGTGTCCTGCCCTCCTCCTCCAGCCTTCTACTTCCACTCAGGGATGGAAATCACCAAATCAAAAGAAGCATTCCCTGTTGTCAGTGCAGAAAATCACTGAAGTGAAGAATGAAACTTTGCCCCTCTCTCAGGACAGAAAGGGGTCTGAGAAACACACACAGATTTTGGGGGGCTGGTTCAGGGAACAAGTAGGAGCTGGGAGGCTTCCTCAGTATAATTTGCTATTGCCATGATCTTGTGGGACTCATTTCTCCCAGGACAAAATGACAGTGGCATGAAGAACTCCTTGCATCTTAACAACATACGTGTCATAAAGACCACACATCCCACTTTCACTTAATAAAATTCACTGCAGAGGTATGCCAGGCCAACAAGATTCACCAGTTCCAAGTGGTTTAAAATGTTTCTACCATATTAGGTACCTGAATACCTGACTCAATTTAAGCAGCTAAGAACAAAACAGACACACAAGCAAACAAAAGCATCTCATAATCTGGGAACACTCAGATTATCCAAATTGCCCTGAAGGAAATGTGAGCCATGAAAAGAAATTTGTAGGAAATACAAGGAATTGCAGGTATATCATCCATGAAAAACAATTACAGAAACCAGCCCAGTAGGGCATAAGCCTAAATGTTGCAAACTTAAATGTTAAAAAAGAAAAGAATTCTGGTAAGCAGCAAACGCATTAACAGGAAAAACAACACAAATGTTATTTAAAGAGTTGAACTACCTAAAAATAATTCTTAGAAGCCAATGTAAAATGTCATTCAATAAGAGTTCACTAATGTGGTGGTTTGATTCAGGTGTCCCCCATAAACTTAGGTACTCTGAATGCTAGGGTCCCAGCTAATGAAGATTTGGGAATTAACGTCTCCTGCAGGCATTGTATTGTTGTAGGCGGGCTTATGGGTGTTATAGCACGTTTTCCCATGCCAATGTTTGGCACAGTCTCCTGTCCCTGTTGTCCATCTGATGTTGGCCATGGGGGTGATATCCACCCTCTGCTCATACCATCGTTTTCCCTGCCATCCTGGAGCATCCCCTCGAGTCTATAAGCCAAAATAAACCTCTTTTTCTCCAAAAGCTGTTCTTGGTCAGGTGATTTCTGCCAGCAATGCAAACCTGACTGCAACAATAAGCCTAAATGTTGCAAAATTAATTGTTAAAAATGAAAAGAATTCTGGTAAGCAGCAAATGCATTAACAGGATACACACCACAAATGTTATTTAAAGAGTTGTACTTCATAAAAAATAATTCTTGGAAGCCAATGTAAAATGCCATTCAATAAGAGTTCACTAACAAAACTCTAACCAATGTAAACAATAATAACTGAAAGAAAAAAGAAATAATAAATAGTACAAAACAAAAGCAACACAACTCTACCATGTAATCTTGCTTGCCACTTGTGAGGCTAAGGGAGGAAGATTGACACAACTAACGAGGGAATATTGGGTACCAGGCCAGCCAGGGCTACAAAGAAAGGCCCTGATACATCCACCTATACACAAAAAAAGGCCAATACATAAATAAATAAATAAATAAATAAATAAATAAATAAATAAGAGATTCATTAGTTATAATGACCATTGAAGACAAACAAATTTACATATACTCTTTAAATTTAAATGTAATATTCAGTAGGAAATCAGTAATTATGTATCCTCTATGATTTTATGCAAAGAAGAATATCCTTTATATTGGTGGAAAGGAATATAAGTTATATTGGTGGAAAGGAATATAAGTACACTGCATATAGTAAAAAAATAATGAAAATAATCAAAATAATTGTAAAAATATTAGAATTAAGATTGAACAATAATATATTGAGTTATTTATTAACTGTTAAAACATCAAGCTCCATACTATTTAAAATTCAGAAATAGGTAATTCTTATAGAACCCTATAGGTATTATCATTTTCTATCTTACCTAAAGGCTTACAAAATGGCAAAACTAAACATAAAATGTAAATAATAGTACGACTAGCAAAAATAATTTACCATGAAAAGGGAAGGGAGGACTGGTTACAATGTTGTTTTCCAGACACGAAATGGCTTTGATATTCAATGACCTCCCAGTGGCTGACTCTGCCTACACAAGACCTGCATAGTAGGAGAGAAAAATGATGGCATTGAAATAGAAGTTAAATTAATTGGACAGAAGGGATTCAGTGGAGGGGGCTTTGGGAGGGTATGTTGGTTTGATTCGGGTGCACCCCCCATAAACTCATGTGTTCTGAATGCTAGGACCTCAGCCAGTGGCAATTGGTGAATTAGATAGTTCAGGAGATTTACTGTTGAGGGTAGGCTTATTGGTGTTATATCCAGCTTCCTCCTGCCAGTGTTTGGCATACTCTCCTGTTGCTGTTGTCCACCTGATGTTGGCCAGGAGGTGATGTCCACCCTCTGCTCATGCCATCATTTCCCTCTGTCATCATAAAGCTTCCCCTGAAGTCTGTTAGCCAAAATAAACCCTTTCCTCCCACAAACTGCTCTTTGGCCGGGTGTTTTCTGCCACCAAGTGAAGTTGACTGCAATAGAGGGAGAAAGGAGGAATGGTGGGAGAGGATTTCAATTATGGCATATTGCCTATATTTATTGAAATTATTGATAAAAAGTTTTAAAAATATAAAATTATAGAATTTAAAGTCTTTAAAAAAGGCTGGACATGATGACACATGGCTGTAATCCCAGCAATGGAAAGGCAGAGACAAGGGGATCTCTGGGAACTACTGGTTAGGTAGTTTAGCTGAAGCAGTGACCTCTGCATCCAGTGAGAAAGCCTGACTCAAAGATAAGGTGGAGAGCTGGAGAGATTGCTTAGTGGTTAAGGCGCTTGCCTGTAGAGCCAAAGGAGCCAGGTTTGATTCCCTAGTGCCCACGTAAAGCCAGACGCACAAGTTAGCACAAGCGTCTGCAGTTCATTTGCAGTGGACAGAGTCTTTAGTGCACCCATTCTCTCTTTATCTGCCCTCCCATCTCAAATAAATAAATTAATTCATTAAAAAGTAAGGTGGAGAGTGATGATGAAAGGCAGCTGACATCAATCTGTGACTTCCACATGGGCACTTGGACACACACAACTGCCCACACTCATATGAACAAACACATGCAAGCACACAATATACATACAGACTTAAAATGAAGTAGATAAATAATCCTGCTCTGCAGGACCCAGTTAGAAGCATCTTATTTCAGGCACTGAAATCAGGAAGATAGTACGATTCACAGGTATTTCTTGGACGATAATACCTTTAGCTTATGGATAATAAAAGTGCCTAATATTTGAGATGAGTTAAATACTTTATCAAACCACCAAAATCTCTTTCTCAGATTGCTAAACATTCACTTTTCCAAGCAACCAAGTAAAAGCAGAGGACCAAAGAATTTTAAATTTTGTTTATGCACAAATTTGATTTTACTGCATTTTAATGAAAACACAGAAATAGAAAATTATTTGAAATTTGTGAAAATAGCTGAAATCTATGTAGTAAAGAAATTTTGGGAAATAACCTTAATAAGCAATAGTTATTCAAAAATAAAATCAAGAAGATGTTACATGGCTTTATAGTCCGATGCCTATTTAAAATGACTGAATCTCAATATTGTTAGTTGAAAGCTTGAGCTATTTCTTATGTGGAAGACTCCATGAGCAGTAACAAAATATGAAATGAGTAGCATGTAAGAGAGATCATGGAAATAAATGATTATAAAGACTTTTGTTAGGCACTGCCTAATACAACACAAATAGTACTGATGCAGAACTTTGGGTTTCATGAAGGGGTCCCCAGTTTATAAACTCCAATTTTAAACAATGAATTCATAAAATGGACTCAATAAGGATAAATTGTGAATTATTAAGTTTATTTAGGGGGCTGGAGAGATGGCTTAGCAGTTAAGGCACTTGCCTGCAAAGCCTAAGGACCCATGGTAGACTATCCAGGTCGCATATAGGTCAGACACACAAAGTGATGCAAGCACACAAGATCACACATGCACACGAGGCGGCACACACTTTGTCTGGAGTTCAGTTGCAGTGTTGGAATACCACTCTCTTTTACCCTCTGTCCCTCCCCACTCTCTCTCATAAAAAAGGCCAGTCGGTTGGGCTTGCTTCAGAAAAAAAAAAAAGTTGATTTAGGGAGGAATTACAAATTGTGGGGTTTATTAAGGAAAATGGGAATCTAGGAAGAAGGCTAGAGGAGAGTCATGCACAGATGGAACGTAGGAAACACGTGCTTACGTGGAAAACACAGCACAGTCTGTGAGATTTATTGAAGAGAAATGGCTGGGGCAGAGCCATAAACACATGGAAGACAGAACCTAGGTGCTTACATAGAGAGATTTAAAAGTGATACACAGAGTCGACCATCAGCTTCTGCACGGAAGAAAGTTAAGAGGGCAAATGGTGATGGCTTAACAAAGACTAGCAAAGGGAAAAATATCAAAGCAGAAATGAAGAAATTTAGATGAGAATTGATTAAAGAGAGTCACTCCCATGGCTACCCAGGGTTTAGAGAAACTACACAGGTAATAGCAGGTAACAAGCCTAGAGTTAGATATCTAACAGATCTAAAGTGTAAGAGAAATACACACATGGTAGATTCAGAGAGCAGAGGAAAATTATACATGTAATTAAAGTGAGAAGTCACTCTGAAGTATAAAGCAGAGACAAGCAGAAAAGCTACTCAGACCAAAAAATAGGACTCTGCTCTTGGTAACACTAGACTCACATGTATCCAAGTAGTGATCACAATCGCAGAGCAAGGGGATGGGTGGGGAGGGAGAAAGGGAGATTGGAAAGCAGCACAGATAGACCTTTATAGTCAATTGAAAATGTATCCTTGGGCTGGAGGGATGGCTTAGCAGTTAAAACACTTGCTTGCAAAGTCAAAGGACCCAGGTTCAATTCCCCAGGACTCACGTAAGCCATATACACAAGTTGGTGCATGCATCTGGAGTTTGCCCTGGCATGTCTAATTGCTCTCTCTCCCTATCTCTCTCTGCCTCTTTCTCTCTCTCAAATAAATCAATTTTTAAAGAAAATGTATTCTTTTGTCATATTCAGGTATGTAAAGAGAAGACCCCGATTGGTTTGTAAATTTGAAGGGGCAAGCTTCAGTGCCAGCCCATTTGGGTCTAGGTAGCATGCTAGAGTGTGAGTAGCAGAGGCCACTGTAGCTGTCATAGATCAGTATGGATCAGATACAAGTTCCTTTCCCACCAAGAGTTCCATTCATGCCAGGGCAAGGTGGCATCTGTTTTCTCTGGGCTTCAGTTCCTGACTGAAACTGCCTAAGAGTAGCTAGATTCCTCCCATTTCTCCTTCAGTACCAGGATAATTGATTTGTAATTTAGGTAAAATAAACAGATTTAGTATTTTACATTATATCAAATGCTAATATTGATCTCTAATATTTTAGAGAGTTAAACAAAAACTATAAAACCTAAAGGAGAAAGTATAGGGCTGGAGAGATGGTTAAAAGCACTTGCTTGCAAATCCTGATAGCCTGGGTTCAATTTCCCAGTACCCAACATAAATAAGTAAAAAAGAAGAAAATAGGGCTGGAGAGATGGCTTAGCAGTTAAGGCACTTGCCTGCAAAGCCAAAGGAACCAGGTTTAATTCTCCAATACTCACATAAGGTCAAATGCACAAGGTGGTGCATGTGTCTGTAGTTCATTTGTAGTGGCTAGAGGCCCTAGTATACCCACTCATTCATATTTTCTCTCTCTCTCTCTCTCTCTCTCTCTCACACTCTCTCGCTCTTCCTTTCTCTCTCTCTCTCCCTGTCTCTCTCTTCCTCTTTCTATCTCATGCATAAATAGTAAATAAATACATTTAACACCTTGACTGAGAAATCTCACAAGTGAATACGTATCCAAAGCAAAGGAAGTATGTCAGAGACACCTGTTAACATGTCACTGCAGCACTACTCACAGTAGTCAAGCATGGAGTCAACCTTAGTTTCCATGCATGAATAAAGAGATAAAGCAATGATGTGATGACCACAGTGGTCACAGGACACTGGGCTACTATGCTGTAACTGAAAGGGAAACTAGCTCCCTCCTGGCTAGCCCCATAGTATTGGAAAGCATCATGAGAGCGGCTGGAAGAAAATGGTCACTAGCAGCATGAATAAGCAGGGGACCCTGCAGACTACAAAATCAACCAGCTGAACATGAAGCACGTACTTGTAAAATAATGGTAGACAGCCTCTGCAGGAAACCATGTGCTCCATGATTGGACATGAAGCCTTCTCAGTGAGAGGGAACTCATACCTTGTGCTGGAAACCAGGCCAGATTCCGGTGGTCTAGAAACTCAAACTTCAGAGAAGCCCCCATTGTTCTCTGGAGAAGAGTGGGCTTGCATACAAAAAAAAAAAAACAAAACAAAAAAAACCTTAAATAACCTTGCATACCCCCTGTAACCCAAGCTGCTCTCAATCTTGGTTACAGAATCTGCTTTATTTTACAGATGGTAGAGAAAATGGGGAGAGTCAAGATCTGTTGATAAGACAAGATCACCAACTGCCCACCACGAGACTTGCCACATCTGCCAGGGCCCAGGAGAACTTACAGAGGAAGTGGTGCCATGAACACTGCTCTTACAGCTAACTTGATAACCAATTCCGGAGTAATGGCGGCCGACATGGTGATCAAGTATAACCTATAAAAGCTGAAATCAAGACGTAGCAAAGAGCTCAACACTAAATCAGGCTGCCAACAGGCCTGCCATGGTTCAGGGAACATTGTGGAAGAGAGGATAGAAAGATTGCAGAGTACGTGGAAATACCTTGAGGCACAGTCCCCCCACTGCTTCATTGGGACTGACTGAGGCCTTCATGACTCCATAGTAAATCCCATAACCCCACAGAGGAGGGCCCCAGAGAAAGGAGAACAGGGGAGAGGGAATAAAAGGGTATAATCTGGACTGAGAAATGCCTTAGCAGTTATGGCATTTGCCTCTGAAGCCTAAGGACCCAGGCTTGATTCCCCAGGACCCATATAAGCCAGATGTACAAGGGGCACGTGTGTCTGGAGTTCCTATGCAGTGGCTAGAGGCCCTAGCGTGCCCATCCTCTCTTTCTTTCTGTCTATTTTTCTCTCATAAATAAATTTAAAAATATTTTTTAAAAAAGTGTACAATCTGTTAAAAATACATTTAAAATGTAAAATGAAATTCTTTTATGAAAATGCTAATATGCTGATGAATACATTAATTAGCAATGCTACAATATGTGTATGAGTAAATGACATGTACACAATAAGTAGAGGCAACTGCACTTGTCAAGTACAAGATACATCTAAAAACTATTTAACAAATGAAGTGTCCTCATTAGTAACACTGTCAGGCATATTTCTTAAAATTGACATGAAACTCTAACTTTCAAGCCAGTGACCTTTGTTTGCAGCAGCTGGAGGCGCTGGCATGCCCATTCTCTCCCTCTCTCTCTCTCTGTCTGTCTTTCCCTCTGTCAAATAAATGAATAACAATAAAATGATCTCAATGTTTGTCATACACGCTAATAGAAGCAAGACTGAGGGGGGCTCTCTTAGTTTTCCTTGGCCTTAATGGACAATTTTTATTGATCTTAGAAAATCTGCTTATTTTTTAGTTTTTAAAATTATTATTTTATTTATTTGAGAGAGAGAGAGAGGCAGATAGAGAGAGACAATGTCTATGCCAGGGCCTCAAGCCACTGCAAATGAACTCCAGATACATGTGCCACCTTGTGCAACTGGCTTACATGAGTCATAGGAAATTGAACCTAGGTTCTTTGGTTTTTCAGGCAAGTGCCTTAACTACTATGCTATCTCTGGAGTGTGCCTTATTTCTTTTTTTGTGTTACCTTTAAGAGATGCTTCATTGCAACACTCTCCTGTCTCCTCATATTTTCTCACTTAGGCCTTAACTAGTAGGACTTCCTATCCTGTTTCTCTACATGGGGCAGCTTCTATTTTATGCCTCCTTACTGCCATATTGGGCCTCTTATTTTCTTGTAATTTTATTGGGAGAGGTTCTTAGCATATAGAGGTGTTTCCTTAGTCTGGCATAGCTCTCAAGAAATGAAATCTGCAATGTTATAGACATAGATGTTAAAGGAAGTAAGGCTCTTTGAAATGTTAATCAGAAATAAAACAAATAAATTATAAGAAATGACATTTTTACATGTGTTTCCCATGGACCCACGTTAGCCAGATGCACAAGGGGGCGCACGTGTCTGGAGTTCGTTTGCAGTGGCTGGAGGGCCTGGCGCACCCATTCTATCTCTCTCTCTCTTTCTCTCTCTCTCTCTCTCTCTCTATATATATATATATATACATATATATATATATATATATATATATATATATCTGCCTCTTTCTCTCTCTGTCGCTCTCAAATAAATAAATAAATAAAAAGTAACAAAGAAAAATTTAAATTTAATTTATTGCTTAAGGTATTTGTGCAGTGCTGATGTAAAGCATAGGACTATTCCTATGAACTATATTGTTCTCATTCTTTCAAGAAACTGATAGCTGTTGCATTATTGCTGGATGAGGTGATATTTCAAGGATGGAGGTTCTGTGCTGACATTCTGACTGCATACCTGCTGCTACATTGCAGAGCACTCTTCTGATCTTAAGACTTCAAATGCTCCTGGTTGACTAGCCATTTATACTCTGTGTATAGCATTTCAAGGTGGAATGAATTCATCTCTGTCCTACTCACATACCGCTGACAAGAGTTCTCAGCACCTCCCAAACTTTGAATAAAGTCTAATTGGCAGCTTGATTTGAAGACAGATTCCTTACAAATTTAAACTTTACTACAAATATTGACATCCATGCTCACAAACACCTCACATCCCCCATACCACACTTGGATATACCATGAGTTTTGTGAAGAACAATGCATACTCAGAATAGATAAATTCACAGAGTATTCTTTGGGAAGTGTCCCTGTGCAGCATACTATACAAGGGATCTGGGAATACACAAATGGCTGGAAATGATCATACCTAATTCAGTAAGGGGCCACCCAAATTATCATCCACCAAGATTTTTTACTTGTCAGGTGAAAAGAAATGTGTGGTCCCTTACATATAAGCTAGTAGCATTTCTGCTGAGTCACAAACGAAAGAACACAAGAGATCACTTTCTACTGGTGATTAATGATCTCATTTGATTGGCACCTTCCCCCTAAATATATAGCAATGTCTAAAACGCACAGCCAAAGGAAGAGTAGTACTGCTTATAATATGTTGTGTTCAGTACACAAAGTGGACTTGATATTCATGACCTCACAGTGCCTGAGAACACCTGCACAAGACCATCGTAATAGGAGGGGAAAATGATGATTGATGTCAGCATAGAAGAGAGACTAATTGTAAAGAAGAAGAAATTCAACTGAGGGTGCATCTAGGAGGGAGAAAATAGGGGTAGTGGAAGGGAAGTATCATGGCTTATTATCCATACTTACAGAAGTTGTCAACAAAACATTTAAAAAAATAAAATCAAAGTTTCATCAAGGAAAAGAAAACACAGTGTCAATGGAAAAGACTACAAAGATTGTCATGTCCACATAAGCAGCAGGTAGATGGACAGATTAAGAAAATAAAAGGAGCTGGTTGTGGTGGTGCACACCTATAATCCCAGCACTCAGGAGGCAGAGGTAGGAAGGTCACCATGAGTTCGAGGCCACCCTCAGACTACATAGTGAATTCCAGGTCAGCTTGGACTAGAGTGAAACCCTACCTCAAAAAAAAAAAAAAAAAAAAAAAAAAGGAAGGAAGGAAGAAAGAAAGAAAAATAAAAGGAGAGAATGAAGACCCTTCCTTTTGTCCCCTAAAAGTCATGGTTTATTGCTCACTGACAGCAGTACTGGCTACTCACATCAGCTGAAAGGCTAAGAAAAAAACGAGTTGTAGCACCTGGCTCTTTAGTCATTGTCTCCAGCTAAGACTGGGAAGTGTTTCCTTGACTGGAAAGAACTGCCTGAAGCAATGTTGATACCTAATTAATGATAATGAGATTCTCAAACAGCACGGTCCTAGCCATTCCTATATTGAATGAAGCATGGCCTCAGATTGCCTTGCCTCTCCCATAAAGCTCCTCTCACCAGGTATTTGAGATGTACTGGTAGAAAGGAAAAGTTCTAGAGATGGTACTTTACCAGATCAAAGAGAAGGTGATCCAGGTCACAGAGCACTAGCCACTGCCACTCAAATAAATGACAGCAGGGTTAAAGAATAAGGAAATCATAAAGCTGAGACAAAAGTGGTGTGGATATGTAATATATTATGTGTAGAATGTATGTAATATGTATTTTATATAGTGTATATATAACATATATTTTATATAGTGTATATATAAATACATATGTGTATGTTTGGTAAGGTGGCCATCTTTAAAAAGACAAATACAGCCAGACTTGGTGGTGCACACATTTAATCCCAGCTTTCAGGAGGCAGAGGTAGGAGGACTGCCATGAATTTGAGGCCACCTTGAGAGTACATAGTGAATTCCAGGTCAACCTGGACTAGAACAAAAAATCTACCTCAAAAACACACACAAAGAAAATCCAAATGCATGAGGAACAGAAGTAAAACCAACTGTTTTTATCTGTCTCCATACCTTCCCAATCCATCATCTCTAAATAAGATAATGCTTTCTTTCATGGCCTATGGAGTACTTAGATTTGTCATTCCTGTGAATGTATCACAGGAGAACTCGTGAAGCAGTGAAAATCTAAACCCAGCATATAAAAAGCCCTCCTTGACTTTGTTACCCAGAGTAACAAGTATCAACCTGCTTATTCTTTTCCTATATACCCATGGTTTTGCATTCAGTTTGCCAAATTTTGATTGACACTAGTAAATCAACCACCTCTACTTGTTTTTTTTTTCTTTTCACAAAATATGCCACCAATGGTCTTAAATTGATTTTACTTTGTCCTTGGGAGAAAAAAAAATTACTTAACTGTAGCTCAACAGGAAATTATGGCATGCCTAATCAACACATACATCTTTCTCCTATCTACTCACTTTTAGGTCAGTGTCCAATGGACTGCATAAAGAAAGTGTAGAGGGCTGGGGAGATGGCTTAGTAGTTCAGTGCTTGCCTGTGAAGCCTAAGGACCCAGTTTTAAGGCTCAAATCCCGAGGACCCACATAAGCCAGTTGCACAAGATGGCACATGCAACTGGAGTTCCTTTGCAGTGGCTGGAAGCCCTGGCATGCCCATTCTCTCTCTCTCTCTCTCTCTCTCTCTCTCTCTCTCTCTCTCTCTTCCTCTCCTTCTTTCTCTCTCTGTCTGTCACTCTCAAATAAATAAATAAATAAAAATAAAAAAGAAAATGTAGAGAAAATGAAATTAAGGAAAGAGGTGAATTCTTATTTCCTTGACACTCTTTTGGTTTTTGACTTCTGTTCACTTGCTATATATACCTGTGGGTTTTCACAAATTTTCACATTCAGGGCCTTCTCTCTCTCCTTATACAACTCCCTCTCTTTCATATTTTTTGCAAATTCATATCCTTCTTCCAGAGCCTGTCATGCCCATGTCATGTCACATTTGGTTAGCTGGTATTTCTTGGATTCCTGCCCCACTGATCATAACTCACACATCATCTCAGATATGTTCTCTAAGAGAATGCAAAACCCAGCAGGCAAATAACGTAAATACATTTCCCAAACATTTTTCCCTCTTGCATAATGGCAGCCTTATAAACCAAGCAAATATTTCCAAAATCAACATTTGCTGTGCGAGTAAATATTTCTGAAAGTATTTCAATAGTGGCAATACCATAAATACCTGCATAGTGGACAAACGACACATCACAAAATGTTTGCAGAGCAACAAGGAGAACATGAAGATCCATGCTGGGAAGGACGTAGGACTCTAGGGATGTCTTCAGCCCCTCCCCACCTTCACATCTAATAAAATGATTTGACCGCAAAAAAAAAAAAAATGCTTGCAGTTCCTTCCAAGTATCTGATCCTATGAAGCCTGTGATTCTGATGTAGCACAGAACTCAGTAATACTAAGTGAATTTGTTTCCTACATTTCCCTACCACCCACAGAGAAATAAGTAAAGAAGGAATTTCATTTTCCAAGGATGGAACACAGGAAGTTAAAACAAACCTATTCTCACTGATATGTAGTTGTTTACAACTTAAAACACACAGTTGTAGTTGTCTGGAATTTATTAAGCACTTATTTTCAAAAGGATTTAAAAGATAGGAACTTGGCACTGTTGAAAAGAAGCTGTAGCAACCCTTAATTGACTATAAACTGTCTGGGAAAGGCACTACCCAAATTCTTACTAGGAAGGGGTGCTTTATTAACTAGTTATAACAACCACAGCCTCATGTCAGTCTCAGAAGTTTGACAAGATTCTTTATTTTGACAAGATGTTCTCAAATTCTATTCAGAGATAATATTACATAATATAACATGGATAACTTATAAGAAAAGGGATTACTTTTATATAAACAATGATGGAATTCAGCAATAACACCCAGTCCTATGTTATATTTTTAAAATATTTTTTATTTATATTTGCAAGCAAAAAGAGAAGAAGGACTGAGAGAATGGACATGCAAGGGACTCCAACCATTGCAAATGGACTGAACATGCATGTGCCACTTTGTGCATCTGGCTTTACATGGGTCCTGGGGAATCAAACATGGGCCATTAAGCTCTACAGATAGAAGTGCTGGAAATTTTAATAGACATCTCAGGTGCAATCTGTAATTACTGTGATGATTAATTGTTATTGTCAACTTCACTGGATTTAGAATCACCACATGTATATTTATATGTGAAGGTGTTTCCAGAAGGAAGACTCACCCTGAATGTGGATTGGGGTCTGGGACTGAATAAAAAGACAAAAGGAGCTGAGCACCAGTGTTTATGCCTCTCTGTTTCCTCACTGTGGACTGAACATAGCCAATAGTTTCGTGTTCCTGCTGCCACACCTTCCCACCATGATGGATTATATCCCCTCAAAACTGTAAGCCTAAACAAATCCTTCCCTTCCTTAAGTAGCTTCTTGACAGTTTATTTTTCACAGAAACAAGAAAAGTACTTAAGGTAATTAATTCCATCATTTCACAATATAGAATAATTGAAAATTAAGTTAGTATTCTGGGGCTCAGGAGGTTGTTTTGCAAAAAAAAAAAGAAAGAAAAAATAGCTATTCCAGAAGCCTGCTCCCTTGAGTTTGATCTGCAGCACCTACTTAAAGCCACACACAAAATTCCACATGAATCTATAATCACAATATATCCATGGCAATATGAGGTGGAGCCAAGACAATCCCAAATCTCATGGGCCAGAAAGACTGGTGCCTTGGCAGCAAAACAAGAGACACTGCCTGAAATAAGGTGAAAAGAGAGGACTGATATCTGAGGTTGTCCTCTGACCTTCACACAGGCATTGTGGCATACTCACCACCCCCCACATATGTACACATATATGTACACATATGCATGCATCTGCATACAATGTGTAAGTACTCTATAGTTTGCTTTAGTTGTTCAAAACCATGGGCCTTTATGCCCATAAACACATATCCCCCTCTCTCAAGAAGGCAATATCTGACATTGCTTGAAGATGCTTTGGGTTGTCAGGCTCAGGGCAACATACTGGCATTGAGTGGATTGGTTCCAAGGAGCCTCCTAAACACCCTTAAATGCAGAGAACAGCCCATGACTGAGTACTATCCAGACCCAAATGGCAATAATGTTGAGATTAAGTTCATTTTTTAGTCTGATCATGTATCATCATTCCTTGAAAGAAACAAGTTTGAAATACCACAAAATACTCAATACGTAGTCTGGTTTACTTTTCAAGTTCCAGACCAATGAGAGACTCTGTCTCAAAAGGAAGTGTATAGTATATCTCCTCAGGTCCAGCTCCCATCTGAAAAGAGAACCAGATTCTCCAATGGAGAATTAAGTTAGCACTGGTTAAATGGGATAACCATTATTAATTTAGAGAGAATTTAAAAGGTGTATAGCCCAGGGTTAGTGGGAGCTTGACAATGGAAAGCAGAATCATTATCTGGATATGATTCTGACTTGTTTCCCAGTTCCAGATACAGTTTCCTTTCTACTGAGAGCACTTGTTTACCCACCATGGCTGTGTGCCACTATTGCACTTGAGTGAGCATCACGTCAAGTTGTTTGCTTCGGAGTTGCTTAGACTTTGAGTTGCTTGGACAGATGTTGGCCACTTTCCCCCAGTAGTTCATATAACACCTTCCAGCACTAGTCAGGCTGTCTGGGGACTGGCTCTCTTCAGATTCTAGCTAGGTATCTCCATGGTCCGTGCAAACAGGTTATGGTGTCTTCAGTAGTAGGGTCTTGCCATTAACCTCTGGTGGGTAATCAAGTGCTCTGACAGAAGTCTGTCTTGTTTATTTTGGTAGATCTAGTTGCTCTCTCTGATCAACAGCTCATTGTGGATGTAGACCACATCTTGGTATAGGGAATTACAGGCCAGCGCCAAGGGAAAAGAAAAAAAGAACCAAAGAAGAAAGAGAAACAAGAGAAATTTGAGGTTAGGTTTCATGTCACCCTCTCCAGCACCCTTCGATTCAGGTGCCCCCCGTGAGGTCCTTTTGAGGGTTCCACCCTTCAGTCTGACTTCCAAGATACAGATCTAGATGAATTTTAAAAGCACTTCTTAAGCAGTTTTGGTGTGACATACCTGGAACCTGTACAAATACTAACTTATATTCAAAGATCATGTTTCAAGCACACAATTTTTGCTTCATATGTATTGCATCTTTTATAGATCAACACAAGTCAAGACCCAGAATCTTAATCTAGATCCATTGCATATCTTTCAGAACCCATTGCACATAAAAAATTGATACAAAAATATTTGCATATTCACTTAGTAAACTGATGTCATGTATTATGTGTGGTCTGCTCTGTACACTGCTGTGCAGACATATGCCACATAATGGCATTGCAGCTAATCCTAGATATGAGAGTCATCTCACATGAGCACCTACTTATGTTATAGGCATCTTTGCGTATGTTAGCATACTTTGTGCTATCATAATATGATCAAATTGCCCAAAGACATATTTCTCAGAATCTATTTCTGTTGTCACCTGATGCATGACTACACTTGTAAATGTATATTTAAAAAACAAAACTCTTCTTTAAATTGCTACATGTAGAATTACCTGAAAAGATAGACCTCCCTCACAACCACAGGCAAGATTCCAATGCTCAAAAGAGATCAAGCAAGTAGAAAAGCACACTAGGAGAAAGCTCTGGTGTTCAGAGGCTTTAGGTGGGCATGGTGGATCGTAAGGCTATGAAATGAGTTGCTGAAGGAGATTCAGTAGGGAATTCAGGAAAGAAATGGCCGGGCATGTCATAACATGTCATAAAGCGAGGTCAATGCTAGGAGGACTTATTCTAAAATTAGCAAGAAACCTGACTCAAAGGCTCTGGTACTGAGGGGGGGTGTTGTAATTGTGGCCTGAAGATACTCAGGTCGACACCCATGCTCATGGGCAAGGACAAGTGGAGAGTAAGGCTGGCTTCTATAGACAGACTACATTGAGCATTTTTTTTTTCTGAAGAAAGAGAAATGATAAGGGAGACTTCCACCAAGTTCCCCAGATCTCAGAGTTTAGTCGATTTATTTATGTGCTGTATTATTTTAATTTGATTATATTATTTATTATTCTTGTATTTATTTTAAAAGTTTCTAATCTTAAATATTTTATATTTGCATTATTTTAATTTTAAATATTTATTGTTTTATTATTTTTATATTACAGATTTTTTTCAAGCAGGTATGTATGGTTGTGTATTGATTTGTACATGATAGCCTATGTGTGTACAAATGCATTCATATATATATATATATACATACATACACACACACACATGTACATGTGGGTGACACACACACACATATATATGCATGTATATGTGGATGACAATGGTAATTATCATTTACTGCTTACCACCTTATTGTTTATTTAGTGAGTCAAGGTCTCTCAAATCAAGTCAAAGCTGACCAATTCAGCTAGCCTAACTAGCCAGCTTGTCCTGGGTATCCCTCAGTCTCCACCTTCTCCCTGTGTAAAGATTACAGTCAGACCACCTCACCTTCCAAGAATTTACACAGGAACTGGGGATCCAAACATTAGTCCCCACACTTTAAAGGCAAGCACTTTACTGATTAAGATATCTCACAACCCTACCAAAGTCATTTTTAATGTGAATCTGAGCAGAGTAGATTTAAAAAAATGGCAAATATTCTGTTCTGCTTGAATTGGAATTCAAGTTGGCCAAAATATTCTGACTTTGGTCTTTCCAAAGGGATAAAGTCCAAGGAACGGGGTGTAGAATCAAGTACCTAAATAAAAGCAGTGTGGTGCTGCAGGATTATCTACTTGCCAGGGCATTTCCTCTTAGTTGACACCACAAAAACCCACCACGCCACTCAAAACAGCAGAACAGGGTTGCTTCTGTTAGACCCAGGGGAAGAGCAAGTTCACCAAGCACTCACTGGATACAGAGACGAAGGAGTAGTTCAAAAATCTTTTGGCTTATTAGTTTTGTAATACAAAATATTAATACAAACAACAGCTCTAGAAATCTGAGGCAGGGTTTTGCTATTTGATTTTATTACAATATGAAATATGATAGTGGACATCATTTTAAAATGAAACATCCGCTGCTACTAACATTACCAAAAGCAATTTGTGCTTTTTAAACATTATATGATGAACCAACAAATGTTTTTATGGAAACAAACACAGGTAGGTGAGTCTTTCTTTTTAACATTCTATTGACAACTTTCATACAAATTGTGACCATGGTCCCCTCCCACCATTCTCCCTTTTCCCATTCCCAACTCCTCCTTCCACTAAATCTTTTCCTCTTTCCTACTAGCCTCTCTTATTTTTGGTGTCATTGTTTTTCCCTCATATTATGCAGGTCTTGGGTAGGTAGCATCAGCCACTTTGAGGTCAGGAAAACCATGGCCACTTTGTATCTGCAATACAGTATTGCTACACACTCCTCCCCTTGTTTTGACTCTTACATTCTTTTTTTGTTATTTTATTTATTTGAGGGTGACAGACAGAGAGAAAGAGGCAGAGATAGAGAGAATGGGCACGCCAGGGCTTCCAGCCACTGCAAACGGAACTTCCAGATGCGTGCGCCCCTTTGTGCATCTGGCTAACATGGGTCCTGGGGAATCGAGCCTCGAACCAGGGTCCTTAGGCTTCACAGGCAAGCGCTTAATCGCTAAGCCATCTCTCCAGCCCGACTCTTACATTCTGTCCACCACCTCTTCCACAATGTTACCAGAGTCTTGAAGCTTGTGATAATGTTGTATCAGTGCTGAACACACCACTATCATTTCTTCTCAGCACAAGGATGAGTTTTTGGGTCTCCCCAGTGGTCACCACCATCTGAAAAGGACAGCTTCTCTAACCAAAAGTGAGAGTAGCATTAATATATGGACATAAACAAGTATTTAGAGGGCAGTTTGGTGGGTAAAATATATCCACTTAGTCGGATAATAGTGTCTTTCATTGTAGAACACTGCCCCCTGCGGGAAGAACTCACTCTTCATTTCAAAGAAAAGGATTTCAGCAATCTTGCATTCTTGCACTGGACTTGGCAACCAGGAAGGTAATGGGCATAACAATAGCTTTTTATGCCCTTTCATGTTGAAATCACATGATTTTTTTTACACTAGACTGGGTAATAGAAAATGTACAAAAACAAATCTTTAGAATTTATGTGAGAAGCTATTGAGCCACTTTGTGAAATTATCCACAGAGTCCCTGTTTCCCAACCAGAAATAGCAAGTGGAAAATACATATGTGGTGGTGTGAATAGAATAGATGGCCCCCAATATATTCAGTTGCTTGTTTGTAGTTTGCATCTGCAGCCACCTGGCTGGAGTCAGTGCCATTGTGTGGATCCTAAGGTGTGGTGGTGGGTTTCAGATTTCAATCTAAAGATATGCAAAGTGTGCCTATGAAGTGTGCTGTGGCTTTTTAGGCTTATGCTTCTCTCTCTCTCTGCTTGGGCCTGTGAAAGCAGGCCAGCTTCTTCTGCCATTATGGAACTTCCCCTGGATCTGTAAGTTTCAATAAATATCCCTTCCACCATAACTGTGCTTGGTCTGGAAGTTCATCTCAGCAAACCTGAAGCTGTCTGCTACAGAACTTGGTACTGAGGAGTGGGCTGTGATGTACCTGGCCATGTGGATGTTGATCTTTTGGAACCTTTGTTTTGGAGGAATAGGCATGGACTTGGTGCTTGCAACTGAAGATGTCTTCTGGAGTGGTAAGCCAAGTTTTATAGACTATTCTGATGAGAGTCTGAGAATGCTAAGTGCAGATAGCATTGAACTTCGAGGCTTGGCTTATGAGCTTTCTAAGGGGAAGACTGCAGAGGACTTTGTTGGAACTGGGCTACTGGCATAAGGGCTGGCTGCGCCCTGCTTCCCAGGCCCAGAGAGTTTGAACAAAGTTAAATTTGTAATGGACTGATGTGCTTGGCTAAAGATATTGGACTGAGAGATTTAAGATTTTAAGCTGGAAAATCTCAAGCACGTTAAAATTACAGGCATTGAGATTGGTTTTAGGTTACTGAATCTGCTATTGTCAAACACATTAGCAATCTTAAGGAAGATGGTCCAATTGCTTTATCATGGAAAGGATGCCTGAGGAAAGACTATCATAGAAATGCAAACACTTTTGGAAAGAGTTGATTGGAGAACGAACCTGCTTTTCAAGGTTATGATTTATTTTGTCTGTGAATTAAGAATATGGCTGTGTCTTGCACACCTGGTATTGGTTTCAGAAGCATGAAAAATGCGAGGAGTGATCGTGAATTGCACATGCTTCCAGGAGCTGCCACTGAGGTGCGGCATGAGGTAGGGCCTGATGCCCTGATAGGCTGAAAGAGCCTTTGGAAAATGTGAGGAGTGGGCATGAATTTCACACGGATCCAGGAGCTGCTGCTAAGATGCAGCATGAGGCAGGGCATGATGCCCTGATAGGCTGAAAGAGCCTTTGGAAGATGGACCGTGGTTTGCATGAAGACCTCAAAATGTTTTGGTTATACCAGGACTATGCAAGCGCTACCATAGAGCGCACTGTTGGCCTGAGATAGAAGTGTTCTGCCCAGCTGAAGGGGCAGAATTGGAAAATCTGGAGACTGTCAGTCTTTGGTTGTATTGGACTTGAACTGCAGAAGTTTGATGTTTGTTTGATGGTGGTTGAATTTGCATTGTTTTAGTCTCTCCTTGCTATGCATTACACCAGTTGAAAATGTTTACTCTGTGCCTTTATATGCTAGAAATGTTTAACTTGTTTGATTTTATAGGCCTTCATATCTTAAATTGGTCAAGACTGTGGGGACCTCTGAAATTGAACTGAGTACAATTTACAATGTGTAATGGTTATAAATCTATTGGGGGCCAGGGGAGGAATGTGGTGGTTTGAATAGAATAGATAGCCCCCAATATATTCAGTTGTTTGTTTGTAGTTTGCATCTTTAGCCACCTGGCTGGAGTCAGTGCCATTGTGTGGATCTTAAGGTGTGGTGGTGGGTTTCAGATTTCAATCTAAAGATATGCAAAGTGTGCCAATGAAGTGTGCTGTGGCTTTTTAGGCTTATGCTTCTCTCTCTCTCTGCTTGGGCCTGTGAAAGCAGGCCAGCTTCTTCTGCCATTATGGAACCTCCCCTGGATCTGTAAGTTTCAATAAATATCCCTTCCACCATAACTGTGCTTGGTCTGGAAGTTCATCTCAGCGAACCTGAAGCTGTCTGCTACAACATATTACCTTCAAAGCAGGACAAATACAAAGCAAAGCTTTCCAATGTGTTCTATTCATCATCATTGTTGAAGCAAGTGGTTTGATCAAAATGTGTCATTTTGTGTTTTGATCCTGCTTTAAAACAACATTCTATTTGTTTATAACTAATTACCTATATGTTTTAGGCATATTCACTCAATGCTGTTTGATTCTTTGTCTACTCAAGGCAAATTTTAGACTCATTATTTTTCATTTAAATTCTGAAATGGAGGGTTATAAAAACTTTGACTAAGAAAAAGAATACAGAACCAATCATGGTATTTCTTCTCTTAAGATGGTATAAAAGGGCTGGGAAGATGGCTCAGTGGATTGTGCTCTTGTCATGCAAGACTAGAGACAGGATCCAGTTCAGATCTCTAGTATTACAATAAATGCCTGGCACGGTGGCCTCCCTATAATCCCAGGGAATCCCTGTGGTAAACTTACTAACTAGATTAGTTAAATATATTAGCTCTGGGTTCAAATGAGAAAACTTGTCTCAGTAAATAAGATGGGAATCAGTCGAAGAAGACACCCCAATGTCACCATTTGTCCTTTTCATGTCCCCTAGGACATGTATGTGCACCCACATATATGTTTTCAGGCATACACACACATACATGCACACCTCACAATGTACACAGGCCTAAAAAACAAAAAATAACAAACAAAAAACATATAAAATATGTTTGAAAGGCCTTAAAATATTGGGGAACTTACATGTTGCAGATTACACTCTGGAAGCAGGTACTGAGATGACCCCTGGAGAAAGGTGTTAGTTATGAATCAATACTTGTAAGAGGAGGATGGGGAAGATGAAAAGGAAGGAGGATGAAAGGTAAGAGGAAGAAGACATGAAAAGGACAAGGAAGAGGAGGAAGAGGAAACATAGATAGAATCAGAGGAGGAGGCATGGGAAGAGAACAGGCACTAAAAATGAAACGAGTCAAAGTTGACCCTCAAGGTCAGGATATCAGGAGTAAAAATGCCTGCTCAAGGTGCCCTGTATTAGTTTAAAACTTCTGGCTTTTGATGCACAAAGGTGAGGCAAGCACAAGGCCACACATGTGCACAAGGGGGCACAAGCATCTGGAGTTTGATTACAGTGGCTGAGGCCCTGGAGTTCCAATTCTCTCTATCTATCTATCTCTTTCTCTTTCTCTAAAATAAAACAAAAATCTAAAATAATAAAAATTAAACTTCTGGCTTTTATGTCTTTATAGCCAGCCTTCAAGAGTGTACATCACCTCTCAGGCAACATGCCTCTTAGCCATACTCCCCATAATGTGCTATGAGATTATCAATGAATGCCAAGGCGTGTGTCACATCCCTAGGCCACTAGACTCCACCACTTGTATCTGTACATTATCAGGAACCCTATTGGCGTCTCCTAGTGTGAAAGCAACTACAGTAACCCAAATCAATCAGGCTGTAGCTGCAGTCCTGTACACTGCCTCCCTCTGCTTCAGCTATTGTCTCTTGCAGTCTTGGCTTACTGATGAATCACACAATCTTAGCCCTGAGATGTCTGAGCACAGTCCCTCTAACCACTGTCACATCTCTTCAGAAGCCCATGATCAGCCTCACCTGTCAGTCACTCATTTATCTTGAGTTTTGGTAGGTGGGTACTGCACAGTTTCCATCAAATATGTGGGCAATGTTTAGCTGGGGTCCAGATTCCCCTGCTCTCAGATTCCTGACCTAACCCTGTTCCATTCCTGCTAGCAGCTGTGCAATCTCTAACTTCCTATCACTAGAGGGCGCAGGTCACACAGGAATGCTCTCCCTGAATATTTCTTTTAGGATTAAGGGACATAGAAGGAGATAATGTATCCTTACTGAATAATGCAAGCATCTTTAAGTCAGTCACAGTGGCTCTTATATGTCTTCGTATATTGAGATGTTGTGTTTATGCAGATACAAATAAATACTATCAGTGACTTTTATCAGGACAAAATGTTACTTAATAGTTGGCTACCAAAAAGACCAGACAATTCATATGCCATGTGTACATAAAACTAAAGACACACTACCTCTTTTAAATACTACTCTCCTTAGTGCCATAATTTTAAAAACTCAATATGTAAGTAGTGAGGAACCTATGAATACATTTTGTGGGAGTAATAAACACAATTTTTAAAACAAAGATGGTAATATATATTACAGTTCCTATTTCCTAAACTGTTTTTGAAGATTCATAAAGTTTATAAAGCCTTACAGAAAACATGAAATAATAACAAGCAGCTGTTTTCCTGAAAGAAGTAATAATGGGCATGTATATAGAGTTTCAGGTGTTTTTGCTCTCCTCAAAGTCACAATCACTGGAAAATCCATGAGTCTTATAACATGTGAATACCTACAGTATATACTAGATTTGAAGCCAGAGAAGTTATCAAGTACCCTGATTCTCCCATGCACAAATGACATGGTCTTAGGCCAGGTAACAGGGTCAAATTGTGTCAGTGTAGTGTTGATATAATTGTATAATTATAAGTCATATCTTCATGGGCATCAAAAGTCAAAACAAACTGATTTGCATTCAGGAATTATTTTTTTTCCACTCATTTTGGTCAAGAAACTCTCAATGGTAGGCATAAAATGAAACAGCCAGTTATGTTGTGTGTGTCCAAGTGGATGGTTTCAGGTTATGAACACGCAAGTTTAAACAGGTGATGTGAGCTATAAGGCACTTAGGTCAAAGCTGTATAGTTCCATAACTAGCATTTGTACGGATAGAGCTGCTGTCGTTTCAAAGCACTGAGGTTTGCACTGCTGTGCATGACTAAGCTGTGCTGACTCAGTATGACAACCCGTGAATGTAGATTCTTAAAACACCTACTCGATTCTATGTCTCATAACGTATGTGACAAGGGAGACATACACACTGGCCTATAAGAGCCTCTTCCCAGGGCTGCCACATACATGAAGTATCTCCACTAGGTACTGGTGGAATGAGGAACTGGAGCTTTCAGAGAACCCCATATCTCTTCATGTGCAAGGGAAGCTTCAGGAGTGAGTGGTACACTGGATGGGGCTGGATGCACGAAGGAGGTCTACAAAGGAAGAAGGGACTGGGTTCTTTCTAGCAGAACAGCATGAGGGCCGAGAAAGGTAACAATGTTCTCAAGTGTCCCAAAGAGGGAGCTAAGAGGGAAAATAAACACATGTTTCTTACATAGTGAAAACTGCCTACCATTTTGCAAAGAAATGGGGCGATTATTTTGCATGTATGGTATGTGTACATGTAATGTGTTGGTTTGTGTGTGCACATGTGTGAATGTGTTCAGAAGTCAGAAGTTAATGTCAAGTACTTTACTGAATATGCACGTGTATGCACGTGTGTCAAGACCATGTCAATGTTGACAATCTTCCCGGATGTGCACAGTGTGTGTGAATGTGTGTGGAGGTCAGAGGTCTATGTCAATAGTCTTCCTGATTTGCTTTCTATATAGATAGATAGATATGGGTTCTCTCACTGAGCTCAGAGCTCACCAACTCAGCAAGCCTAGAAGCTAGCAATTCCCCAGGATCTTCTCAGGACAGGGATTACATGTGAGACATCACACCCAGCTTTGACTTGTGAGCTGTGGATTTGAACTCAGGTCCTCAGGCTTACATGGCAAGGATGTGATAGACAGAGCCAGCTCAGCAGCCCCGTGAGGAGACAGAGACAGAGAGGGAAAGAATGGGCACACCAGGGCCTTAAGACACTAGAAACAAACTCCAGATGCATGTGCCACTTTGTACATCTGGCTTTAGCTTGTTACAGGGGAATCAAACCTGGGTCCTTAGGCTTTGCAGACAAGCGCCTCAACCGCTGAGCCATCTCTCCAGCCCTCTCATATTATTTGCCACTGGGAACGCCAGAATAACTGGTCTGTCAGTTTTGGGATTCCATTGACTCTACCTCTCCCATTGCTATGGAGGCACAGGAATTACAGGCAAGTGTTCCAGCTTGTTTTCTATATTCCTAAAGTCAAATGGTGTGGTGTCTTCAGCAACAGGGACTTTCCATTATTTCTAGTTGGCAACAGCAGACACAGTAAAAGTCTGCATTTCTTAGCAGGCCTTCAGGCCTCCTGATGAACCACTCGTAGAAAGAGATCATATATATATATATATATATATTCCTATGTGAGGGATTTTCTACTTATTTTGTCTTTGACATTTTCATACCTAATATATAATATACATATGAAAAATGTTTTCATCATATTCATCCAGCATTATCATCTTATACCTCTCCCAAATGTGATCCTTTCTCTCTTTCCCAACTAAACCCTTGTCTACTCTCAATTAATTTTAAAAAATTTGTAACACAATGAGCATCACAAGGGTTGCTTGAATGACCTAGAGTGGCAACTATTTGTTGGAATAGAAAAAACTTGTCACTGACTACTATACTGAAGAAAGTGACTCCAACTCCCCATTAAACATTATCAATATCTTCTCAGGAATGTGTGGCACCTCATGACCTTCCCGCTCCCTCATCTGTAATAAAATCTTGACGGGCCCAATCTTGTACAGTTCTTCTTCTGGTAAACACAGCTGCTGTGAGCTCATGAGTGCACTAGCAGTGTCAGGGTCCAAGCTTCAGGGAGCTCCTCCTGATCTTCTGGCCATTACATGCTTCAAGGCCTCTTTCTGTAATGTTCCCTGAGACTCAGAGGGGTTAATCTAGATACCCATTTATGAGGGAGTACTCAAAGGTCTTGTGTTCTCAGCATTTTGACCATGTATAATCTTTCTTTAACAAGGACCCACTACAAGAAAAATGCTTCTCTGAACAGGGCTGAGAGATGTTCTAACCTATGGGTATAAGGACATCCATGAAGAAATGTGGGCAAGTCCAATCTTGTACAGCTCTTGTTCAGGTAAACACAGCAGCTGTGAGCTCATGAATGTGGGGGACATGTCATATCCAAAAGACTGGATGTCACACTACATCTCCACAGTCTTTGGGTTTCACATTTTTTCTGCCTCCTCTTTCCCAATATTGTGTGAGCATTGGTGGAGGTGACAGATTCCTTCTTTATTGCTGAGCAATCAACCATCACTCACTGTCTGCACTTTTGTCAGCCATAAGTCTTTACCATTCTCTGACCATGGCTTAAAGCTGCATTCATCAATATGTATGTTTATACACTAATATTTGGAAGGTACTTTGGCAAGTTCATTTATCAAAACTACAAAACTCATTTGTCACCTAGCAGCTATGACCTCCCTAGCCATGGTATGCAGACCAGGTTTACAATACCAGCCATGTGTGCCCTTTGTGGAGCAGCCATAAATCCAACTCTAAAGCAGTTGGTTACCCCCATGATATTCATGCCACTATTGCAACAGTGAGTACTTTTTCACTGGCAGGTGTGCACTGTTGCACTCAGGGCCCTAAGCCAGGTAAGACAACTGATGGATAGCTCTCTGACCCTAACAGCCTGCATGGCACCATCTAGCACCATGAAAATGAGCTTCAAGCTTAGTTTCATCTTAATTGCTGTGTGTCTCCCAAGGTCTATGTGGTGATTTCAGCTATAGTGTCTCACCATCTAATTCCAGTGGACAACCAAGAGCAAAGGGAATACTTTTCAGGTGCTTCTGGTGTATCCCTGCTCAACAATTTACAGAAGGTATTGCAAACCTGACAATGACGTACACATTTAATAACCTATGGTTATGGGAGAAGCTGTAGCCATTCACATAGGGTACCTCCTTCTGAACATTAGTACTTAAAAAATTCTTCTGTGATCAGCTACATTAATGTGTTTCCTTATGACTTCTCTTTTCTCCTTAGTTTTGGTTGATCCTCTCCTAAGACTCTCAGTCTTCCCATATTCCTGCCTTTCTTACCCACTTCAACCATTCTCCATCCAGCATTATCCTACCTACATTTATCTTACATCTTTTGTGCTATTCCCCAAGCCCATGCTCCACTCTATCTCCCTATAGTTTGGCATTTCAGTTATAACAGGGTCTCACTTTATAGCTCATCAACCTACTTTAAGCTCTGGTGCTGGGATTACAACTATTGACCATTCTGTATGACTTAAACTTTAAGGAAACTGAAAATACAATGAATCCAAAACTCACTTTCTTTTCCACCTGGAGTAAAGCAAGCACTGAAATTCTTTACAGTAATAGTTAACAGAGACATGTATGTTTCTTTTAAATATTTATTGTCAGTTTTCCTACCTATATATGTAATAATTCTTTCACATTGTTCTTAATAAGACAAGAACATTTTGTTGCAACGGCTGCTTTGACCAAAACATATTCTGGCCATGCCAGATCAACCTTTATACCACAGTCCACCACTTTAACTCTTAGAGCTGTAGGAGCTCACTTTGTTCTTTTAGATCCTAAAAAGCAGATATGGGACTATATCAGTTGCTATTCTCATTGTTTTTGCCAAATACACCACAACCTTAGGATCTTTAGGAAAAGAGGGTTTGTTTTTTGTCACAGTTTGACTTTACAGCACATCATGATGGAGAAGGCATACTGGCAAGAGCATGAAGCATCTGCTTACAATATGTTCACAGACAGGAAGAAGAGAAGGTTGCAGGAGCTGGCATTTCCTCAGTTAACTCAGCTTTGACCACTGCCTGTCCAGAGCCCCACAGGCCTGGCAGCTAGGGTCATCTCTATACGTCCCCCTTCAATCCAGACTCACCTTGCTATTCATCCTGCTCTTCCCTTCCCTCCTCCCTCCTCCCTGGAATGGTGCTGCCAGATTAGGCAGGTTCTTCCCATATCAAGCTAATCTAGAAAGTTCTTTACACACATGTTGCCCAGAGATTTCTGTTGTAAGTGATTCCATGTCAATTAGGTTGACAGATGAGATAAACCATCACAATAGATAGTAAACAGTTAGAATTCCCAGGAATAAGATCTACTACAGAAAATGAATTCATATTTCCACTCATAACAGCAAAAGAGCAGAGCTGGTACAAGGAAGAAGGAAGGGGAGGTGACATGATCTCCCAAAAGGGGCTTAGTGACACCAGAAAGAAAGGGTCTTGTATTTGTAGTACTGTTCGTTTCTAGGAAAGAGTCACTGGATGATCTTGTAATATCTACTTGAAGGCACAGTACAGCCATGAGCATGAACGCTGGGTTGCAGTGGAGAGCCCAGGAGATACAGGACTAAAACCAAAACTCCTACAAATCCAAGATCCTTCCTTCCCTGCATTTGTTAGACTTCTGTAGTAGTAGGAGGGCATCTATATGTGAACACTAAAGAGCAGGAAAGTCCTATGGTATTTTGGCCCTGTACTTTCAAGAGGCATTGTTCTTTTTACTGTCCCAAAGTAGAAGAGCAGAACCAGTACTGATGGTGGTAAACTCACAAACAACTGCAGCTGAACAGGCACTGTCTCCAGCATGGAACTTTCTTTTCCTGTCTGTGCCATGTATTTCCACTCACGTGAGTCCATTCCCATGGAGGGTCCTAACAGAACCCTGCACAAGTTAGCAGGTCATGGGAAGAAGGCAGTAAGCCTCACAAAAACTGCTTCTAGCCCAATCTGACAAAGCTCTTTATTGCCCTCATAAGGTACGCCTACACAGCCTTTATCACTTTCTACATTAATATCTTTCAACTCTGACCAGAATAGTCCATCTAACTATGCTTATAATACTTCAAGGCATCACTTAGGCCATGATTTCAAAACACTACACATTCCTCCCACAAATCAATTCCAAAAGGCCGAAAGCTTCTAAGTTTCTAGCAGGAACAAATACACACCCCTGCTACCATTTTTGTATTTCAGTCAGTCTCTCATTGCGGAGATGAAATCCCTTACAAACTAGCAGCTTATGGGTAGAAAGTATTTTGGCTTACAATCTCAAGGCGAAGGTCCATGGCAACAGAGAAAAGACAACATGAACAGAGGCTGGACATCACCTCTGCCACAGCAGTTGAAACAGCAGCATGAAAGTGAGCTGAACTAACACTGGCAAGCTAGGAGTACTAAAACCTCCAGATCCCTCCCATAGCAACCAAATCCTCCAGCAAGGCTCCAGCTCCCAAACTGCCATAAGCTGGGAAGCTAGCATTCAAAACACATGGGTTTATAAGGGACATCTAATTCAAACTACCGTGATCTCTTAATAAGAGAGGGTGAGTATAATTTGGGGCAAATTCACCTGGTAAGAGTGGAGAATATTTTAGCTAAAATCATGCTATGCTGGTAAACACAATGCCAGATCTGTGCTCTATAGAAGGTGAAGCAAGCTTAATTCCTGAAACCATAGGCTCTGGCTGGTAAATCCCAGTACTAAAATTGGGTTGCCCCCAAGAGTGAGCTGTTGGTCACAGAGTTCCATGAGGGCCCCCAAAACAATGGAAGCCCTTGCCAAAACATTTGGTTAAAAACTAGATCAAGGGCAGGAGAGGTGACTTAGTGGTTAAGGCACTTGCCTGTGAAGCCTAAGGACCCATGTGTGACTCTGCAGATCAATGTAAGCCAGATGCACAAAGGTGAGGCAAGTGCAAGGTTGCACATGCCCACCAGGTGGTACAAATGTCTGGATTTCAATTGCAGTGGCTAAGGTCCTGGCATGCCAATTCTCTCTCTCTCTCACACACACACACACACACACACTGTCTCTCTCTCTCACTGTCTCTCTAAAATTTCAAAAAAATAAAAACACCTAGATTGACGGTGGGAAAGATTTCTTAGAGGTTAAGGTACTTGTCTACAAACCTAAGGACTCAAATCTGATTCTCCAGTACCCACATAAGTCAGAGACACATGGAGGTTCATGTGTCTGTTGTTTGTTTGCAATGGCTAGAGACTGTGCCATGGCCATTCTCTCTCTCTCTCTCTCTCTCTCTCTCTCTCTCTCCCTTTCCCTCTTTCTCTGTCTCACAAATAAATATAATAGTTTAAAAAATTAGATCAAAAATGTAAGACCCTATTTCTGAAAACAGCATAGGCTGAATTTGATGTTTGATGTTGAAACTGAGATGGAAGCCATTTCCTTGCTGGCTAGCTGTCATAGACATAGAAAGTTCTATTTGAGTTGCCAAGGGATAATGGTCACCAACACCATGAACAAGCAGTGTATGCTGCAAGCTACAAAATCAACTTGGCCAGGGACAGTGTAAGCACTGGTACAATAGTGACAACATAGGGCATGGGAGTAACAACTTTTCTCTGATTAGATATCAGAATTTCCTGCTCAGCCACAAGGAATTCATACCTGTTAGTGAGAACCAACTCATAAGCCTATGGCTTGGAAAGGAATGGACACTAGAGTAAACCTCCCAGTGATTTGGCCAACAGGTGAGGTTATGCCTGTCAAAATGTCTTCTAAATATCTATGTTTATCCATGTTGAGCCAAGCCCACTCTCAGTCTTGGTAGGAGAAGCTGCTCTTTACAGAGGAAAGAAGATGCCAGGGAGCAAGAAGACCCATGAGTATGATAAGAAAAGAAAGTCAACTGCCTATCATGAAATAATCTCCATCACACTTGCCACGGCCCAGGACACATTGCACAAGTAGTGGATTGAATATGTATGCTGCTTTCATTCTTGGTTACAATTTCATGAATTATACAGAATTAATGACAGCATAAATCAGTGTCATAGAAACCTTCCTCCTGGATAGAAAACTATAAGATGTAACCCTTAATAAGGAAGGTTGATTATCTGGGCAGAAGTGCCTGAAAGAAGGTGGAGAAACTTTGACCCCAAAAATCATGGGCTCTGGCTTGCAAATCCCAGTGTCAAAATTGAGTTACCCTGCGCCCCTCAGGGTGAGCTGTTGGACAGGGAGACCCTTGACATCTCCCAAACCATTCAAGCCATTGCCAAACTATTTGGTGAGTCACTAAAGCTGAATGGCAAGACTATTGCTGAAGACACCATAGGCTGCTGTCATCGGACATGGAGACATCACACTGGAACTGTGAGGAGAGCCAGCTCCCTTCTGGCTAACCCTCCTCGTGTTGGAAAGGGCTATGAGAGCTGCTGTGGGATAATTGTCACCAACAGCATAAACAAGAAGGAGAATCTGCAAGCTAGGAAGTCAGTCAGACAGGCAAGAGGTACACACCTGTGCAAAAGTAACACACAGCTTCTGTGGTGCATCAACTGTTCTTCGATTGGATATGAGGCCCATTCAGTGGGAAACCACTTACACCTGGTGCTGAAAACCAATTCAGACTTCAGAGAGAACCTCTCAGTGCTCTTTGGCTAAGAAGAGTGGGTAGACACAGCAGAAAGCCTCTCAAAGAATTATACTTGGGCTGGAGAGATGGCTTAGCGGTTAAGCGCTTGCCTGTGAAGCCTAAGGACCCCGGTTCGAGGCTTGACTCCCCAGGACCCACATTAGCCAGATGCACAAGGGGGCGCACGCATCTGGAGTTCGTTTGCAGTGGCTGGAGGCCCTGGCGTGCCCATTCTCTCTCCCTCTCTCTATCTGTCTCTTTCTCTCTCTGTCTGTTACTCTCAAATAAATAAATAAAAATAACAACAACAACAAAAAAAAATTTAAAAAAAAAAAGAATTATACTTATATCCTTTGATCCTTGTTGCTGCTCTCCCTTGTGGTTAGAGAGTCTGACTTTTTCCAAAGATGCCAGGGAATACTGGGGTGACCCAACTTCCATCAGTACAAGAAAAGATAGTCAACTGCTAATCACAAGACAATTCAACTCTAGCACATCTGGTAGGCCCAGCAAACATTGTGAAGAAAGTGATGAGTAAACACAAGTACTACTCTCAATGCTAGCCTGAATGCTAGCTGTGGGGAGATGGCAACAAACACTGTGGTCACTCACAACTCACCAAAGCAGAAATTCAGAGATGGTAGAGAGCTGAGCACTAAATGAGACTCCTACCTAACCTGCCAAGGCTCAGGGAACATTGAGGAAGAGGAGGAAGAAATATTTAAGAGCCACAGGATGAGTAGGAATACCCTGAGGCATGCCCTCCAAACAGATACAGACTGAGGCCTTCATTACCCCTCAGTGAATACTAATAACTAACCCCACTGAGGACAGCCCTCAGTTGAATGGGGTGGGGGAGAGAGACTATAAGAGTAACCCAATGAGAATATGACCAATATGTGATATGTTCTTAAAGGATATAATAAAAATAAATAAGAAATACAATGGCAAGGAAGGAAACACTGGTATTACTGAAAAACATTTCTAGGCAACTACTGTAGAGAATAAAATATGAATGGATATATGAACTACTGTACTAAAACAGTTACTTGCCATACAAACTGTACTGTACTCCACAAGAATACACCTTGTACTTCCCATGAAACAGCAAGAAAACATTAAAACTGTAGTATCTCAAGGCTGGTTCAACATGCATAAATCAATCCACATACTTCACCACAGAAACCATACATCTGGGGAGATGACTTCAGTGGATAAAGGTGCTTCCTTGTAAAGCCTGTTGTCCCCCATCCCATTCCTCAGCATACACCAAAATCTAGACAAAAAAAAAAAAAAGTGGCACATGGATCAGGCACTCATTTGCAGTGGAAGGAGATGTTGGCATGCCTATGCCCATGTCCTCCACAATCTAATGAATGAGTATGAGGAAATAAACCCATATGAACTTAAGAACAGTAATCATATGGCCTGAACTTCAGTTGCAATAAAAGCCTTAGACAAGGCTCAACATTCCTCCATGATGAAAATACCCCAGATATTAAAAACTGATTTAACATACCTCAAAATAATAAAGATTACACTTGACAAGCATATAGCTAACATTATTCTTAGTGGGAAAAACTGGAAACAATTTGTCTAAAATACAGAATGAAACAAGGGCATCCACTGTCGCCATCCTTATAAAATTTAGTGTGTGAAATTTTAGGTAAAGCTGCGAGACAAGAGAAAGATAATAAAATTGATAAGAATATGAAAGGAAGAAATTAAATGCTAGTTCTTCATGACATGGTTTTATACCTGTAAACATAAAGACTCTACCAGAAAACTCTTAGACACCTTTGGCAAAACTGCAGGACAAAAACCACACAAAAATCTTCAGTCTTCAAATATTCCACTAAGGAACTTCCCAAAAAGGAAATTAGGTAAAATACCCTATTCACATTCGCTCCCCCTTAATATATAAAGGACCTAGGATAATCCTTACCAATAATGCGAGTTACTTCTTTTAAAAAAAAAAACTTTAAGACCCTGAAAAAAGAAGCAAAAGAAAATATCACACATTGGATTCCAATGATATTCTAGTTAGATGTACATAAGGAGTCCAACATTCTATATGGTAAACTTACTTAAGGAGAACACTGATGGAGGTGTCACAAATTCTGAGTTAAAGTAATAACACAGCCATAGTGACAAAGACAGCATGGTGCTGCCACATAAACAGAGAAATGCACCAATGTAATAGAATACAGAACCCATTAAAATAAAACCCCACAAGCTGTTGGCACCTAATTTTCTGATGAAAGCACCAAATGTATGCACAAGTAAACGACAGCCTATTGAACACAGGGTGCTTCCAAAAAGGACTGAATATTCACCAGCAGAAGATTGAAATTTGACCCCTCCACCATCTCTCAGATAGCAAACGTTTGAGTTAAGATGGGTAAAAGACCTTTATGTTAAAAAAAAAAAACTGCTGAAAATACAAGAGCAAAAACACTGGAACTTAGAGGTATGGGGGGAAAAAAAACCTTTCTAAACTGGACTCCAGTAACACAGGAAACAGTCCTCAGCATCAACCAGCAGCACAGCATGAACATAAAAGGTTCTGCATAGCAGAGGAAATTGTCATCAGGGTGAACAGACGTCCTAAAGAGTGGGAGAAAAGCTCTGACAGCTATTCCTCTAACAGGGCTTAATGTCTAGAATAGATACAGAACTGCAAAAATTAAACCCCAAAACAAAACTGCCTACTGATATGAAAGCTAATGGAATGAACAGACATTTATCTCAAGAGAAACACAAAGAGACAAAGTATAATTTTGAGGATGCTCATGAGTCATTAGACACCAGGGAAATTCAAATTAGCAGTACTGAGATTTCATCTTGCTCCAGGAAGCGTAGCTATCATGAAGAATGACAATCAATGCTGATAGGATGTGGGGGCAGGGGAACTCTTCGGCACTGTTGGTGGGAGTGCAAACTGACACAAGCACAGTGGCAATCAACATGGTGGGTTCTCAAAAGCCAAAACTTAAATCTACCTTATGATTCAGCCATACCACTTCCTGTGCATACACCCATAGGCTCCTACCCTGTGACAGGTGCTGGCATGCCCATGTTAACTGCTGCCCTCTCTATTCACAATGGCTGGGAACGTGAATCAACCTAGATACCCATCTGATCATGAATGGATTACAACACTGTTGCGGACATGCACAAAATGGAGTTTTCCTCAGCTGTAAAGAAAAATTAAATTATGAAATGTGCAGGAAAATGGGGGACAAAGTAGGATTAGCCAGCTAACCCATGTCCAGAAAGGAAAAATTGCATGTTCTTTCAAAAACGTGGATCCTAACTTTTCAGGTCTGTGTGTATGTAAGTAAAGGGCTGTGAAAGTGAGTATTGGCTATGATTTGAGACAGAAGACCAGGAGAGAGGAACAATAGGAGATGAGAAGACAGAGAGATGAGAAAAGGAAACATAATCTGGAAGTGGAAAGAGGAGGCTATGGGGGATAAGGGGGAGGACTATGAGAGAGAAGGAGAACAAGAAACAAAATTGGTTTGCAAACTTCACAACAAAACTTAATTCATCTTACTCTAATTTGTATCTTTTCTTTTTAAAAATATTTTATTTATTTATTTGAGAGAGAGAGAGAGAGAGATGGGCAGAGAGAGAGGATGGGCACACCAGGGCCTCCAGCCTCTACAAATAAACTCCATACACATGTGCCACCTTGTGCATCTACCTTATATGGGTACTCGGAAATCAAACCTGGATCTTTAAATTTCACAGTGTCCCAACATCTAGACACTATGCCACCAGAGTAACCTATTTCTACAAACCTGCACGATGTTCAGTGGGAGAGAGTAGCTTCTGCAGCATTTGAAACAATCCCGTTAAAGCCTTTAGGAATCCTCACTCCTGACCCTGTCTTTTTACCCTGGTCTCCCAGGAAGCCCGCTGGACAGCTGGTGCAGCCTGGCAGGGGGCAGGGCCTGTGTGTGGAGCTCCATCCTCAGGCACAAGGTGGTGCTCAAGGGTCAGGAAAGCAGGCGGGCGGGCAGAGCGCGGCCTCTCAGGCAGGGGGCGCCATGAGCATCCGGGTGCTTACCTGTGGGCCTCCAGCCCGCGTCTCCCAGGACAGCTTCGGGGGTCGCCAGTGTCTGGCCTGGACTGAGGGGCTGAGGCAACAGCAGAAGCCGGCCTGGACCTCGCTCTGTCTCCTTGCCTCCTTCTCCAGCTGCTCCAGGCCTTTGCGCTGAGCCAGGCTTAGACTGTGGCCCATCAGACGCCAAGCCCACCATAGCTGTGGCCCTGCTCAGTGGAGAGCGCGAACCAACCGCCATGCTTCCTCCCAGGATGCCCTCACGTGAGGCCCGCTGAGCAGGGCCTTATATAGGGCCATTAGCCAGAGCATGTGCGCATGTGCACACACGCCTCCCAGCATGCCCCATGCCCCCCTCCACCCAACTCACAGACACGCATCCTACACAGCACATGCATGAATTCCTAGGGAACCTAGTGACTGCTAGTACTAATGGCCAGGAGGTCCAGGATGATAGGGGTTCATCTTTGCATAGAGACCAAGCTCAGTGGACACATAGAGAGAGCCCGATCATCCCCGGGAGCCCTGAAGTGTACCCAGGATCCTCCAGACCTCAGGCTTCACTTAGGATGCCACAGTGTTACTGTCCACTTGGCTCATGAGTCAGTAGTTTCTGGAATGTCCACTGATGAAGCTGTTTTAATTGGTATTGTTTTCGTTATTGGTGATTCAGGAAGGGACTCCAGATGCATCAAGAATCACATGAGCTCATCAGCAAAACCTTATTCTTTCATACACCACAGTCTTCAGATGACAGCAAAACAAATCAGTTTTCTTCTGCATTCAGAGAACTATGTCACCCTGAGGTGAGTTTTACAATGTGCTGAATGTGGGAAATGGACATTCTAAAATGTGCTGAATAGAATACGAAGGTAATGTAGACTGTGGGGTGACCAGTGTTAAAGGCTGGAAGAGGATCCTGCAGTCTACAATTGTTGTCTTCCCAAATTCACTCCATTAATTACTCCCCACAGACTACAGAGCCCTCCTCCCACACTGACTGCCATCACTTAACCCCCCTTCCCGCCCACGATCTTACATTCACCCCTTTTTTTATTATACCCATCACCTACAGGAATTTTCTCCTACATTTAGAGTTGGTTACCACACAGCAATTTTTGACAACTCACAACTTTTCTTTACTCCTCCAAATTTACAGCAGCCCTTCCTGCATTCACTGCAGGACACACCCTCCCAGAGTACAGCACTTGCATACCTCACACTTTCTCCCACATCCTACAATTATAATAAAGTCTTCTGTCATAACTGTGGCTTGTCACAAACTATAGCATCCTGCTCTCACAATCACTGCTTGTCATTACTCTACACAGTCTACAGTCACCATCGTATTACACTCATTAACAGTCACAACACACCAGAGTCTAAATCTGTCTGGTCATACATTCACTGAAGTTTCCCAAACAACAAAGTCTACAGTTCCCTGCTCCACCACTCACTGATTTTCAACTCTCCCCACAGTCTACAGCACCATCCTCTGGTATTCACCACCTGTCAGCTCCCATAACAGTATGCAGTTCCTTCCACTACAAACTGCCTTTAATAGCTACTGAGTAAAATGATGAAAAACAATGAATGTAGGAGGAGAGCCTCATACACTGTGGAGAATTGAAAATGTTGAGGGTGAGAGGAATGTGGTAGACAATAGGATGAAATGACCAGCAGAGAATATTTCAAGAGAGCTGAGAAGCTGGGGGGAGTAATAAAAAGTACTGAGTGTGGAAGAGGGTGGCTGTATCCTGTGGTGTGTGGTAACCAGCACTGAACGTAATAGGAAGGGCTTGTGTACAAGCTGTAGACTGTTTGTTGTGGTGAACATCAGAAAATGTAAATGAGTATTATGTAGACTGTGAAGAGCAATGCAAAACATTGAATTTGGGAGGAGGAAACTGTAGATTTTTGAGGAGAAATGCAAACAAGAGTCTGGTGAAAGGGCATTGCAGACTGTGGGGTGAGGGGTCTAGCAGTGGATGTCTGAGTAAGATCCTGTAAACTGTGGGGAATAATGACAGGTACAGCATGTGGGAGAAGAACTCTGCCAATAATGGGATCGAGTGCCAGATATTAAATGTATGATATGGGAACTGTAGGCTGTGGGGTGGGATATGCCTGTATATGTGGGAGCAGAGGTATTTCCTGTTGGGAGCAATGACACTGGGGAGTTTTTGAGGAAGGCCCTCCAGTCTAAGGAGATTAATGAAATGTAGTGAGTGTAGAAAGAGAGCATTGTAGACTTTCTGGAGTGGCGACTAGCAGTGAAGACAGAAGAGTCTGGTACACTATACATGGGTGACCAGCAGTGAATGTGGGAGGAAGGCCATGTATACTGGGGGAAATCATGACAATCCATGGGTGTGAGAGGAGGAAAGTGTAGAGTGTAGGGTTGGGTCAAAAGCAAATGTATTGAGAGGGTGCTATAGATGGTAGAGTGGGCTGCTCGGCATTGAATTTAGGAGCGTGTTGTAGAAACACGGCCATGTAGGCAATCAGAAATAATGAAAAGGAGTGAGAGTCTGAGGAGGGTGATACACATTGTGTGGTGGTGTGATCATCAGTGGATATACCAGGAGGGAGCTGTACAACGTGAGGAGGAATGAAAAGCAGTGAGTATAGGAGAAGGAACCACTAGACTGTGGCTATGTATATCTAACAGAGGATGTAGCAGGGGCCTGTATACTGTAATACAAAGTGTGAGCATAAGAGAAGGGTGCTTTAAACTGGGTTTTGTGTGAAAAATGCCAATTAGGGAACAGAACCCTGTATTCAAAGGGTATACAGCACCCTCTTACTATATTGACTGCTAGCCATCCCACTCCAGAGAGGACATGATCCTCCACCCAAACTACTGCTATTCATTTCTCCCCACAGCCTTGTAGATCCTCATCCTACCTTCACTGCTGCTCACCTCTCCCCCCAGTTAATGCCACATTCCACCCACATTCAATGGTTTTCATTAGTCACCACTGACTACAGGACATTACTCCTATGCCCCCCCCCACACACACACATGCTACAGCACCCTCCTTCACTCACGACCTTTCATTGCTTAGCACAGACCACATCATCCTCATTACCACATCTGCAGCACCTTCATCCTACACTTACTACTGGAAACCCAAGTCTACAATTTACAGTGTCCTCCTCTCTCACAAGCTTCTATTACACTTCCTGAATACAGTGAGCTCATCACACTTATAGCATTCACACAACCTCACAGTTTACAACATATTTATCCGACATTCACTACTGGAAACCACAGTTTACAATGTCCTCCTCTCCCACTTGCTTCTATTACATTCCCTGAGTACAGGGACCTCTTCTCACACCGACAGCATCCACAGAGCCCCAAGTTTATAGCATCATTATCCTACATTCACTACTAGACACCCAAGTCCGCAGTTTACAGTGTTCTCCTCTCCACTTACATCTTTCTATTACTATCCCAGTACATTGCTCGCATTCCCCAGACAGCTATCATATAACCATATAGCTTACAGCACTCTTTTCCTACATCCACTGCACAGCCCACATGGTTCTTCTCCAACACTCATTACTCTACATTGCCCTCTACAGTATGCACTGACCTCTTTATATCTTCACTTTGCTGACCATAACCACAGTCTATAGACCCAACTCCTACAGTCATTGTGTCAACTCACCTGCAAGTTGACTTCACCCTCACATGGGTCAGTAGGGTCTTGTTGACTATGGGTGTAGGACCCATTCACAGCTGGTCATCTCATCTCACCTTACTCATATAGTAAATGACAGTCAGCCAAAATGATGGGGCACTCTACCTTCTTCCAATACTTAATTATTTTCAGTACTTCCCACAGTCTACAGGGCCTTTTTTTCCAACATTCATAGATGGTCATTCTACTCCACTATTGCATGCCCCTTCCACACTCACTGCTTCTTATAAATCCTTATAGTCTAAAGAGCCATCTTCCTTCACTCACTGATGGTCCTCTCACCTCATGAGCTAAAACTTCCTCCCCCATACTCCCTACTGTCATTTCTATCCACCTTCTATAGCAATCTCTTCCCTCACTCACTGCTCTATCCCCACTCCACAGATTAATACAAACTCTTTCTATATTACTACTGGTATCCCCAACCTAGCCTACAGTATCCTCCTCCTTCCTTCACTGTGAATCTTTCCTCCACAAATATTAAAACACGCCCTTCCTAAATCCATTGCTGGTCATGACATCTCACAGAATACAGGAACTCCTTCTACTACCTTACCTCCTGATCATCTCACTCTACACATTACAGCACTCCCCTATCAAAATTGCTGCTTTCATTTCCATACACATTCTACAGTGAACCTTCTGCCACTTGCACTGCTGGTCACACACCCATACAGATTACAATACCATTCTGATTCATTCATTGCTGGTTCCCCCTCCTCACACATTACAACACATTTCTCCTATAGTCAGTGTTGGTCTACACCAAACAAGGTAGAGCAGTGTATGCTGTTCTCCTTCCATAGTCAATGCCTTTAATCACCCCATCATAGAGTGCAGCTTCTTTATCCAGATCTCATTAATTTGCACCTCACCTAAGAGCCTTTAATTCCACATTCATACATTCACTGCTGGTCACCTCACTCTACAGTCTATTCCCCACATCTATAAGTACCATTCAAGTAAACTTACACATTTTAATTACTCACTACAGTCTGAAAATTCCTGCTGTAAATTAACTGCTTTTCATTAGGAACATTTGTTTACAAGGTCTTCCTCCTATACTCTTTTCTGATTACTTCCTACCACAGTCACCCTTTCCCACATGGATATTCATTGCTCCCCATAGCCTACTGAATCTTCATCCTTACCCCATGTTGGTAACACACCCCACAGTCTACAGCAAACTCCTCCCACACTCACTTTTTTTTTTTAATCACTGTCCATGATCTACTGGGTCTTCCTTCTACATTCATGGGCAGTCATCCAACACCATGTATTACAGCACCCTCTTTCCACACTCAATGCCATCCTCTCCCCACCTCTGACTACAGCGTCAACCTTCTCATTCATTACCTGAAACCACACTGTAAGCTGTGGGTGTGACAAACATCAGAGAATTATGTGTTTAAACTTTTAACCTCTGGGGTGGTGTGACTATTAGTGAGTGTAAGATGACGGAACAGTATACTGCAGGGAGGTATGCAAAGAAGTGAATATTGTAGAAGAGTGCTATAGACTGTGGGCTGTAGTGATCTACAATTATTACAGGGAAATCCTCTATACTATGTGGTGTGGTGACCAGCAGTGACTGTTGGAGCAAGGCCATGTAAACTGTGGGGAGCAATGCATGACCCACAATCCCTGTGAGGTTAACCTGCATCCCAAATGAGGAAAAGGGGTAGGGAAGAGGGAATGGATGGTACCAACGTGTGTTGTTTACATACTAAATATGGCCATATCTAATTAAAAATAAAAATAAAATAATAATAACAATCAAACAGTTATTCTAGAAGTATTGCTATACATAGTAGGATGGGATTATCAGCAAAGTGTATAAAAAGAGGGCTTTGTAGATGGTAGGGAGTAATTAAATCACAGAGGTTTGAGGAAGTGTGCTGCCTGCAGACTGTTGGGTGGGCTGATTGGCAGTCATTATGTAAGGATGGTGATGTAGACTGTGAGGAGTAATCAAAAGAAAAGTGTGTTGGTAGATTATTGTAGATGGTGGAATAAGGTAAGCACCAGTGTATTATGAGGAAGGAGTTGTAGTTTCTGAAGTGTGGTGATCATAAATGAGGATAGGATGATGATGGTGCTGTAGACTGTGGGAGAATAATAAAAGGCAGTGAATGTACATAGAAGGTAGGCAATAGAGACTGTGTGGTATGGTGATATTACAGAATTCTTCACACTTTATAGTGGGGTAACCCACAGGGAATATCGAAGGATGACCACGTAGACTGTGGGGATTAATGAAAATCGGTGAGTGTGGGAGCAGGACACTATACACTGTTGGATATGGATACCAGCAACGAATACAGGAAGTAAATGCAGTACAGTATAGATCAGTGAATGTAGGAGGAGCATTCTGTAATCTGTGGTTGGTATCCATCAGTGACTATCAGAAGATGGTGCTGTGGTCTCTAAGGTAGAGATAACAGTAGTGAATGTAAGAGAAAAGTGTTGTGCTTTGTTGGGTTATATGAGCAGCTTTAAATGTAGGAGGAGGTTGCTGTATCTGTGCAGTGGGGTGGACAACAGGACGTGTAGGTGGAGTGATGCTAATGTGTGTGTAGAAACAAAAAGCTGATAGTTTTGTAGGACAGAGCTTTAGAGGATAAGCCCAGTGTAACAGTAGTTAAGTATGGGAAGATAGCCCTATGGAGTTAAGAGACCAAGTATTACTGAAAGATGAGAGTCCTATAAACTATATGGTATATAGTAGTGCAAAGCAGTGAATGCAGGAGGAGGGTCCCATAGACTGAGGGCAGTAATATATGGAGAGAGTGTAACAGATAAAGGGCTTGGTGGACCAAAGATGTGGTTCCTGGCTGCCCAGAGGCAGCTGCACATTGGTTTCCCAGAGGCATCCAGGCAACTGCAGAGCAGGGTCTTGAGTGGTTGTGAGTGTTATGGGAAGAAACTCCTGGGAGACTGTGTCAGAAACAGCTCTTTTATTTGTTAGGGGGATGGGTTTATAAGCATTCATGTAGTGGCAGGAAAAGGTATGGGGTACAGGTCACAGGAGGATTGGCTGTGTGAAGGCTGCTAGCTGATACCTCATTAACATACCGGGTTAGGGTGAGGGTATGCATGGCCACAGGGGAACCCCAAAACCTATGTCTTATCAGGATGTCCAGGTGCCCCAGGCGGGGAGAGGGAGTGGCCTCACTCCTGCCAGTCTACAGCCGAAATTATCAGGGTCTAGGCCTGCTGCAACCTCCTGTGGCCTGGGACCCTTAGCTGTGCCTTATAGCACAGGCCTGCTTAAACCTCCAGTGGCCCAGGACCCTGAACTGTACCCAAGAACTCCCCCTTTGTTTTTATAATGGGGGTCAGTATCATCATATTGAGTGAGATCTTTATAGTCTATTGCACGTCTAGATAGAGCTAGATGGTACACGAGAACCTGATTGGTAGCAACCTTAGCAATGCTGTTGTCTAAAAGCTTGATGAGGCAGGGGGCCACAAGTAACAGGGTTCCTACAGCAAGAAGGGGGCCAAGGAAGGGGAGAAGCCAAGTGACTAATGGGTTAGAGAACCACATGGTGGGGTTGTCACATTTACAGCAGTCAAGTAGCTCTTTGTGGAGTTTTTTCAGTTCTAACATTTTTTTCAACAACATTTGATTCATTGACAACAAAACAATATTCTTCTGCCAAGAGCAAACATATCCCCCCATGTTCAGCAGTGATGAGGTCTAAGGCTCCACAGTTCTGGAGTACCACACCTGCAAGAGAGTTTAATTGTCTCTGAAGAGACTGGAGGCTGTTGGTAGTTGTTATCATGGCCTGGCCAAGCTTGTCTACAAATCCCCTGTGAGGTGGTTGGTTTGGACAAGAGCAGCTCCTGCAGCACTGAGGCACACAGGGACAGTGTCACACAGAGGCCCACCAGAAGGGGGGTGAAAATCTCTCACCCTTGATGCAGGCAAAGTTTGTAGGCTGCTTCTCCTTCATAGAGATACATCCATGGAACACTCAAGACTGGGGAACATAAGTGGGAAAGGAAACATTTATACATGGGATGGTTAGTCCTTTGCACCATAGGCGAGCCAGTATCTTGACAGACAGAAGTTGTCCTGGTTATGGAAATATTGAGGAGACATTCAGTTCTGGTCATCTTTAAGCTGGACAGGCAAAAGGGCATAGATTAACTGGCATCAAAGAGAGGAATATCAGTATGGCGTGGTTGGGAATAGTTCATTGTAGATATGGGGTACTCAAGGGTGGAATTAATAGGGACTGTGGTAAGCAGGGGGCAGGTGGTGGACACACAAAAGAAGCAGTTAGAAGCATTGAGGTGGTTATTAAAGGGGAGAAGGTTGGCCATATATTGGATGTATTGGGCTCAGGTTATAGTGGTTTGTATCTTTTCTGTGACTTGTTTTTCCTGAGAAAGAATGTGGTGGTGAGTAAGAACCAGGCAGGGTACAGGAACAAGCTGTCTAAAGATAGGAAGGTCAGTGGATGGCAACAGTGAGAGGCTATGAGCATAAAGTTTTCCTTTCACCCCCATCTGACAGCATTCATCCACTCATCAAAGCCACAGGGGATATTTTGTTGCTTTTGATTCCTTATTATTTGCTGGAGGCATTCATCTCTATAGAGGGCTTTCCATTGATGGAATAGGGGCTAGGCAATGAAGACCGTCAGATATCACACCAGTCCTGGTGAGTGTTAAAGGAGTCCCGTAGGCTCTGGAGGAGGGACTTAATCCATGACACATGGATACCATTATCCCTGACTATCTGTCTGACTTCTTTAAGATCATCGGCCTGATATGGATACCATTGTATAGGCCAAGTCAGAGTTGGTTGGACATTAACAGGAAAGCTGTGATTCCCTTATTATATGTATTTGTATTGTTATCTCGAAGCTTGCATAGTTGTTGTGTGACTGTCAGTGAGGGGGTGGATGGAGAAGGGCCTTGGTCAGGGGAATTTATCATGTTGGGATTCTTTTGGCCCATGTGACATGAGTCTGGGGTGGGGAGCATCCCAGATCGGGAGGTGGGTAAGGTGGTAGGGGCGGATAAAGTGGGGGTGGGCATAGGGAAGTCTGGGGAAATTTTCTTTCTAATTTCTTTTATAGCCTTTTCAAGGGAACTGAGGTTCACCACTGGCCAGTCCTCAGAACTGTCCTCATCAGAGTTATCATCTGATTTTGGCATGATGGACTTAGGAGGACTAATACATTGCCTAATAGTGGCTATAATTGGGAGGAAAGGGGTGGATGTAGAACAAGGAGTTAAATCTGTAACTGACTGTGAACAATCAATTGAGATAACTCATTATCTTCAGACCAGCCCCGCCCCGCCCATCTCCTGGGCTCTCACCTGGGGTTGGGTCTGATGGGCACTGAGGCAGTGGCTGAGACACTGGGCTGTCTGCCAGCCCAGGTGGTATACCATCTTCAGAAGTGGAGAGGGCACCTCCCAAGTCTGGCCTCCTCACAGAGAGAGTACACCCAGGAGCAAGGTTCTTGAAGAGGAAAGGAGGAAGGAGGCCAGGGCCACCAGGAATGGAAGGGAAGTGGATACTGCACCTGCACAGGCTGGGGCGCTGCTGTCTTGGCACACATGTGCCACCACCTGACCTGAGCCTCCTTAGAGTGCTTGTGTAGCCAGCTTGCTGCCCCACCACTGCCCTAGCCAAGAAGCTTGAAAGGAGATGAAAAGGGAGTAAGGGAGGATTTTATTCCTGAACTTCTCATCTCCTAGCCAGATAAGCTATGCAAGTCCACATGTCAGGATCATATGGATCCCCAGAAATCATCCAGGGGGCTATCTGGTGGACTTCTTACCAAAAGAAGATGGCTTCCTTCTGGAAAAGCTTAATGCCTCTAGCCTTGGGAAGTGTTCCTAAACCTCAAATTTGTGACTCGTTTTGGTGAAAGGTGATATTACCCATGATAGAAAAAGAGTGGAGATGCCAAGACCAGAGGGAAACATTCCCGAGGGATGGCCAAAGGTCCAGACACAAACCTGTCCACAAGTCTAAGAGACCAGTGAGCGCCCTTCAGGCTTTTAAGAGGTTGTTGTGTTACCTGTTTTTTGTGTTGGAGAGAAATAGATAGGGGATGGTTGCCAATGCCTGAGTGGGCTGTCAGTGTCTGGACAGAGGTCTAGGGGCCTTCAGTCAATGTTGAATAGTGGCCTCTGCCAAGAGACGTCAGTTGCCCGTTAACTGTATTAGGTTCCTCACAATGGCATGAACTGAAAGTAAAGGAGGAAAGGGAGAAACCTGCCAGCTCTCAGTTGTGGAGGCGCCGATGTCCCTCAGGGGGAGCACTCACCTATCCCAGCGTGTCTCAGAGGGTCCATGTTCAGGCACCAGCTGTGGTTCCTAGCCACCCTGGGGCCACTGTACATGGGTTTCCCAGGGGCTTCCAAGCAACTAAGGAGCAGGGTATTGAGTGGGAGTTAGTGCAACCAGGAAGAAACACCCAGGAGACTGTGTCAGAGGATAGCATGTTTATTTGTTAGGGGAATGGGTTTATAAGCATTCATGTAGTGGTGGGAAAAAGTACAGGGTAAGGGTCACGGGCTGTGTGAAGGCTGCTAGCTGATACCTCATTAACATACAGGGTTAGAATGCGGGTATGGGTCACATGGCCATGGGGAAACTGAAACCTAAGTCCAGGTGCCCCAGGCAGGGGGAGGGAGTGGCCTCACACCTGCCAGTCTAGAGGTGAGATTATAAGGGTCTATGTGTGCTGCAACCTCCTATGGCCTGGGGCCCTTAGCCACATCTGACAGCTCAGGCCTGCTTAAACCTCCAGTGGCCTGGGGCCCTCAACTGTTCCCAATACAAAGGTAGTAATAAGCCTAGCGATTTAGGGAGGAGAGAGCTGTAGACTGTGGAGTGGACTTCACAGCAGTGAATTAATAACAGGAAATTGTAGACTGAAGGCAGTAGTAAATAGAGAGAGGGTTATGGATGAAGGGCTTTGTTGACTGAAGGTACTAATAAACCTGGTGAGTTTGGGAGGAGAGAGCTTTGTGGTAAAATGACATGCAGTGAATGTAGAAGGAGGACCCTGTAGACTATGAGGAATACTATGGAAAGCAATGACTGTGGGAGGAGTGGTTTGTAAACAATGGGGAGGGGTAGTCAACAATGAATGTACAAGGAGGTGGCTATACATTGTGAGAAGTAATGGAAACTACTGAGTACAGGAGGTCCCAGTAGACCCTGGAATACAGGGATCACTAGTGAAACTATGAGTGTGATGAAAACTGTTTTGTGATGACAATGTGGGAAGACAGCCTTCTACTCTGAGGAGAGAAATGATAAACACTGACTGTAGGTACTCTAGACTATATGGTGGGGTGACCAGCAGTGAGTACAGGTTGATGGTCTTATAGACTTGGGGGATTAATGAAAAGCCATGCTTTAATATGAAGGAGTTCACTGTGGACTGTTAGCTGGACTGAGCAGGAGTGACTGCACTGTGGTGAACTACAGTGTAGTGAACAGCAGTGAGTACAGAGAGAGGGACTAGAAAACTAGCATATGGTCATCAGCAGTGAGTACAGAAGGAAGGCCTTGAAGGCATTGTTGATCAATTGTTTAGATTGACAGTGAGTGTGCACATGTATTTTACATGCCTGGGGCAGCCAGAGCCTAATGTCAGATGTCTTCTTATCCCATTTTTTTTTTAAGTAGAAACTTTGTATGGCTACATCCTGTGTTGATACCATCATTTACCTCCTCCTCGACCCCTCTCTACTGAAGGTCCTCCTTAGTGGGATTGCTGGTAGCCACTATGGAGTCATGGGCTATGAGTTGTAGGAGAATAAGTCAGTCATTCTGTGTGTGTGTGGGGGGGGCAGTGCCACTGGATACTCCCTCCCTTGCTGTGGCTCTTACATTTTCTCTGCCCCCTTTTCCCCAAAATTCCCTGAACCATGGTGGGTGTGTTTTAAGTGTACCTTCGAGTTGAGCTTTCATCAGCTTCTGGATTTATGCTCTGGTGCATTTTCAGTATCCTGACTGCTCTCTACATTATTTACTGAATGAAAGTCTCTCAGTTCAATCTGGAACATGCATAATAAGCTACTCAACCTACCCAACTGGTCCTGGGGATTCTGAGCCTCCCTCATGAGTACTGGGAATATGATGCATCATCACATCCACCCCGAATTTACTTCAATGCCAAGTATTACAATACCAGTCCAGAGTCTGCCAGCCCACCCACTGTCCAGGCTCCCTGCCCCTCCCTGGGTTCCCTCAGACCAGCTGGGACCAGCCAGCTTCCTAGGAGAATGACGTTCATGCACAAAAAGGGGCATCCATTCCAGAAGTGCTGCTCTGAAGGCAAAAAGTTCCAAAATAAATACTCAGACCAGGTCCAGGTTATAGTAGAAAAGACTCCCAAAGCTGAGATAGGCAGATAGGAAACTTGTACGAAAAGAAATACCTGGTGCCTTCTGATCTCACAGTTGGTCAGTTTTACTTGATTCAGCAGTGAATTAGTCTCTGAGCTGAGAATGCCTTGTTTTTCTCTGCCAGCAATGTCATTCCACCCACCAGTGCCATGATGGGTCAGCTGTACCAGGAACACCACGAAAAAGACTTGCTTCTGTACATTGCCTACAGTGATGAAAGTGTCTGTGGTCTGTGAAGCTGCTGTTCCTGGGGTGGGATGGGGGCTGTCATCCAATTCGACAAAGAAAAGGGGTGCCCTTCCTTGACCTCCATCTCCTTTCTCCAGGATCAAACACCTATCTCCCTTCTTCAGAACCCTTATTGCTTGAGGCTTTTTCTCCTGGCCCTCTTACCAAGACAGGGAATGGTAGACATGGCCTCTCGTATCTCTCCTGTTTTTTTTCTTTCTTTCCCCATTGCCCTCCATTCTCACTCTGCTGTAGACTTATTGTCAATCTCTGTCACTTCCAATGACTGTTTTGGTTTCTATTTCCTTTTTATCTGCTCAAGGTGCTCAGAGACCCAACAATCCCTTCTTTTCACTACCTTCTTTTTTGGGGGGTGTGGTGGTTTGATTCAGGTGTCCCCCATAAACTTAGGTGTTCGGAATGCTAGGTCCCCAGCTGATGGATATTTGGGAATTAATGCCTCCTAGAGGGAGTGTATTTTGGGAGGCAGGCTTATGGGTATTATAGCCAGTTTCCCCTTGCCAGTGTTTGGCACACTCTCCTGTTGCTATTGTCCACCTTATGTTGGCCAAGCGGTGATGTCCACCCTCTGTTCATGCCATCGTTTTCCCCTGCCATCATGGAGCTTCCCCTCGAGACTGTAAGCCAAAATAAATCACTTTTTCCCAGAAGCTGCTCTTGGATGGGTGATTTATACCAGCAATGCGAACCGGACTGCAACGGTAAAGTGGTACTGAGGAGTGGGATTGCTGCTAGACACCTGACTGTGTGGCTTTGCCCTTTTGGAGCTGATTTTCAAGGGGAATGTGGAAGGATTTGAAACCTTGGCCTAAGAGATGCCTTGCAGTGCTGTAAGTACACCTTGATGGACTATTCTGGTCTGAGCTGCAAGACCTGAATGCAGTAAGAACTATGGACTCTGAGGTTTGGTTCATGAGGGCGAGAAAGAGCTTTGCCTGGACTGGGCTAGCAGTTTGTGTGAGAAGCTTGCTCTTATGCCCATGTCCTGAGAAGTTGTGCAGGGTTGCTTTGCATAGAAATGAACTGGTGTGAGCAGAGGAATATGGCACAGAAAGAAAAATCTTTGGGTGAACTGTTGCCCATTCATCTGCAACTGAGAGATTACAACCTTTGAGACTGGGCTAGCTGACCTGTGCTGAGACAACAGGAAGAATGTAGACTCTTTTGAAGGGGCCTGAATGCTCAAGAAGTGTCCTGTTCTTCAAAGTCTGCTTTATTCCCCCCTGGATTAACAAATTGGCACCCTACCTGGTATTGTGGAGTATAAGAAATGCTGGAAAGAGGGTCATTGAGTTTGCAACACGGTCTTGTGTTCTGGAAATGGCCATGGGCAGTGTGAAGCAGGTTTGCTGGTTGCCTGCATGGAGACTCCATTCGGCCATGAAGATGAACCATGGTTTGCAGTGGAGACCCAGTGGAGATGCCGGGACCATGAGATGGCTGCCAAGGAGAGCTGCCGGCTCCGATGAAGTTTTCCAGGACTGTGAGTAGCCTAGCTGGAGGAGCAAAATTGGAATGCCAGAGACTTGTTGCTGGTTAGAATTATCAGACTTGGAGATTTGTCACTGGCTAGAGTTGTTGAACTTGAAGCTACAGAGTTTGATGTTTGCCCTGGTTGTTTTAAATCTTGTATTGGTTGAATGTTTGTTTGTTTGTTTGTTTGCTATGCCCAATGCCATCTTTTGCAGTGTGAATATTTATTCTGTGCCATTATGGTTTTTTTTTGAGGTTATTTTTTGGCATTATGGCTCAGTTAAAAGATCTTGGGCTATGGGGATGTATGAACATCATTGGAGTTCATAAAAACTATGGGACTTTTAAAGTTAGATGAATGCATTGCATTTTACATCATGTATGGTTATCAGTTTATGGGGGCCAAGGGCAGAATGTGGTGGTTTGATTCAGGTGTCCCCCATAAACTTAGGTGTTCTAAATGCTAGGTCCCCAGCTGATGGATATTTGGGAATTAATGCCTCCTGGAGGGAGTGTATTTTGGAGGCAGGCTTATGGGTTTTATAGCCAGTTTCCCCATGCCAGTGTGTGGCACACTCTCCTGTTGCTATTGTCCACCTTATGTTGGCCAGGGGGTGATGTCCACCCTCTGCTCATGCCATTGTTTTCCCTGCCATCGTGGAGCTTCTCCTCGAGCCTGTAAGCCAAAATAAATCTTTTTCCCAGAAGCTGCTCTTGGTTGGGTGATTTCTACCAGCAACGCAAACCGGACTGCAACAGGGGGGTAGATGAAAGGATTGAAATTGTGGGCTGAAGGTAGGAGGCACATCAATAAAGAGGAAATCACTAGAAAAAAAGCCAGCTCTTAAGTGTGGGCTGCAAGTGCTTTGTCTATTCAGCAATCTCCCCAGCACCCCAACTATTGCTCTTAATGCCATACTTAAATGATTAAAAACATGGGTAATGTTAATCTGCCTTCTATTTACAGAGAAGTTATAATAATATGTTGTTACTTAGACATGTAGTGTGCCCCACTAACAGCATTGACACTACGTAAATAAAATGGTAGCTATTATTATTCCATTGCATCACTGATGAAGCAGTGAAATGGTCAACATAACAAAATAAACCTCAAATTTTGAGTATTGTAGTAAATACATTAAAACAAAGAAGACAATATGTTCTTTCATTTCAAAGCCACTATTCAAAGGCCACATTTTGTGTGTGTGGTGGACATATGTGTTGTAGCATATGTAGGCATGCACGTGTACTGATTATCTCTCATCCTCTTGAAGGAAAGAATTCAGTCAAGAGACACAGACAGTTTAAACAAAACATTCATTTAGCAATGGTGAGCAAAGCAAACAGTCCAAAGAGAGATTGCAGTGAAAGTCCCCAGAGGCACAAAACAGTTCCATGGGTTCTGTACTGTGGAATTTAAAGAAATTACTATGATGTTTTTTATGAACTGGGTGGCATATTAACAGGCTAAAGTGACCTTATCCATCCCAAATAGAGGTGGACCAGATCTCATTTTATGCCATTTCTTCCCAGGGTCCTCTAGAAAATTCCAACATAGTAAGAGGTGTGTCAACCCACAAGACAAGTGATACCATGATGATGTCAGGTCTCCTGAGAATGTAGACCCCTCATTATACATGTACATGTGTGGGAGAAGCCCCCAGATTTCCAGTATCAGAGATAACAGAAACAAGCTAACTGTACCTCAAGAGTGTTTAGAACAAAAGGACATTTGTGACCATCAGAACACACAGCTAACAATGTGATGCTGCAGTTTTCTTAAGTTACTGATACATAAAATTCCTCCCCTACAAAGTGTTATGTATACATAGTAGAAAATGCATGAAGATTATAGAGGTAGAATATTTTCACTCAAGAGAGAGAATAAAATAAAGAAGAAGGCCTGGTGTTGCTGAAGCATGCCTTTAATCCTAGTAGTCAGGAGACCAAGGTAGGAGGATCACTGTGAGTTCCATGCCAGCCTGAGACTACGTAGTGAATTCCAAGTCAATCAGGGCTAGAGCTAAACTCTATGTCAAAAACACATTAAATAAATAAAGGAGAGAAAAACAGATGTATGAATTGTCCATTCCACATAATGGAAAAGCAGAGAGGGGAAAATTGAAGGAGCAATGGCAGGGAAGAGAGATTTCCTCAGAGGAAAGTGGGTGATTCCTAAGCTGCGAGAATTTAGAATGTGAAGCATTACTGATCTCTGAAATAATGAGCCAATATAAATTGTGCTCTTCACAGATGAATCCTCTGAGGTACTTTGTTAGGAATGGAAAACTGACAAACATATTTAGCTTCAGGCATGTGGGCGATAAGTATCTCTATCCATAGCACCAGGAGTTTGTCTCTCTACCTAACTTCTGCTTTCTTCAGTGATGATGTCATTGTCTCCAGGGATTCTCTACACAGCAGCACAGACGAGGAGCAGCAGAAGCTACAGGCTAATATTCTGACCATGTAACTTCCCAACAGTCATGTTAAGGCTTCCTTGAACAACCGCAGGAAAGATCTCAAACGTGTACATGAGTACACATCTAAATCTCATGAAAGCCACATGGGTGTACAAGGTTGAATGGTTACTGTTTCCTCAGCTAGAGAAAAAAAAAAATCAACATGGGGGCTGGAGGGACGGCTTAGCAGATAAGGCTTTTGCCTGCAAAGCCAAAGGACCCTGGTTCTATTCTCCAAGACCCACGTTAGTCAGATGCACAAGGGGGCGCAAGAGTCTGGAGTTCTTTGCAGTGGCTGGAAGCCCTGGCGAGCTCATTCTCCCAGTCTCTCTCTCTTTCTTTCTTCCTGTTTCTCTGTCAAATAAATAAGAAAAATTTAAAAATATCAACATGGTTTTAGAGATAAATACAACCCTTCATATGGTTTCATTTTGCACAATTCCTACCATATGTTCTGTTTACCTCATCTCTCAAGAAAGTTTGAGATACAAGATAGCTTTCAGATGCCTGACAAATTCCTACCAACGTGACACTTTTCATAGACTTTTCTAGAATCTGTTTCTTCTGCTTTCCTGTACTCTGTCAGGTGTCTTTGTCAAGTTGCACTGGGTGAAAAACCTACCACTTTGGCACTGAGAATAACATTGGCCAAAGAGTTCCCAGCAGGGACTTGGGGAATAGTTAACCCCATTTCTCCATTTGGGCATCTGTTCAGAAAACACAGAGTTCATTGTACGGGAGGGCTGGGGAGGATAGGGTTAAAACTTAGAACAAGGCCAGGGCTGAGAGAGAAGCCTTGGTTTCCTGCTGCTGTTATACTTGATCATTCTAGGGTATGCACAGATACCCTTGGGCTATGACATAGAGTAGGTCATTTCCATAACCACTCAAGAATGGCATAGCTCTCTAGGTCTGTCTCTATTTTGGTGTGTGTGTGTGTGTGTGTGTGTGTGTGTGTGTGTGTGTGTGTGTATCAGGCAGGAGAAAGGGAAGGCACAACATCTGAGGAGGAGGAGTGATCCCCAAGAGAGGGGAAGGAGCTGGGAAGGCAGGTATCCACGAGGGAGGGGTAGGTATGCAGGCACTGGTTGGTGGGGTTCCTGGAGAGAGGGGGAGGTGCTGGGACTGCTGGGGTCCAGAAGACAGGGGAAAGCGCTAGGACCTTGGTTGGGATGGGTCCAAGATAGAGGGGAAGATGCGAGGACAGTGGAGATCTAGGAGAGTGGTGGGTTTCCTTAGGCGGAGGTCCAGGCTAGAGGTGAAGGAAGGCACAGATAGTGGATTTCCAAGAGAGAGTGGAAGGCCTATGAGTCCCTTTGGGCAGAGGTGGGAAGTGAGGGAATGGTGAGCAGACAACGGGGGTCAGGAAAGAGGGGAAGGCCTGCGTAACCACCACGGGCGGGGGTGGGAGAGGGAGGGGAAGACAAGGGAATTCTGGAGGTCCGGGAGAGAGGGGAAGGTGTGGATGCCCCGGTGGGCGAGGGGCCAGAGAAAGGGGAAGGTGTTGGGGCCAGGTTGGGTCAACCTGGTCCCCTGTGCCTTCCCTTCTCTCTGGGAGTCCCGCCCACCTTGGCCAGTGCGCCTTCCCCTCTCTTCAGGACCAGCCGCCAGCCTCTCTAGCCTTCCCCTCTCTCCAGGTCTCCTGCCAACTGCTGTTTTACCCTCTCTCCAGACCCTCGCCCACCTGATCTATTGCGCCTTCCCCTCTCTGGGACCCCAGCCTTCTGCGCACCTTCCCCTTTCTCCAGGACTCCAGCCAACCCGGTCTCTCACTCCTTTCCATCTCACCATCGCCAGCCTTCCCTTCTCTCCTGGACCCCCCACCCACAAACCCCGAGACCGTGGAGTTCTGGTCTGCCACGGTCCGGAGAGAGGGGAAGGCATACGGACCCTGGAAGTCCAGGAGAGGGGGGAAGACAGGTAGGACCTGGTGGGTGCAGGTCCGGGAGAGACAGGAAGACAAGAGGATGGTGGAGGTCCAGGAGAGAGGGGAAGGCTCGCGGGTCCGGGTGGGGGGTCCCAGTGTGTGGAAGGCGTATTGAACCAGGTAAGTAAGGGCTCTGGAGACTTCTATCCCCCGAACTAAAGCCCACAGGGGCCTGCACGCCTTCCCTTCTTTTCCACCGTCTGTGTCAAATGCGCCTTCCCCTCTCTGGGACCCCAGCCTTCCGCGCCTTCCCCTCTCTCCAGGACTCCAGCCAACCTGGTCCCTTGAGCCTTCCCTTCTCTCCGGGACCCCGACCCTCCCCCACCTCCGCGACCGTGGAAGGAGAGCTAGCTCTGGTTGTCGGGTTGGCGGGGGGGGGGGGTGAGAGAGAAGGCACACAGTCTGTGTGGGTGTGGGAGAGAGGGTAAGACAAGAGGAAGGTAGGGGTTCAGAGAGAGGGGAAGGCGCGCGGACCCTGGAAATCCAGGAGAAGGTGGAAGGAGGGTGAGCCCAGGTGGGCAGAGGTCCGGGAGACAGGGGAAGGAAAGCGGATGGTGGAGGTCCAGGAGAGAGGGGAAGACCGGCGGGACCCGGTGGTAGAGGTCCTGGGGACTGTGAAGGCACGCGAACAGCGGGGTTCAGGAGATGCGGCCCTAGGAGAAAGGGGAAGGTCCGCTGGCCCAGGTTGGCGGGGGCCCTGTAGAGAGGGGAAGGCACACAATCCATAGGGGTACGAGAGCGAGCGAAGGAGGTGAAGGCGGGCGGGCCTTGGTTGGAGTGGGTCCCAGAAAGGGGGAAGGCATCCGACCCCAGTTGGCAGGTGTCCAGGAGAGGAGGGAAGGAGCGCGGGACCAGGTTGGCGGCGGCGGGGGCCTTGATTGGGGTGTGCCCCAGAGAGGGGAAGGCACAAGGATGGTGGAGGTCCGGGGGAGGGGAAGGCGCGCAGGTCCCTGCGGGCGGGGGTCCGGGACAAAGGAGAAGGTACGGGGGCCCTGGTTGGGGTGGGAAAGAAGGTGGAGGTCCTGGAGAGAGGGGAAGACGGGTGGGTCCTGGTGGGAGGAGGTCCGGGAGATAAGGGAAGGCTCCAGGGCCCTGGTTGGCTGGGGTCCTGGAGCTACGGGAAGGCTCCCAGGGGGAGGGCGTCGGGGAGATTGCGGAAGGCGCTTGGAGGACAGGGGTGCGAGGGAGAGGAGAAGAAAGTTTTCTGGGGTCCGGGAGACAGTGGAACTTACGCGTGCGACGGGGATCCTGGAGAGAGGGGAAGGCGGGCAGTCTGCAGGGCACCGTGAGATTGGAGAGCGGGGGTGCGGGGGAGGGGGGAAGACACACAGTTTGAGGATTCCGGGAGAGAGTGGAAGTTGCACGGGTCTAAGTTGTTGTGGGTCTGGAAGAGAGAGGAAGGGGTTTGGGCCTTGGTTGGGATGCATCCCAGAGAGAGGGGCAGGCAGGCGAACATTGCAGGTCCGGGAGAGAGAAGTAGGGTGGGTCCAGGTGGGCTAAGGTCTGAGCTAGAGGGGAAGGCGCGCAGACAGAGGGGATCCGGAGGTGTGGGAAGTTCCCTGGGCTCCAGTGTGCGGGGGTCAGAGAGGAGAAGGGGTGCAGGCCTTGGTTGGGGTGTGTCCAGAGAAGGGGGGAAGGCACTCGGATGGTGGAGGTCTGGGAGAGAGGAATGGCCCGAAGACCCTGGTATGGAGGGGTCTTTGAGAGAGTGGAAGGAGTGCAGGTCCCCAGGGCGGAGCTCCGAGATAGCTGGGAAGGAACACAGTATGCTGTCTTCCCTGAGAGAGGGGAAGGCGCGCGGGACCAATTTGGAGCGTCTCGGATCCAGGGGAAGGAGCAAGGGCCTTGATCAGCGGGGGTCTGAAGTAAGGGGGGGAAGGCGCGCGAACAGCAGGCGTCTAGAGAGAGGGGGAGTCGCTGAAGCCTCGGTGGGTGGGGGTCCGGGAGTGTGGGGAAGGCACACAGACTGTGGCAGTCGGCAGAGGGAAAGGTGTGCTGGACCAGGTAGGCTGCTCTGGTGCCTTCCCCTCTATCTCCGGACCCGCAGTCCGTGCGCCTTCCCCCCTGTCAGGGACCTGCGCGCCACCCCCTCTCTAGGACCCCTGCAGTCTGAGGCCCTTCCTCTCTCTCACCGGTCCCTCCACAACCTATGCGTCGCCCCCTCTCTCGATCGCCTGGGACTGCTTGCCTTCCCCCTCTCTCTGGACCTCCGCCGTCACCTCTCTAAGGAACCCTTTAGTCCGCGCGCTTTCCCCATTCTCACCAACACTCGCGCCGTCCCCTCTCTCATGGACCCTTGCAGACTGCTCATCTTCCCCTGTTTCACGGATCCCAGCTGACTGAGTGCCTCCCCTCTCTCTGGACCCAGCAGACTGCTCACCTTCCCTTCTCTAGCAGACCTGCTCAGATTGTGTTCCTTCCCTCATTCCTGGATCCCCTCCCAACAGGGCCCCTGTGCCTTCCCCTCTCTCTGGGACCCATGCCCAGTGGAGCCTAAGTGCCTTCTCTCTCCAGGACCCCTGGGGACCCGGGCCTACATTCTATTAGAAAACCTTGTACATTTACTGCTGGTCTACAGAGCTGTCCCACCACTGCTTTTAATTACTGCCCAGTCTATAGAACATAAGTCCCATAATCATTGATAGTCCTTATTCCCGATTCACTGCTGGTCACCTCACACCTTAGTGTACACTGTCAGGCTGCCAGGGGTCCCATAACCTCTGCTACTTGCACATGACAGGCTCCTGCTGCCCTGTTACAATGTCGCTACAGCAATCTCCACTGGCATCTGTGCTCTGCATGAGGACAGGTGCAGAGTCCTGGGCAGAGGACAGGTCAGTGCCCCATGAAGTAGGCCATCAGGGTTCAGTGTGTCCATCTTGGAAGTCAAGACAAGATGAGGAGGGCCACTGTGGCCCCTCTGCTATGCCGCTGCGTGAGGCCAGTTAGCTGACAAGAAGTCGTCACACAGCATGGCTACAGGCCCAGAGATGCCATGAGCCAGTCAGGTGCAAGGTGCACAGGTTGGAAAGACTAGAGGCTCCTCAACAAATCATTCAGGGTATTCCCCACCCTCATGGCTTGATGTCAGCAGGTGCTGGCCTGAAGGGTTTTGAAGACCCAGGCTCAGAGCACCCTTTCCTATTCAGACATGGTGCTCCTGGGGCTGCTCCTGGGCCTTGTGATGGCCTCATGTCAGCTTACAAGGTCTAAGTGTTGTTGATTGCTCCATAGAGCTGCTCATCCACAGTCAGGATGTTTACTCCTGGCTCCCTGCCATGGTCCTCCCTTGAGGAGACCTGGCCAGCCAGTCAATTAAGGGGCTCAGGATCTGTAAACTCAAGTCTGGAAACTGATAAGGAGGTCTTGATTCTCTGTTGCTATAATTCAAGGTGGCTTTATGGTCCTTTGCTCTGGAACTTTTCTGCTTATACAGATCAAGAAGGAACTCAGTAGGCTTTTGATCTATTTGATTTCTAACGACACCATGATTAATCAGCCAATTCCAATGGTCCATATGAGTCATATCTTTATGTGCATAATTTTGCCTACACTTTCACCCCGCCTTTGATGATTCAGTGCTGCCACTTGGTCCTTCTTACCCCGAGATCCAGTTATACCCATTGCATCTAAATCACCTAATGCAGCAACTGCAGCTCCAACTATGAGGTCCTCTTTACATAAAAGACCAATGATAGCGGACTTTAAGTATGCTGGTGCTCCCGTCACAGACCTGTTTCTTTTTTTTTTTTTTTCTTTAATTTTTATTAACAACTTCCATGATTATAAAAAATATTCCATGGTAATACCCTCACTCCCCCCACTTTCCCCTTTGAAATGCCACTCTCCATCATATCCCCTCCCCATCTCAATCAGTCTCTCTTTAATTTTGATGTCATGATCTTTTCCTCCTCTTATGATAGTCCTGTGTAGGTAGTGTCAGGCACTGTGAGGTCATGGATACCCAGGCCATTTTGTGTCTGAGGGGAGCACGTTGTAAGGAGTCCTACTTTTCCTTTGGCTCTTACATTCTTTCCACCACCTCTTCTGCATTAGACCCTGAGCCTTGGAAGGTGTGATAGAGATATTACAGTACTGAGCACTCCAGTCACTTCTTTCCAGCACCATGATACCTTAAGAGAAATACTTACTGGGCAGTTTGATAAGCATAGTATATACATTTAGCCAGACAGCAGCAGACATTATACCCCTAGGGATCATGACTATCCCTGTTTTAAGTTTTCAATATCAGGGATGTATTCCTTCCCATGGAGCGGACCTCCAGTCCAATTAGAGGGCAGTTGGTTTCCACCATGATAGATGTGCCACTATTGCACCCTTTGACTCATTTGGCTTGGCTGGCCAAATATAAGGCTTGCAGTGTCCACTGTTGGGTATCTTCACTGGTGATTTCTCTTTCTCCCATTTAACTGCATGCAGAATGGCTTCTTCCAGCTTTCTGTCAGATGGTCTACATGGAGGAGGTTATCAGCTCAGTTCCGGCAGGATTTCTCAGTGGCCTTGTAGCCCAAGTATGTGGAGTCTTCAGCAATAGGATCTTACCTTCTATTCCTGGTATGAAACTGAGGGCCTGGGCAATGGCCTATAATGTCTTGGGAGCATCAGGGACCTCCCTGGCCAACAACTCACTGGAAAGTATCCCATCCCTGGCACTGAAAATTTTCTAGCAACAATCTATGGCTCCTGAGTGTTCAATTTTCAAAAAAAGTAGGATTCTATCTGACTTATTTATATCCTCTTAGATTTTGAGTAACCCTCCCTCCTCCTTTCGGTAATCAATCTCTTCCTCTGATCTCACTTAGGCCTATTCACCCCCATTAATCTGTTCTTCTACTTACATATATATAGTACCATCCTATTAGTCCCCCATTCCTCCCTTTCTTTTCCCTTTCTAACTCCTTTCTAGCTTACTGGCCTCTGCTACTGAGTTTTCTTCCTACTCACACAGAAGTCCAATCATTTGTAGCTAGGATCCACATATGAGAGAGAATGTCTGACATTTGGCTTTCTGGCATTGGGTTACCTCACTTAGTATAATCCTTTCCAGATCCATCCATTTTCCTGCAAATTTCATAACTTCAATTTTCTTTGCTGCTGAGTAGAACTCCATTGTGTAAATGTGCCACATCTTCATTATCCACTCATCAGTTGAGGGACATCTAGGCTGGTTCCATTTCCTAGCTATTGTGAATAGAGTGGCAATAAACAAAGTTGAGGAAGTGTCTTTATATTATTTTCCCGATCTTTGCAAGCATTCATGGTCATTTGTTTTCATGATGGTAGCCAATCTGACAGGTGTGAGATGGAATTCCAAGGTAGTTTTAATCTGCATTTCTCTGATGACTAGGGATGTAGAACATTTTTTAGATGTTTATATGCCATCTGTATTTCTTCTTTTGAGAAGTTTATATTTATTTCCAAAGCCCATTTTAATTGGCTTGATTTCTTATTATTTAAGTTTTTGAATTTTTTTGTATATCCTAGATATTACTCCTCTATCAGATGCATAGCCGGACAAAATTTTCTCCCATTCTGTAGTTTGCATCTTTAATCTATTCTCAATGTCTTTTGTCATACAAAAGCTTTGTAATTTTATGAGGTCCCAGCAGTTAATCTGTGGTTTTATTGCCTAAGCAATTGGGATTATATTCAGAAAGTCTTTGTCAAGACCAACATGTTGAAGGGTTTCCCCTACTTTTTCCTCTAGCAGTTTCAGAGTTTCAGATCTGATATTATCAAGAAGGAAATAAAAAAGTTGAGTCAAGTGATAATGAGAACACAACATACCAAAACCTTTGGGACATAATGAAGGCAGTCCTAAGAGGAAAATTTATAGTTTTAAGAGCCTATATTAAGAAATTAGAAAGGTTGAAAGTAAACAACTTATTGCTTCACCTTAAAGCCTTGGTAAAAGAAGAACAAGGTAAAATAAAAATCAGTAGATTGGAAGAAATAATAAAGATTAGAGCATAAATTAATGAAGTAGAAACCAAAAATATAATCCAAAGCATCAATGAAACAAAGAGTTGGTTCTTTGAAAGGTTAAACAAGATTGATAATCCCTTAGCAAATTTGGCCAAACGAAAGAGAGAAGAGATACAATTTAATAAAATTAGAGATGAAAAAGGCACCATCACAACAGATACCAGAGAAATTTTAAAAATCACAGGGACTTACTATAAGAACACATACTCCACTAAGTTTGAAAATTTGAAAGAAATGGATGATTTCCTTGATTTATATGACTTACCTAAATTAAATCAAGATGAGATTAACCACCTAAATAGACCTATAACAAGTATGGGGATCCAAGCAGTTATCAAAAAAAAATTTACCAGCAAAAAAATTTCCAGGCCCAGATGGATTCACTAGTGAATTTTACCAGACCTTAATGGAAGAACTAATACCAAAGCTTCTTAAATTTTTCCATAAAATAGAAAAAGAAGGAATCCTACCAAACTCCTTATATGAAGCCAGCATCAACCTCATACCAAAAGCAGACAAAGATAGAATGATAAAAGAAAATTTCAGACCAATCTCCCTCATGAACATAGATTCAAAAATTCTCAACAAAATATTGGCAAACAGAATAGAAGTATATATCAGAAAGATCATTCACCCTGACCAAGTAGGCTTTATTCTGGAGATGTAAGGATGGTTCAACATATGCAAATCGATAAATGTAATACATTATATAAATGGACCAAAGGACAAAAATAACATTATCAGCTCATTAGATGCATAGAAAGCATTTGACAAAATCCAACAACACTTCTTGATAAAATTCCTACAGAGACTGGGAATAGAAGGAACATATCTCAACATAATAAATTCTATTTATGACAATCCTACAGTCAACATTATAGTAAATGGAGAAAACCTTGAAGCTTTTCCACTAAAATCAGGAACAAGGCAAGGATGTCCACTACCCCTACTTCTTTTATTTAACATACTACTGGAAGTCTTAGCCATAGCAATAAGGCAAGAGACACAAATAAAAGAGATACAAATTGGAAAGGAAGAGATCAAGTTATCATTATTTGCAGATGACATGATTCTATACATAAAGGGCCCTAAAGACTCTACCAGTACACTGTTAGAGCTGATAAACACCTACAGCCATGTAGCAGGATACAAAATAAACACACAAAAATCAGTAGCCTTCCTATATGCTAACAACAAACACACAGAGGATGAAATCAGAAAATCACTCCCATTCACAATTGCATCAAAAAATAAATAAATAAAGTACCTTGGAATAAACCTAACAAAGGAAGTGAAGGATGTCTACATGAAAACTTTAAAACATTCAAGCAAGAAATTGCAGAAGACACTAGGAAATGGAAAGATATACCTTCTTTTTGGATCAAAACAATCAATATTGTGAAAATGGAAAACTTACAAAAACGAATGTACATATTTAATAAAATCCCCATCAAAATTCCAATGGTATTCTTCATGGAAATAGAAAAAAAAATTCAAAAATTCATCTGGAAGCACAAAAAAACACAATTATCTTAAAGAATTTTGAGCAACCAGGGAAATTTTGAGGAAGAGGGGGCGGAAAGAATGTCAGAGTCACATGTTGGGTCATGATATGCAGAGACATTTAGCTTACCCATAACTGTGGGCTAACTCCACAATGCATGACCCGTATACCTCAACAAGGAGGGGCCAAGGGGAAGGGGTAGGTCACGGATGAGCCTAATAATGGTACCAAACTGACTGTATTTGCTGAATACAGAACTGACTAATAAAAAAAAAAAAAAGAATTTTGAGCAACAAAAATAAGGCTGGTTTGGTATCATCATACCTGATTTTAACCTATATTACAGAGCCATAGTAACAAAAACAGCATGGTACTGGCACAAAACAGACATGTTGATCCATGGAACAGAATAGACAACCCAAGTGTAATTGTGGGTAGCTACAGCCACCTGATGTTTGACAAAAATACCAAAAATACTCATTGGAGAAAAGACAGCCTCTTCAGCAGATGGTGCTAGGAAAACTGGATATGTATCTGTAGAAGATGAAAATAAATGCTTATCCCTCTCCATGCACAAGAACTAAGTCCAAATGGATCAAAGACCATAATATAAGACCTGAAACTACTAGAATAAGATGTAGGGGGAACCCTTCAACATATTTGTCTTGGCAAAGACTTTCTGAATATTACCCCAATTGCTCAGGAAATAAAACCACACATCAACTGCCAGGACCTCATGAAATTACAAAGCTTTTGTACAGCAAAGGACACTGTGAACAGAGAAAATAGGCAACCTACAGAATGGGAAAATATCTTTGCCAGCTATACATCTGATGGAGAATTAATATCTAGGATATACAAAGAACTCAAAAAAATTAAATAATAAGAAATCAAACAACACAATAAAAATGGGCTATGGAACCAAATAGAGAGTTCTCAAAAGAAGAAATACAGGTGGCATATAAACATCTAAAAAATGTTCTACATCCCTAGTTATCAGGGAAATGCAGATTAAAACTACATTGAGATTTCATCTCATTCCTGTCAGATTGGCTGCCATCAGGAAAAGAAATGACCACAAATGCTAGTGAGGATGGAGAAAAAGAGAAACCCTTCTACACTGTTGGTGGGAATGCAGTCTGGTGGAGCCATTGTGGAAATCAGTGTGGAGGTTCCTGAGACAGCTACATAAAGAACTACCATATGACCCAGCTATACTACTCTAGGCATATATCCTAAGAACTCATCTCATTAGCTTAGAGATACTTGCTCAACCATGTTTACTGCTGCTCTATTCACAATAGCTAGGAAATGGAACCAGCCTAGATGACACAGAACTGATGAGTGGGTAATGAAGATGTGGCACATTTATACAATGGAGGTCTACTCTGCAGTAAAGAAAAATGAAGTTACAGAATTTGCAGGAAAATGGATGGATCTGCAAAGGATTATACTAAGTGAGGTAACCCAGTGTCAGAAAGCCAAATGTCACATGTTTCTCTCTCATATGTGAATCCTAGCTATAAATGAATGGACTTTTATGTGAATATGAAGAATACTCAGTAGCAGAGGCCAGTAAGCTAGAAAGGATATATAAAGGGAATAGAAAGGGAAGGAAGGGGGAACTTCATAGGATGGTATTGTATGTTTTTAAGTAGCAAAACAGATTAATGGGGATGAAAAGGCCTTAGTGAGGTAAGGGGATGAGATTAAGTAAAAGAAAGGTGGAGGGAGGGCTAATCCAAATCTAAGAGGATATAAATAAGTCATATGGAAACCCACTTTTTTGGACAATAGAACACACAGAGGAGCCATAAATTGTTACTAGAAAATTTTCAGTGCCAGGGATGGGATACCTTCCAGTGAGTTGTTGGCCAAGGAGGTCCCTGATGCCCCCAAAACATTACAGACCATTGCCCAGGCCCTTGGTTTCCCACCAGGAATAGATTGTAAGGCCGTTTTGTTGAACACTCCATATACTTGAGCTGAAAGGTCACTGAGAAATCCTGCTGGAGCTGAGCTGATATCGTCCTCTATGTAGACCCCCTGACAGAAAGCTAGAAAAAGCTATGCTGCATGCAGTCCAATGGGAGAGAAACCAGCAGTGATGATACTCAACAGTGGTCACTGCAAACCTTATATTTAGCCAGCCAGGCCAAATGAGCCAACACGTGCAATAGTGGCACATCTGTTATGGGGAAAACCATCCGCCCTCTAATTCGACTGGAGGCCTGCTCCATGGGAGGGAATACATCCCTGATACTGAAGGCCTACAACAGGGCTAGTCATGAGCCCTAGGGGTGTAACATCTGCTGCTGTCTGGCTAGATGTATATACTATGCTCACCAAATTGCCCAGTAAGCACTTCTCTTAATGTTCATACCTATATATTAATGCTACTCTCACTTTTGGTTAGAGAACCTTCTCTTTTCAGATGACAGAGACCTTGGAATAACTCAGAAAGCAACATGGTGCTGAGAAGAAGTGACAGAGGAGTGCCCAGCATTGAAATATCTCCATCACACCTTGCAAGGCTCAGTGCCCATTGCAGAAGAGGTGGCAGAAAGAATGTAAGAGCCAAAGGAAAGGTAGGACTCCTTACAATGTGCTACTCCAGACACAAAATGGCCTGGATATCCATTACCTCACAGTGCCTGGCCCTATGTACACAAGACCATGACATCAAAATAAAAGAGAGACTGATTGAGAGAGGGTTGATATATTATGGAGAGTGGGGTTTCAAAGGAGAAAGTGGGGGAGAGAGAGGGATTACCATGGGACATTGTTTACAATTAGAGAAGTTGTCAATAAAAAAAATAAAAGACTGATTTATAGGGGGAAGGGATATGATGGAGAATGGAGTTGTGACGGGGAAAGTGAGGTGAGATGGAATTATCATGGTTTATTGTCTATAATTATGGAAGTTGTCAACAACAAAAAATAAGAAAAGGTCCTGGCACATGGTGAAAGCAAGAAAAAAAAATTAGTTAAAGATAGCAATCTATTTTGTCCAATAACATAGCTGTTATTACATTGTGAGACAATGGACAAAGTAGATCAAAATAAACTAACAAGTCCTATAAAGTTTGAAGTCTCTTAAACCTACCTCTATCTTCTGTTCTCTCCTTCCAGTATACTGTAATTAATTTCTACATTACCAGAACTCATTTTTTAATATAAACAGCTATAAAGGTTTTGGGAAACTGACCTTCCTAAGAATAAACAGTTAAAGAAATAGCACCATACTGTAGAAAGGTAAGGTGACTGGTCAAAACTGTAACATAAGAATATATTCATAAGAACAAAAATGTAACAACAGGAAGGCAGGTGTGGTGGTGCACACCTTTAATCTCAGCACTTGGGAGGCAATGGTAGGAGGATCACCATGAATTCAAGGCCACCCTGAGACTACATAGTTAATTTCAGGTCAGCCTGGACCAGAGCGAGTCGCTACCTCAGAAAAAAAAAAAAAAAAAAAAAAAGGTAACAAGAAACTAAATCAAGCACTCCACAAAAATGTCAATTTATAGACCACAGACAGCAATGACTCCAAAGACCACAAGATTGGGTTAGGAACCCTTTCAAATGGCTGCTGTTCCAGGAGCTCCTGTCTGAGATGCTCATGGTTTTGCTGCTGTAGTTTTTCTGCTATCTGATGAAAATGGAATTGTTCACAGATTCTGAAACATGAGAATTGAAAGGAAAAATCAAGAAGGAATATATTTTTAAAGCCCACCAAAAGTAATATGAAAAATTAGTGTCCAAAGTAAACAGAACCATCAATTCGATACAACATACTCAATTACAATGTTTGCTTCTGAAATATTATCACAAAAATGAAATATTTAAAACATTATTACATTAAAAGAGAAAGAGTCAAGTGCCACATGTTCTCCCTCATATGTGGATCCTAGCTACAGATGATTGGGCTTCTGTGTGAGAAGGAAAAAACTCAGTAGCAGAGGCCAGTAAGTTAAAAAGGAGATAGAAAGGGAAGAGAAAGGAAGGGAGGAGGGCATTTATTAGGTTGGTACTGTATATATGTAAGTAGAAAGATTGAGATGGGGAGGGGATATGATGGAGAATGGAATTTCAAAGGGGAAAGTGGGGTGGGAGGAGGGTACTACCATGGGATATTTTTTATAATCATGGAAAATATTAATAAAAATTGAGAAAAGAAAAAAAAGAGAAAGAGTCAATCTTTCAATAGACAGACAACATATTCGAGATCATGATGAAGAGCTGATACTATTTCTGAAGTTACTAAATACATATCAATTATTGATTTTACTAGAATAGTTTTTAAAAATCACAATTACAAGACTTGTAACAAAGGCAAATGTAAATGCAATGTTTATACATTATCACTTTAACTACAAGAAGTGGGGAAAATGTTTTGTTAATCAGTATGTGTAAAATCAAAAATTATAATCGACCCATGAACTTTACAAAATATAATTCCTTTGGAAAGCACCACAGTATCAGGCATGTTAACAGAAATAAACAGGGATTCCACAAGGTAACATAATAATTGAACTATACTCTGAAATCACACCTGGAATAAACCTAGAATTCTGGGTGCCATAGGGGAAGACATGAACTAAGCAGAGAGCACCCCCCCCCCAAAGTGGCAAGCAGGGTGGAGAGAAGAATACAACATCTGGACCAACTAAACTAAAGGGGAAGAATGACATCTGGCTTCAAGTGTACAAAGGTTATGTCTACAAAGATAATGGATAAATAATCCCAGCCCTCAGGAGGCAGATGTAGGAGGCCACCCTGAGACTACATAGTAAATCCAGGTCAGCCTGGACTACAGTGAGATCCTACCTGGAAAACCCAAATAATAATAATAATAATAATGGAATAAATAATTACTTGCTTTACAATAAAAAATTATGGAGACAGGATTCAGTCCTACGAAAGTATACTAATCACAAATTCTCGCCTGAATAGGCTTGAGAATAGTGGATATGTGACTACAAGACTGTGAAAGAAGATTCTTAATGTTGCGTACAACACTGAGCTTCATCATCTCAAATGTTCCTTTCAGGGCTGGAAAGATGGCATAGCAGTTAAGGTGCTTGCCTGTGAAGACTAAGAATTTATGTTTGAATCTCCAGGTCCCATGTAGCCAGACAGCAATGCAAGTGTGCAATGTTGCACTTGCCCACAAGAGGCGCACCTGTCTGGAGGCCCTGAAGGCCATAGCACTCCCATTCTCTCTGTATCTCTCTCTTTGTCTCTCTCTCAAAAAAATAAATAATATTAAGCTGGGCGTGGTGGCACATGCCTTTAATCACAGCACTCGGGAGGCAGAGGTAGGAGGATTACCATGAGTTTGAAGCCACCCTGGGAATACAGAGTTAATTTCAGGTCAGCCTGAGCTAGAGTGAGACCCTACCTTAAAAAACCAAAAGAAAGAAAGAAAGAAAGAAAGAAAGAAAGAAAGAAAGAAAGAAAGAAAGAAAGAAAGAAACTAAATAATATTAAAGAATCAAAATTCCCCTTCGTACTTTACAATATATTATCTAAAACACCAGTTTTAAATTTTGTCAAGGACTTTCACTGTAAAAAAGGATAGATTATATATATTTATATGAATGGATATGAGATATGTGTAGTTTGTATGTTCAATAAGAGTCCTAGAACTTTCATCATTCACGACACCACTTCAACACTCCCTCCTCTACTTCACATTCTTCCCATACCTTCATGGAACTTAGGGTTATGCAAAATTGTTCTAGGGAGAAGGGAAAAACTACTAATTTAGATAAAAACATTAATTCCATTTACTTAAATCAACAAAATCCATCAAACCCCAATCCTTAACTCTGACTAGTTTAATGCAACACCCTCCCAGAAACTGGCACAATTTCTAGAAGTGGATTTTGGCACTAGAAGTAAGATTCTAACAAATTTAAGGCCATCAGAGATTTAGAAAATACCACAAGTAGATTACCAGTGCTTATCAATTTTGCTACAGAGAACTATCATATATCCCAACTATTTGCAAAGATCATAAGAGAAGTACAAACAATCAGGGGAGGTAGTAAACAAGCTGGACCACCTCCATGAATGCTAGCATTCACAGTCTAAAAGAACACAACTTAGTTAAAGGATTCTCAATAATACAGGGGGCAACACCCCACCCTATCTTCTCAACAACAGAAGAAGCTATGGATATAAACAAATCAAAATTCTTACAGGTGAGGAGCAGGAATTTGTTTTGGGAGTAATTCATTATGCTCAAAACCTTCCCCAAAATCCAACCTATCCATCAACTTCCAAGAGAGAGGGAAAAATAGACAAATTAAGAAGTGATTCAGACAGATATGTTACGCATGCTGTTTTAAATGTCCATGACATCCCCCCTTACTGTAACACTATAATTTAAAATAGGTGTTTTACATAATTTTATTCTACACTCTAACAAAGAAAAGCATTTTGGTTGGATCATTATATTTAAAGAACTTTAACATAGTCACCATTCTGGTTTCTACCACTTCACTTAGTCACCACTCACAACTATGTTGTGAAAATATTAATATTCCTATAACAGAAATCACCCTCACATAATTTGTTACAGTATGTTATGTTGTTCTATACATTACTATTGTCAAAATAGAAGCAGCTGTAATAGCCCTGAGGAAAGGGGGCCACCCCACAGATACTGGGTCTAGCTTCTTAGATAAGTAGGCCACTGGGCTATTTTTAGCCCCAGTCTTTGGGTTAGATTGCCTCTAACCTCTTCTTTTCATCCATGTACAAGTGGAAGGGTTTGGTTAAGTCTGGAAGTGCCAGGGTAGGGGCTGATGTCAGAGCTGACTTTAGTTCTTGGAATGCTTATTCCTTGTTTTCCATCCAATTAAAATCTTTTCCTTGCCCTCTTATAGCCTCATATAGAGGCTTGGCTAATTCAGCCAACCTTGGGATCCAAATTCTCCAATACCACAGAGCTCAGAGGAATTCTCAGATTTGTCTCTTAGTCTGAGGCATGGGGATCTGGGTGATGGCCTGAATTCTAGAGGCTGACAGCATCTTCTTACCTTCTTGGAGTTCATATCCCAAGTAAGTTCCCTTATGCATGCACAGCTGAGCCTTCCTGGCTGATACACAATAGCCCAGATGTTGTAAGGTGCCCAGAAGATGCTCTGTGGCAGAACCACTAACTTTTTGAAGAACCAAAAAAAATGTGCCCTGGTACTGACCAGCAACCTGACAGGAATTCCCCCAGTATTAGGGTTAGCCTGGGCCCGGATGGGAGGACTTGGAGCATGACCCCCCTCAGTTTGTTAATTCCATGATGGGTATAGTCCTCTGACCTCATTTAGGACATTCATTTTTCCAATGACCCATTCATCCTTCTTAAGTGAGGGATTTGTCCTGCCTTTCCAGGGTCCTGTACCATCTCCTCTTTGGTTCTGAAAGGGCTGTCTCATTGAGCTTTGTGCCATCTGGAAGGAAACTTCCATAACCTTAGCCATTTTCCAAGCCTGTCTATATTCCAGAGCATCTCTATTATTATATACCTTGGCAACAATCTCTACTAACTCTGAAAAAGTTTACCCTGAAAGCCTTCTATTTCCTGAATCTCCTTTCTAATAATATCTCATGCAGACTGAGGTACAAAAGCAATGCAAATAGATCCATAAGGGAGTATGTCCTGTATGTTTCCTGCAGCCTTTATAGGAAAGCAGCAGGGGATTCTGTGGGCCCTAGGGTCACTTCATTCACCTTGGGTGCCAAGCGGCCTCCTGAAGACCACCCATCTGCCCCGGCCAGCAGGGCTTCAACGGGAGCACGGACCCCAGAGAACCTGAAATGAAAGGGACAAGAGACACAAGGAACCGACAGCAAGACAGGAGTCTGATCAAGCTGCCAAATTTTATTTTTCTCAGGGTGCCTCTTATACAGCAGAACAGAGGAGTTTGTCAGCAGTTTAGGTATTGTTACAGTTCTATTTCACCAGCCCCCAAAACACATAAGATGTTCCACAGGATAAGGCCCCCAGCCCCAAAGCCAAGAGATAACGACTTTATGGGTTACATTGTTCTTTCTCTGTGTATGGGTTAATAAACAACTGCAGACCTTTGCCCCGGCCCCAGCCCCAAGGCCACAAGACAACGACTTAGCAAACAACTGCAGATCTTGTGACTTTCCAGAACAGACAGCTTATTACAAAATGGAGTCATTATTTAAGATGGAGGTACTTTTGCTTTCCTAGTGTCCACTGGTTCCCCACACCCATCAGAGTCTGGCAAAAGAGGTCAAGGGATACGCTACCTTCCACAATATTGGGATCCCAGTCCGGTCATGTGGAATCATCAATAACATTAGGGTTCTCCGTGGGGTAGCTGGAAGCTCCCAATACTATATTCTTGGCTTCCCTTCTGATTCTCTCACGTTCCTCTGTGGTGATGAGAGTCTGCAAGAGTTGCTAACAGTCCTCCCATGTGGCCTGATGGGTATAGAAGACTATCTCAAGAAGTGATATCAGATTCTGAGGTTTGTCTGAAAAAGAGGGGTTCTGATTCTTCCAATTTTACAGATCACTAGTGGTAAAAGGGTTATAGACCATAAATATTTGAAGGTCCATAACAGGTGGTGGATTTTCCATTTGGGAGAGCCTGTTGGAATGGCAGAATTGGGGCAGCAGCCCCAAACGTTTCATAAGGGGTAGGCTGAGGGCAGGGTTGGTACTGAGAACTGCTGTGTCTATGAAGATGGCTGAGAAAGGGATTCTGTGGTGTAGGTAGGGGTGTATACAGGTCACAAGTTGGCTATGACATCAGAGACCTGTAAGGCGGAGGGAGTTTTTCTTCATTCTGACAGAGAACCTGTTTTAAATCAGATTTAAGTTTAGCAATAAGAATAAGGATGCAGCTAGAGGGAGGGAGCATTTTCTTTAGCCAAGAAGGGGGTTCCTCCACAAGATAGTGCCATGCAAAGATGCAAGGAACCTGCAAGGAGAGGAAAAAATAAATCTTTTTTTTGTGCAGAGTAAATTAAAGATAGGTTAAAGGTGTCCACTGTTGGCCATCCTATGTTAGTGCTGGCCAGTTAACTGAACAATAAGTATTTAGTTTGTCAGGAAAAACCTCATCACCTGATTCTGGTGCCTGTTTTCAGAAAATCTTTAAAATGTTCTTTAATCAATTCCAAAGAAGATTTTCTTTGACCAATATCTATGAAGACAAGGACAAGAAACATGAACACAACAACAAACACAGATATGCTAGCAATTCTGACATTCCTGACACTGCCACATTGCCACTAAACCAAAACTGAACCTTAAACAGACCTCCATTCAAAATCTTCAAATGGAGCCAGAGAAGGTCAAGTGCGACCCCTGGATCCCTCATCCAGGGAACTAATGTTGCATCCAGCTTCCCTCTTGGACCCAGGAAAGTGTGCAAAACCAGGAAACCAGAAAAAAAATGAAGCACGTGTCAGCTTTTATTGGAAATAACTACATGATGTTTATATTAAAAAAATAAGATGGGAGTTTAACCACAAAGTTACATACTTTTAAACAATGGGGGGGGCTATTACAAGAAGTCATAAGGTTACATAGGTCACATAGGTGGAACTGAGGCAAGAAAAAAATCTATGCTATGTAATCACAAAGATATTTAGAAACAAAAAGCTATAGGAAGGTCATGGTACATTGCACAGAGGTGTTATCCCATTCCTTAGGTAACAGTAAACACCTGCATTTTGCAATAAGGCCTGTCTTAATGATTCCTGGAACTTCTTCTTTATCTGTCAGGAAGATCGTCTTGGATGGTGGCCTCCATTATGTGTGTCTAAAGGCAAGGGCTGCATAGGAGGACGGTTGACTAGGTCTATTGTATCCTTTAACATTCCATTTGCCAAGAGGTTAAATAAAAATTCAGCAGTAAAATAAGACATTTTATTTCCTTCTCTTACTGCCACCCCAAAATAATCTTTTTTCTCCAAAACCAGATCATGGATGCTCATTTAGTCTTAAAACAAAATCTTAACCTTGTGTTAACCAGGCAAAACATGACATCTCTGCAGCATTCCCTTAGTAGAGCCGGCACTCATCTTTGTGATTCTGTTTTTTTTTTTTTTTTTTTTTTTTTTTCTTTTTCTTTTTTTTATGAGGAACATAGCCTAGTTAGGACTTAATTACCTTGATCTTTTCTGGTGGTGTTAGTAGAACAAAAGCAACCAAGTATCCAGTGGAAGCTCCAGCAAAGGCTTTGACTTCCTTCAATAGCCTTTTGCCATGTTGATGAAATGCAGATGCTGCCCCCAGGGGGAAATGGCTGGAAACCCAAAGGCTGCAAAGGACAAGATGATCCACCTCATTCTAGCTGCTAAAATGACAATGCTGCTGCTGCTGCTGCTGCTGAAGTAAACAAAAAATAAAAATAATATGGTCTTACCCACTATTCCTGGTGGGAAACAAAAGGCCTCAGCAATGGCCTGTAATGTTTGGGGGCATCAGGGACTTCCCTGGCCAACATCTATGGCTCCTGTGTGTTTCACTGTCCAAAATGTAGGTTTCCATCTGACTTATTTATATCCTCTTAGATTTTGATTAGCCCTTCCTCCACCTTTCCATAATCAATCTCTTCCCCTGACTCACTTAGGCCTATTCACACCCATTAATTTGTTCTCTTATTCACATATATACAGTACCATCCTATTAGGTCCCCCCTCCCTCTGTTCTATTCCCTTTCTTGTTTACCAGCCTATGCTATTGAGTTTTCTTCCTACTTACACAGAAGTCCAGCTATTTGTAGCTAGGATCCATATATGAGGGAGGATATGTGACATTTGGTTTTCTGGGCCTGGGTTGCTACATCCATCCATTTTCCTGCAAATTTCATAACTTCATTTTTCTTTATTGCTGAGTAGGACTCCATTGTATAAATGTGCCACATCTTCATTATCCACCCATCAGTTGAGGGTCATCTAGGCTGGTTCCATTTCCTAGCTAGGGTGAATAGAGCGGCAATAAACATGGTTGAGCAAGTACTTCTCAGGTAGTGAGATGAGTCCCTAGGATATATGCCTAGGAGTGCTATCGCTGGGTCATATGGTAGATCTATTTTTAGCTGTTTCAGGAACCTCCACACTGATTTCCACAATCCTGGACCACATTGTATTCCCACCAACAGTGTAGAAGGGTTCCTCTTTTTCCGCATCCTCACCAGCAGTGATGTTTATTTGTTTTCATGAAGGTAGCCGATCTGACAGGAGTGAGATGGAATCTCAATGAAGTCTTAATCTGCATTTCCCTGATGACTAGGGATGTCAAACATTTTTTAGATGTTTATATGCCATCTGTGTTTCTTCTTTTGAGAACTCTCTATTTAATTCCATAGCCCATTTTTTAATTGGATTGTTTTATTTCTTATTGTTTAATTTTTTGAGTTCTTTATATATCCTATGTACTAATCCTCTATCAGATGTACAGCAGGCAAAGATTTTCTCCCATTCTGTAGGTTGCCTCTTTGCTCTATTCACAATGTCTTTTGCCATACAAAAGGCTTGTAATTACTTGGACTTTAAGGTCACTGAGAAACCCTGTTGGAGCTGAGCTGAAAGCCTCCTCCATGTAGACCAACTGATAGAAAGATGGAAAAAGCCATGCTGCACGCAGTTCAAAGGGAGAGAAATCACCAGTGAAGATACCCAACAGTGGACACTGCAAGCCTTATATTGGGCCAGCCAGGCCAAATGAGCCAAGGGGTGCAACAGTGGCATGTCTGCTCTGAGGGAAACCAACCACCCTCTAATTTGGCTGGAGGCCCGCTCCATGGGAGGGAATACATCCCTAATACTGAAAACCTACAACAGGGGTAGTCATGAGCCCTAGGAGTGTAACGTCTGCTGCTGTCTGGCTAAATGTATATATTATGCTCACCAAACTGCCCAGCACTTTTCTTAATGTTCATACCCATATGTTAATGCTACTCTCACTTTTGGCTAGACAGCCTTATCTTTTAAGATGGTAGCAACCTTGTGATGACTCAGAAGGTGCGGTGGTGCTTAGAAGTGACAGAGGAGTGCTCAGCATTGAAATATCTCAATCACACTTTCCATGGCTCATGATCCCATTGCGGAAGAGGTAGTGGAAAGAATGTAAGAACCAAAGTAAGGGTAGGACTCCTTACATAACACAGCATTTTATATTTTTTTCATTACCTAGTTTATGCAATCTAATAATTGGAAAGAAACAGATACATAAGTTCCACCTAGCTAGACATTGTATCTTTTTTCCTTTGCTAGGGAGAGGTGTTCCTCAAATGGAACAGGAAAAATAGTGTGCATTAAATTCCAATCAACACAAATGTTTGTTTTTTTTTTCTTAGTACACCAGTAAATTTCAAATAGAGCAAATTGCTCCTTTGTCCTCATTCTCATACAACTGGTCTTTATCATTTAAAACACTGATAAAATTAACCTATGTTGGGCAGGAGAGATGGCTTGGTGATTAAGGTACTTGCCTGCAAAGCCAAAGGACTGAGGTTCAACTCCCCAGAACCCACGTAAGCCAGTTGCACAAGGTGGCTCATGCTTCTGAAGTTTGTTTGCGGTGGCTGGAGGCCCTGACGTGCCCATTCTCTCTCTTTCTCCCCCTCTCAAATAAAGAAATAAAATCAACCCATGTTATTGCACAATGATTAACTTACAAATAAACTATTAGCTATTAATTAATAAACAATCATTATGCTATTATTGAACAATGAATACATTTCACTGCCAACTATCTGCAGAAAAAAATACGTTTGTAACTGGGAGAGGCAACTGAAGGTTTCCTGGAAGGCCATCCCCATCCCCATCACACGTTACACACGCTTGCAACCCATGTAAATATGGAAACACGGTGTACTCTTTTAAAGCCTTGAGCGAACATGATAGGCCAAGGACCCTGTGCCTCACAAAGGTCCTCAGGGCTCTAGGGTTCCCTCTGGGGACTTGCTCAGAGACTTAAACTGAGGTGTAGGACAGCCAGGCCCTGGAATGGAGGGGAGCAGGTGTCATGGGAACTCCAGGCTGGGCACTAGGCAGGGAGGAGGTGTGGGTGCAGCAGGCTCTGAAAGTTCCTTAAGGGAGAAGCAGGCCTGAGCGCGAGCTGGGACTCCAGTTCTGAGAATAGGGAAGGACGGAGGAGGGATGGGAACAGCCAGATCCCGCAGGGTCCGCCCAGGCATGGCCCCTAAGGTGCTCGGAATGAAATAGATGAGGGTGTCGCTTAGAGCTGACCCCAAGCCCAGTACAGCCCAGCCACACCCGCTCTGCTCGCCCTGTCCGCCCTGCTCGCCATTCCCAGCCACCTCTCCATACCCCATTCTCCCTCCGCCCAAATCAAGCTGGAGCCACTTCTGCCCAACTGCTGGATGCCAGTCCCCAACCTTCCAAGCCCATGTCATTACCCGGATGTCACTCAACACTGCCTACTCTGCCATGGCCTCACGCCTGCCCAAGAAGATCGTGCCTAGCACTGATGGCCACTTCTGTGGAGGCGTGCTTTATGGTCACTCCACAGCCGCGGAGCCCCGCCCCTCTCTGTTGAGTTAGCTGGACCAAACAAGGCGGCCATTTCTCCGTGCTCCCATACTTGCGAAGTCACCATAGTGCCGCTAAGGCCCGCCCCCTCTCAGTTGAGTCCCCTGGACCAAACATGGCGGCCAGTTCTCTGTGCCAAGTACTTGTGACTTCACTGCATTGGGGTCATCCTCAGCCTCTTACCCTGCGTGACCGCGAGTGCAGGCTACGTGTAAGAGTGTTTCCTCTCTCGTCTTGCTGTTTTCCTCCACCATCATGTTGTCATCTATGCCTCAAGGCGTATTTAAGGGTTCTGTGCTTCCTTCACCACCCCTAGCGCTGAATGGACATGTGTAGCACTCACATCATTGTTGGGCCTTGTGCTCTGGGACCTTGGGCTAGTGGGGTGCTGTCTCTGCCTCTCAGGGAAGTTTTCACATACCTGTGCTTCAAGGACAAGCCATTGTCTGAAAATCCTTAGTCCAGTCTTCGTCCAGCTTACTTTCCTTGTAGTGTGACCTGTAATGTGTGCTAGAACTTTCTAGACTTAGCACACATTCATATCTCTATTGTTTATGCCATCTTGGCCTCTGCAGTACCCGCACTCTCTCTCCTGCTTACTAATCTCTCAGCCTTGTCATTTCCATTTAAATTTTTGCATAATTACTCATAATGAATTGTACAGCTTGGATGCTCACATTTTAATTTCAGGGGAATGTGTGCTCAGGGTGGGAGCCCACAATGCTGCCATTTCCACAAGGGCATCCATTTGATATTGCCTATCTGCACACTCTGTGTCCAGTTTAAGCACTGTTGTGTTCTGCGACCACTCTGCAGTCCAGGGATTTGATAGGTGTAAGGTAGAATTCCACATTGGAAACCACAGTTGCAACCCATCTGAATGCCTTCCAATGAATGGCCATCTCTGAGGACAAATTGGGAGAACAGGTGAATGCCACCGCACAAAGGGAGCCAGCCAGAAAGTAAAGGCATCTCAGAGGGAAACAGCCAAGGAAGAGGAGAGAGTAAAAGGCCTTGGTGTTGTGGTGGCTGTGCAGCCTGTGTATGCATATGATAATGTATAGTGAGCTGACAAACACATGCTCACAGATCTTCTTCCCATGAGTTTTTATATCTGTGCATTAGAACTCGTTACAGACAGTGTTTGCACTAGATGATTTGCGTGGTATAAACCAAGCAGGTGTGCTTTCAAAGCTCTGTACTTATTTTATACACAATGGGTTCATGTTCTTGAATGCCAAGTGGTGGAGGTGAGGTACAAAATACATTATCTAGTCCTGAATATCTGACTTAGATTAAAAAAAATAATAAAGTGTGTGTTCCCTGTCCTGCACAGAACAGCTGCTATCTGAATACAGCTGCTCATGGTTCCATATTTGCACAGACATAAATAGTCCTTGCAGTCCTGCAAGTAATTTCCATACAGTGCAGAGGGCTATTGGGGAAGTAATGTCAATGTCAAATAACTAATATTGTTGGGTGATAAACAGATGGAGTGCTCCGCTACCTTATGCTTCACAGAGTTGGCCAAAATAGTTTATGCTAAGTTGATATGCAGGAATCTAATCATGACTAGTGGTCTTGTAAGAAAAAAATGCTAAAATGTTTACTTATTAGTCACATCATTTCAGAGGGAGAAAACAGGGATCTTGGCCTCCAATTGTCCGGTGTAACCATGGGAGACAGGTTCTGGAGCACCAACTGTACCAAAGACCAATAAGATAGTTGAATTAAGTTGATCAACACTCTATACCTGAGCATTACACATTCAAGGATGCAAACCACTTTGTGTTGAAAGTCTCTTTTTAAACTGCTTTTCTATTTCTTCCTTTATATGACTGCCTAAATCATACAGTGTAATATTTGTGTAGCACTTACATTTCATTAAGTTTTAAAAGTCACCTAAGATTATTAAATTATGTGGGAGACTGCATATACATTATATATAAATGCTGTGTGGTTTTAGTAGAAAAATCTTTATCATTGACTCATTTTGGTATTCCTGAGAGTCCTAGAGGTCCTGACCCTTGGTTGTGAATGCTATGATACTCTGGGACTATGTGTATGGTGCATTTGTTTTATTGTAAAATGCCTTACTTTTCTGAATATCTGCAAGTATTTGTCTTACACTATTAGTCATTACTATACTTAGTATCTTCCCACTGTACTCCAGTTATTTCCACAGCGTGTCTTGTAACTTTTACAACCATGATAGGTAATAGAGATATATAATACATAGGTTAAAAGTTGGACTTAAAACAATTTTCCTATCTCCATACACAGGCAAAGACTGGAGGTCCAGGTCTTCTGGCTTCCAAAGTCTGTACACAGGCCTACCTTCTATGCATTTTTTTTCCACAACTGGATGAGTGATTATGTCTTATATGTAAAGCATTGTGTCATTGGGATACTGGGGGGTCCCAGCATTATTCTTCATCTAGTTCTTTCTCTAGTGTCGTGGTTTGAATGTGATAGATATCATGTCCCCCCAATGCTCCTGTGTTTGAACTCTAGATCCTCAGCTAGTGGCCCTGTTTGGGAAGGTTGTGGAACCTTTAGGAGGCGAGCCTTGTTGGAGGAAGTGTGTCACTGGAGGTGTGTCTTGAGGTTTCTAGCCCAGCCCCACTTTTCTGACTGAACGCAGTGTGACCAACCCGCCTACGACTCATGTTGCCACGCCATGATGCACGATATCCTTGATACTATAAGCCAAAATAAACCCTGCCTCCTTCAAGCTACGCTTCTCAGGTGTCTGGTCACAGCACAGAGTAAATAAGTAATACTTCTAGTTAGAATTTGTCAGTGGTATTTGAAACTTTACCATTTTACTGAAAAAAAAAAACCCTTCAGAAGTTTGATGTGTGAATTTATTATGTCTACCATTTAAAGAACTTGTTCATGTCTTGAAAAGAAGAAACATTGCCTAGCAATTAAACAAAGCTGGCTTTCACCTTTGATCAATCACCACAGTACTTCCTTTCCTGGAAGATATGTGGTCAAGCAGCTTATGGTAAAACAATGTCCTTTGGGCACAATGTCAAAAAAAAAAAAGAAAAAAAGAAAAGCAAAGAAAAAAAAAAAAGAAAGAAAGAAAGGAAAAGAAAAGAAAATCTTATTATTGACCAAGGTCTTAAGTCTAAATAAATCATGTATCCTAATCATTTGTCTTTATGAACTTGACTAAATAAAGTTTTTTGTGTCTAACATATGAAGAGAACTAGACTAGGCATTAGAAGATATGTGTAGAAACCAGGAAAATATATTCTACTTTTAGCTAGTTTACTGTCTTTTGTTACTAGAATGTCTTTTCACATTTTCTATCCCATTAAGCCACACTTACTTTTTTATGTTGAATGGTACCTTTATTTCTTTTATTTATACTAGATTTACCATAAGATTATAATGTTATATGAACAATTAAGTGTGAGATATGCTTACAAAGTTAAGCCACCAAAGCCCCAAGCATATCTTCAGTCTAATTCAATTTTATTTCAGAAGCTATAGTATTTCTTTAAGAAAAAAAAATAGATACTATTATCCCCTAGCCATAACTCCCATTACTCTGTGGGGGTTATAGTATTCACTGTGGGGGTTCTGAAAGCCTCTGTCAGCTACTATTGCATAGCAGGGCAGGGAGTGGGCGAGGGACCTTGCCATATTTCCTCTGCCAGGCCTAAATTCTACAGTTTTAGAATGCATTCACCTACCTTGTACCCATCCACAGCCCTTATCTGGGCTGCTTTGCATGAGTTGTTGATATAGCACATATCACTTTTCAGTTTCATTAGAGATGTGTTTGCCATCATGTGCTAGGTTCAAGTGCTATATGGAGCAGAGATTGCACTTGAAAAACATTTTATTTATTTATTCATTTATTTATGAGAGAGAAAGAGAAAGAGAGAAGGGTCATGCCAGGGCCTCCAGCCACTGCTAATGTACTCAAGACATGTTTCACCATGCACATATGGCTTTACATAGGTACAGAGAAATCAAACCCAAGTCCTTAGGCTTTGCAAGCAAGAGACTTAATTGCTGAGTCGTTTCTCCAGCTTTGAGAGTATATCTTCTGATTCTTTGTTTTGCTTCTTGATATAGGGTTTTACTCTGTGGCCCAGACTGGCCTGGAACTTACCTGTCTTAGCCTGCCAAGTGCAAGAATTACGAATGTGAGCCACCACACCTGGCTCTCTTCTCTTGTCTTTCACTTCTGTTCTCTCTCCTTCTGTTCTAGGCTCTTCTGTTCTCTTCTGTTTTCTTGGAGACAGTATCTTTCTATGGAGCTCCTAGGCTAGCCACAAACTCACAATCTTCCTGTTCCAGCCCCTTGAATGCAGGGATCACATGCAGGCATCACTATGGCTGCCTACTTATTGCTTGATTTATTTGTTTTTCTGGCATCTAAAAGTAAGCTAAGGCAAAGTAAATGTATATTTTAACCATTAAACTTTTAAAAGCATATTTCATATATCTAACTGTTGTTAGCAGAAAATGAGCTAATTCTAATAATTGAGAAGTTTATGCATATAAGTAACATACATATGATTGGATCAAGCAGTCACTGAGTGCCATGAGGCCACCATTTTTACCACTTGCATTTTTCTCATCAGTTTTTTAATGAAGGGCATTTTTCAGGAGGCTGCTGGCTACTCCCCATTCTTCTGAACATAATTATCATTGGAAAAGTTCTCTTTTCAATCTTTGCCTCCAAAATTTGTAGGGTGGGGGTCACCCATTTGGCTACCTGCCTCTTTCCCACGCTCCCCAAGCTGTGCTATGAGACTCTGGGTGAATGCTAAGATGAGCGGCATGGCCCCTTAAGAACCCCATCGTACCCCTTGTACGTGTCCCATTTTCCAGGTCCCTGTAGGCCTCTCCCAGGGACAAACCAACTACAGAGTGCCAGGTGGGACTGACAGCACCTATAGTTCTGCACCTTATCTCTCAGTCTCTCGTCCAGTCTTGAATTACTGGTGAATCACAAATCTCACTCCTGAAGTATCTGAACACAGTCCGACTAAGCAGTACCCTATCTCTTCAGGAGTCCATATACAGACTCACATGATACCATTCATCTTCCCTGAATTTTGAGAGCTATATGATGCACATTTTCTGTCTTTTAAAAAAGTATTTCATTTTTTTTTCATTTATTTTGGATAAATACAAAGCAAAGAGGTAGGCAGACTGACAGTTAGTACTGGCACTCCAGGGTGGATGCCATTGAAAAGGAACCCCAGATGCATGCCAATTTGTATATCTGTATGTACACAGGCACTGGGAGGTTGAGTCCAGGCTGGAAAGCTTTGCAAACAACTGCCTTTAATTGCTGAGCATGCCTACTGCATTGTTCCTATGTGACATACCAGCAATGTTTTGCTTCTGAGTCCTGATTCCCCTGCCCTCAGATTCTTGCCTTGATGTTGTGTTCCACTCTTGCAAGCTGCAAACATCAACCAGGAATGCTCTCCCTCAAAGGTTTCTTAGTATGGGTCAGGGGGAACCCTAAAACAGAATTCTGAGATCCTTACTGAGCAATGCAAATATCTGGACCTTCATCTCAGTGGCTCTTAGACACCTTTGTAGGCAGAGAGGGGTGTATTTAGACCGACAGAAAGACATACTACAAGTGGCTAGTCAGAACAAACTGTCACTGTAGTTGGCTACCACAAATAACACAAAATTTGTGTATCACTGTTTCATAAATCTCCATTGCAGCCCACAAGCTGTGCCAGTGTTTAGACACAGGAAATGACCTTCTGCATGATTCTTCAGCCAACTGAGCCATGGGGTAGTGAGATAGTTTCATTCCATTTCTCCTCCTTAGATACTGGTTTATGTTAAAACTTTTCCACCCTAGTCTTCCGGGACCCAAGAGTAAGACCATGGTACACATTCATGATAGCTTAGTCAGTCCTTCCGTATTGAGAAGAGATGGTTGGTAGATGCCTGTGGCAAACACCTGTGATATGGTGGGATATACTGGTCAGCATTGCTATAATCCCCACTGTTGGATGCTTTATAAACAATGAAAATCTGCCTCCCTTAGGTATGGAGTTTGGAAAAATCTAAGATCAAGGTCTTTACAGAACTTGTGAGCACTGTCTTTGATTCCAAGGGGACAGTTTGTCTCTATGTCCTCAGGTAGAAGAAAAGAAGAGTTAGTTATCTCAAGTGAGCCCTTTTGAAGGGCTCTAATTCTCAAAGGTAGGTCTTGCCATATAGTCACTTTGAGATATAAATAGCAATATAGGAATTCTGACAGGAATTCTAGCCATTGAAATTGGCTATAAGTTTGGGAGACCAAGGAAGCTGTTGAGAACAAAAGGTCCCCTGGGAAAAAATATACTAAGTGAGGTTACTTAAGATCAGAAAGAAAAATGCTGCATGTCCTCTCTCATATGAAATACCTAAACATGGAACATGTTTGATTTCTTTATAAGTTGTAATGAGAATGAAAAGTAATGGTTAGCAAGCTAGAGTGACACTTATGGAGAGGAAAAGTGGGGATGGATTAAAGGAGAAACAGGAGTAAAGGGGTAAGCTGAGGAACAAAATACAGGGGGAAATAATGGGCTATGGGAGAGAGTTAAGGGTGGAGATACACAAAACTAAAGATGGCATGAATCAGTACTACAGAAAGCTACTTCTTTGTTAAACACTTAAAAGATATAAATCAGAGAGAGGGGGAGAGAGAGAGAGAGAGAGAGGGATGGAGGGAGAGAGAGAGAGAGACTGTTTGGAGAGCAGTGCCCTGCAGGAGTGGAGAAAGATTTACCCTAAAACCATAGGCCATAGGTAGTAAGTCCCAGTACCAAAACTGGGCTAGCCCATACAGTGATCAAGGGGGGCCATGAGTCCCCCAAAACATTACAATCCATTGCCAAAGCACTTGGATACTCTCTAGAACTAAATGCTAAATCCCTATTGCTGAAGATACCATGGGCTGTGGTCCCAGCACATGGAGAGATCAAGCTGAACAAGGTGTACTCTGAGGGGTGACTGATGTATCCATGACCTTACAGTGAACACTGATACCCCACTGAGAAGGGACCTAAGTGGAATGGGTGTGGGAGGGACAGGGGACACTGAGTATACCTCAATGGGAATATGACTAATATGCAATATGTCCGTATATTGAAGTTCTCAATTTCAAAGCAAAAAGAATAAATGGTCCACCAAACCTCTTGGTGTTCTGCCTCAGTTACTGGACTTCCTCCATCTTCTGAAAGTTTTGCAAGCATGACCCAGTTATCTAGGAAACCTTAGCCAAGCTGATCCACGCTCCTATCATCATGGCCTTCCCACTGTGATGGACTGGAGGCTGAAATTCCTCCCTTAAACCAGTTGTCAGGTATGTGGTCCCAACAATGAAATGGTAAATGATGTGCTTATCTTCACTCAAACTGTCTCATCTTTCATTCTTCCACATATCGGCTGACCTAGAATTCACTCTGTAGTCTCAGTGTGGCCTTGAACTCATTGTAATCCTACCTCTACCTCCTAAGCGCTGGGATTGAAGGTGTGCACCACCATGCCCGACTTTCTACACATCACATAATTACACATCAGTTACAGTTCCTCTGATTTCAGTGATTGGCTGTAGATTTGTAGAGTCCCCAAACAGGCAATTGTATTCTGACATTTCACTGCATAAGCCACTGCACAGCCTTGATATAATTCTTTGTTATTTGAAACTCTCACCTGCACCAAGTCCACTGTGTCACATGATGTTTTTGTTAAAGTGAAGCTATAATTCCTTTGACTTGTATGTATGTATGTGTGTGTATGTATGTGTAAGAGAGAGGGGTAATGAGTACAGTGTAGTATGGTTTGTGTACATGTATGTGACTTTGTGTCACCCCACATGCTCACCAATGAGGGAGGTTGCTAGCTTGTGGTAGCCAAAGTGAAACATCTGGTTTCCACTTCTTTTCTCTTCTGCCTAATTTTATTTTGAGTCAAAGTCTCTTTTATGCTTTGAGAGCTTGGAGGAGGGCTCTGAATAATGTAGGGTCTCTGGTACCATGTGGGACTGGAGCTACAGGTCCCTTTGGCAATGCCCAGCTGTTTTACATAGGATCTGGACAGATCATGGGATCCCTGGCAGTCTTAGGCCCCACTTAGACTTCATGCTTGCACAGGAAGTATATGTAACTACTGAGTCATCTTTCCCTAGCCCTGGAGCTATAAATTTTCACCTCCTCATTTTACAGAATCAGAATATTTTTAACATAATCGTACTGGAGTTGATAAATGCATTTGATATTGATGCATGTACATTTGAGAAAGTGAGAATTTGTTAATAATAAGGAAGGTAGAAGAGATGATGGAATAAGAAGAAAAGAGGAAGGAAGGTAACAGAAGGGACAGTAAGGAAGAGGAAAGAAGGGAGGCATGGAAGAGTTGGCCCGCATGTTATTCCCCTACTGTGATAGTCTATAGTTGTTACTATGAAGAAACGTCTGAGGTCGCTTCACGTTATAAAGAACAGAGGTGCATTTAGCTCCCAGTTTTGGAGTGTGAAAGTCCAAATAATACAGCACAGGCTCTGGAGAGAGTCCTCTTTGACTGTGTCACTTGATGGCAGGTGACGATGGCAAGATTTTACATGAAAGGAAGAAAGAGCATCACCAATCCGAAAGTCAGAGAGAACATGGGAGAGCCAAATCCCCTCCAAGGGCTTCAGTTTGGTTCTTTACCGGAAAACAAGCTCATTAGTACCTTTGAACCAGAAGTGATGGGATGAAGAAAGGAGTCTTCTGACTATGCAAGTTGGACATAAAGGCATTCAGCAATAACTAGGAGATTATTATGACTTGACTTAATACTAACATCAGGTCTCAGTATGTAAAATGTAATGGTGAGATACTCAGGAGGAGCACAGTTACTAAAAGTGTTTCCTGAGTTGGACAACAGGCATTCATCAGCAACTAAGGGATTGTAGTGAGGTACCTTACCCCTAGTTCAGTCTTAGTACATAAAGATGTAATGGTGCAATACTCTTTGGAGGGTACAGTTATTAAATGTGTTTACTGAACAGCATTTTGTGATAGATACATAGATCTGATGCCAACTTGCCCCATTTTCCTCAACTGTGCTAGTCAACTTTCTGCTGCTGTGACAAAATACCTGGGGAAATCAACTCATAAGGAAGAAAGATTAATGATAGATTATAGTTTCCAAGGTTATAGTCAGGGTGGAGAGATAACTCAGTGGTTAAGGTGTTTGCCAGAAAAGCCTAAAGACCCGAGTTCAATTCCCAAGGACCCACATAAAGTCGGATATAAAAAGTGGCACCTGGAGTGCGTTTACAGCAGCTGGAGGCACTGGAGCACACATGCTCTCTGTATGTCTTTTCTAGCTTTCTCTGATTGCAGATAAATAAATAAATAATATGCAAAGGTTGTCTTCCATACTTTCTTGGCCTCATAGCTTTGAATATGTGACAAGATCATTCTCGGGAGTGTGTGGTGAGCACAGGTGCTCACCTCATGTTGACCAGCAAGCAAAGGGAGAGAGAGAAAGATGGTCCTTGTATTAGTCAAGGTTCTCTAGAGGAACAGAACTGCTAGAATGAATTATTTTAAAAGGGGATTTATTGGGTCAGCTTACAGTAGTCCAGTAGCAGTTGCAGGCCCGAGAATCACCGAACCTGGTAGCTGCTCAGTCCTCGTGGCCAGATGCCTCAGCAGTCCCGACCCGGCACTGCAGATGGTGCTGGAAAGCCTGGAGGCTTCCTGAGGAGCCGCTGGGTCTTTCATCTGCACTGGTCTTCAATCCACGCTGGAAGGTAGCAAGCAGCTCCGGCAGCCAAATGGAAGGAAGGCAGGCAGGAAGGAAGGGACTCTTTTTACCCAGAGCTTCCTTGTATCAAGTCCCCCTCTAGGTGGTGCCGCCCATTCTGGGGGAAGGGCTCACCCTGGGGGAAAGACTTCCTCCTTTAGTTGATCCTTCCTAGAAGCAACCTATGGATTACTAAACAGATCAAGTTGACAACACCTTAACTATCACAGTCCTCTTCAAGGCATGTCCACAATGAGCTACTTCCTCCTCCTTGCCTACATGCATTTAAGGTTCTACCACCTCCCAGCACTGCCAACCTAGGGACCAAACCTTCAATATATTTAGGAGACCTTTAAGTTCAAAACCATAAGAGCAATGAAACAATAAGTTATGAGGTCACTCAAGGGACAATGATAGAAGCTATCAATAATGTCAGCACTGGTGTTTCTGAGTGCGTGAAAGTTCGCATTTCTTATACTGCCTTAGGACTTTATCAAAGGCACAAGTCACTGCAAGATTTCCTCACATTATTACAAATTAGTGGTATATTGAAAGCAAACAAATGCAGTGGAATTATTTCTTACTTTGACACCTATTATGGCATAAACATTCTTTTCCCCACTTTTTTTCTGTATCTAAAATATATTGTATATTTGAATACTACCATCTTCACATAGTTATAAAAAGGTTTAAACCAATACTGGTATAAATATGCACTGTCAAGCTCCATACAGACAACCCTATCTTTGCCCCCTACTCTATTCCCCCTCTTTTTCATTTTCCTCCTCCTTCTCCTCCTCTTCCTTTCTCCTCTTCCTTCTCTTCTTTCTCTCCTCATCCTCTTCCTTTTTCCTCTTCCTTCTCTTTTTTCAACTCCTTCTTTTCCTTTATCCTCCTTCTCTTCTTTCTCCTCCTCCCTTTCCTTTCTCCTCTTACCCTTCCTTTCTCTTCCTTCCCTTCCTTTCTCCTCCTCTTCTTCCCTCTCTTCTTTCTCCTCCTCCCTTTCCTTTCTCCTCTTACCCTTCCTTTCTCTTCCTTCCCTTCCTTTCTCCTCCTCTTCTTCCCTCTCTTCTTTCTCCTCCTCCTTTTCCTTTATCCTCCTTCTCTTCTTTCTCCTCCTCCTTTTCCTTTATCCTCCTTCTCTTCTTTCTCCTCCTCCTCTTCCTGTTCCTTTCTTCAACTCCTCTTCCTTCCCCCTCCTCCTTTTCCTTTCCCCTCCTCTTCTTCCTTTCTTCTCCTCCTCTACCTTTATCCTCCTGCTCTTCCTTTCTCCTCTTCCTCCTCTTTGTCAATTCCCTTTTTCTTCTCCTTTCCTACTCCGTCTTCTTCCTTTCTCCTCCTCACAAAATGACTCTCTTCCTTCCCCTCCTGCTCTGCCTCTCCTCCCTTGTCTGGTTTCTCATCTTCCTCTCTTTCTCTTTCCCTCCTTCTCTTCTCTCTTTAAATCAAGAATGTGCAAACTATATCCTAAGAACCATGGCCCCTCCTCCCCTTCCTCTCCTTTTTCTCCTCTTCTCCCTCTCCTCTCCATTCTCATACTTCCTTTTCCTATAAGCCAAAAGTACCCTAAGAACCAAGTCCAGCCTCCTTTTTATAAATGGTCCAAAAGCTAAGAATAACTTTACCTTATATAAAAGAGAGAAAACACTCAGTACCAGTCAGCCTTGGGTTGCTGGGATAAACTTCCAAACCAAGCACAGTAATGAGAGAAAGAAAATGTATATGAAGCTTATTTATATGAAGATACATAATTTATATGAAGATCCAGGGGAAGTGCTATAATGGCCCACCTTTAACAAGACCAAGCAGAGATAGAAAAGCCAAAAGCTACCACCACACCATAAGTAAGCACACTTCAGGAACACAGGCAGAACTCAGGCACTCTCCCCCCAGGGCTGGACCCTAACATTGTCCCACAGTGACACTTCCTCCAGGCAGGAGGCTGCAGATCTAAATTACAATCTTCAATAAATTCCTGAATATATTAGAGGACACCCAATGAAACTACCACACACTCAAAATTTGATTTTTTATGAATATATGTAGATGTGTATGAGGTGGGGGAGGGCACAGTGCACATGTGGAGGTCTGAGGACAACCTTGGGGTCTTTGTCCTCTCCCCCCTCCTTTTTATGTTGTTTTTGTTCATTCTTTAGTGCAAACCTAGCTGGATCCTGAGCTTATGGATTCTCTTGCCTCTACTTCCTATTGCCACAGGTTTGTTGGGATCACACAAGTAGGTTCCACTTTGCATCTTTATGTGGGTGTTGGGGAATCAAGCTTGGCCCAGCAGACTTGCAAGCATCTTTAACTGATAAGCCATATTCCCAGTCATCAAAGCATGCTTTCTGTGACTAATGAAAATTGGCATGCAGCAACATATTGCAGCCAACATACTTGGAGGATTTAATTTCCTGTGGGTATAAATGGAATATAAGCCAAAGAGGAAGAGAAGTTCACATGAATTCCATTCTGTCCTGAGGAAGGATAGAAAGATAGGCATAGTTCAAGGTCTCAAGCTGGGAAATGAGAGGAGCCCCTCACTCTCACTCACCTGCATGAAAAGGGATGTCACTTGTCTCTTGCTGAATCAAGAGTTTAAACATGGACTAGAGAGATGGCTTAGTGGTTAAGGCATTTTCCTTCAAAGACTAAGGGCCCAGGTTTGATTCCCTAGTACCCATGTATGCCAGATGCACAAGGAAGCACATGTATCTGGAGTTTGTTTGCAGTGCCCAAAGGCCCTTTAAAAAGTTTCTGCATAGCTGACTGCGATTACACAGAAACTGTACTAAGACCTCATACTTTCTTCTTAAATATTATAATATGACTATCAAGACAGCTTGTGAAACATGCTAAAGAGCAAAATGTGTTAACCTCTTTGTGAGACATATATATACAGCAAAGTTATTTTATGTTGATCTGGTAGTCTTAATCACTTTTTTTTTTTTTTGCTTTGTTGTTCAAGTAGGGTTTTACTCTAGCCCAAGCTGACCTTGAATTTATTATGGAATCTCAGGGTGGCCTCAAACTCATGGCGATCATCCTGAGTACTGGTATTAAAGGCATGCCACCACACCAGGCTCTTAATCACATTTCTTCCTCATATGTTAGCCTGTCCAGTACCCTCATACATCACCCTGTAATTTCATTTACAATAACAAAACAACTTCTTTTGATAAGGAAGTGAGTAAGCCTACACACACCCCCCCTCAACTGCATAGATTACCTCCTCTTGATACACGAATTTAGTGTGTCTTTGAGAGTGACTGAGTCACCTTTAAATTGAGCATTAACCCAGAAGTTAGGGTGATAGATATTCATAGACTCGCAAAACTTCCAGCTTTTATTTTAACTTTTGATAAATGAAATCCACAGACCATAGAGGGTGAAGTTTAGAAAGCTTGTATTTATAGAGCTTATAGAGTTTAAGAGAAGGAAAGAAAGCAGACGTCCTGCCCAACTGGGGTTTCCTGGAAATGAGAAAGTCTCCCTGGAGACCCTGAATGTAGTCTTTTAGGGGTATTTAGTGGATGCGTCTAAGATGGTCAGTCCAGTTCTCATACAAGGTGTCCTCAGGATGAAGAGATGGCTTAGAAGTTAAGGCACTTGCTGGCAAAGCCAAATGACTCAGGATCAATTCCCCAGTACCCATGTAAGGCCAGGTGGACAAAGTGGCACTTGTCTGGAATTTGTTTGCAGTGGCTAGGAGGCCCTACCATGCTTTCTCTCTCTCTCTCTCCATCTATCTATCTATATCTATCTATCTATCTATCTATCTATCTATCTATCTATCTATATATATGATGAATTAAATATTTTTAAAAATCAAACAAGGTGTCCTTGCACCAGCAAGTTTCCAGGAAAGGTAGTGACCTCATGTCTTAATTTTCTCTCCTAGGAAAGAAATATGAGGAAAAGCCAGATTCCTCCCTTATGTTCCTGGCTTCTCACAAGGTGGAAGCTGCAAGGACTTCTTTAGGGAAAAAGATAAGGAAGAACCAGATGCCCCCTTACAGGCTCAAGGACAGTTCTCACTTTTACTTTCTGGAGTCCTGTCAGCCTTAAACTGCCTCACTCTCCTTTACACAATGAAGGACTGGGGAACTTGCTCAGTGAGTACTGGAGGTTGGAGCCCATGAACCCACACAGAGCTGGACATTGGAGCACAAGCATCTTCAGTTCCAGCACACATATGGCAAGATGTGAGGTGAAAATGGGAAAATCTCCAGAATCCTGCAGGCCAGGGAAGCCTGGTGAGCACAGCAGGCAGCAATGAAAGGTCCTGCACCCCACGAGATGGCCAACACCCAGGCTTGTCCTCTGACTGCACACACAAGATAACCAACACCAGAGCTTGTTCTGACTCCACACATGAGATGGCCAACACCTAAGCTTGTTCCAACTCCATGAACATGATGGCCAACACCCAAACTTGTTCTCTGACTCCACACACAAGATGGCCAACACCCGAGCTTGTCTTCTGACTCCACATGCACATACAGAGGCAAATGCATCCACACTTTGCATTCACCCACATTCACAAACATGTATGCACACACATATACACATACATTTTTTAAAATTGTTTAAGGTGGGCATTGTGGTGCTGTACGGAGTTCCAGATCCACCCTGTGCTAGAATGAAACCCTCCTCAAAAGAAAAAAAGGAACAAAAAATTGTTGAAATAATGTAAGTCCAAAAGCCCTCCCATCACTACTGTGGCTACTGTTGAAATTCTCAAGTACATTTCTCTGACACCTCCCTTGATTCTCAACACCCTGTGTACGTTACTTTCTTCTTGTTATGTTCAAATACCTGAGCAGAAGCAACTTAAGGAAAGAGGGAAAGAGAATATTTTTGGCTTACAATTTCTGCTGGTACAGTCCATTTGGGCAGGGAAGTCATGGGGACAGGAGCATTGAGGCAACTGGTCATATTGTTTCCGCAGTCAGGAAGAAGAGGGTGAACATGAAGTGGGGCCTGCCCACCAGTGACCTACTTCCTCCAGCCAGGCTCCATCCACTTCCTCAAGGTTTCAGATCCTTCCCAAGCAGCACAACCAGATGGTGACCAAGTATTTTTTATTAGTTATGTACACAGTGTGAATGCAACCATGTTGTTACCATTGTTAGCCTCCTCCCTGTCTTCTCCCCCTTCTACAGAGACCCTCCTTGTTGGGGAATAAGGGTCATGCATTGTGGGGGTAGCCATCAGTTATGGGTAAGAGGGAATGACTCTGTGCATAATGACTCAATGTATGGCTCTAACAATCTTTCTGTCCCCTCTTCTGCAAATTTCCCTGAGCCATGTTGGGTTCATTTTAGGTCTACTTCAGTGACGAGGTCTTGGGAACCTCTGTGTTTCTGGATATCTGGTTCGGTAGGATTTGAGTGTTCTCTGTGTCTATCTCCTTCACCCTTATGCTGGTACCAGGTTCACCAAGAAAGCACCAGTCTTGCTCATTTCCCCAATTACTCTTGGCTTCAGCTGGGGCCCTGTTGAGGTGTGATGGGATGATTCTATCCTCAGGTTCTGAGTCCATCTGAAAAAGAGAAGCAAATTCTCCAATGGAGAGTGAAGTTAATGCCAGATTAATGGGATAGCCATTGTTAGTTTAGAGAGAATGTAAAAGGTGTAGGCCTTCATGTAGCCCAAGATTGGTGGGAGCTTGATAATGGAGTGTGGACTCATTTCTCGATAGGGTTCTGAATTGTTTCCCAGCTCCATCTAGGGTTTCTGTTCCATTGAGTGGATCAATTAGCCAAATCAAGAGCAGTTGGTTACCCTCCATGTCTGTGTGCCATTATTGCACTTGTATGCACATCACATCAGGTTGTTTGTTGCTAAGTAGCTTAGACCACAAGTTTCTTGGACAGATGTTGCTCATTTTCCCCCAGTTGCTCATATAGTACCTTCTGGCATTAGACAAGCTAACTGATTCTCTTCCAGATTCCAGCCAGGTCACTCCATGTTCTGTACCAACAGCATGCGGGGTCTTCAGCAGTAGGGTCTTACCACTAACCTTTGGTGGATCATCAAGTACTCTTACAGAAGTCTGCTTCTTTTGGGAAACCTTTTAGGTCTCACTGATCAACAGCTCATTTTGGATGTTAACCACATGCCGGTACTGGGAGTTACAGGCCAGTGTCAAGGAAAATAAGGAAGAAAAAGATAGGTAATATGAAAGACATAGAGAGAAAAGAGAGAAGAGGGAGAGAGAGAGGAAGAAACAGTAGCAGATTAAGGTTAGTCTTAATCTTACCCTCTCCAGGCCCCTGAGATTCAGGTGTTCCCTCTAAGGACCTGATGAAGTTTCAACCATTTAATCTGTCTTTTAAGATGTAGAATTTTATGATATCATTGCCATTTGGGCCCAGTTTTGTGTCCCTCACACCCACCCTTTTGCGATCAAATATTGGAACACACTAGACTGTGGAGGACATGTCACATTCAGATCCCAGCACTCTGTCCTTTCAGCTTCTCAGTAAACTTACTAACTTTGTTTCACTGCCTAGGCCAGGCATTCTCATCTGTGGTTTAATTCAAGACTACAAACTTCATCTGATACAGGAGATGGATAACAGAGAGCTCAAGAAAATGAGAACAAGGCACTACACATGCACATGCCTTTACATTTTCTTCACACAATTTTCACCTTGTGTCTCCAGCTTAGACACTGACTCCTTGTAACAGCCATGTTTCTCTCACATAACACTTGCTTCACAGTAAGAATTCAAGAAATACCTCTCAACTGAATGTTCAAAACAGCCCAATTCTAAAATTTCAAGAATGTATAGGCAGTAAGTTTATAAACAGGTGTGATCATCATGTGGCTAGGAAAAAAAGAAATCACAGGAAATATAGTTTGCTTTAATTTATATAACAGGTTGTGCAGAAGCTGCTAAAAGCTAATATATTTTAGAGTCGCATTCCATTCTCGTATAGACAAAAGAGTCAAAAATAAAAGGCCAAAACTAACAAGCAAAATCTCACACTAACAATGAGACCCTAGCTGTTTGGAGCCTGACCCGGTAACTGGTGATTTCTTATACAGACAGCCAGAACCTAACTCCTCATGACACCTGATGCACACCACAAATAGCCAGACTCAGCAAGTACAAACATGTTATAAAATGTGCCACCTAAGGATATACTGTGCTACACATTTTATATCCAATCAAAGAGAACCCTACACAAGTGACCAGAATTCAGAAGGAAAACCATTTATGGGGAGGAAGGGCACCAGAAACATACCAAGGTGGGGGATAAGTGAGATTAACAGGAGCTGAAAATGAACAGAGCCATAATATACATGTAAAATGATATCATATGGAACCCCGTCACTTTGTACAATAAGCATATACTAATTAAAACTTTATAAAGATGAAAAAATACTTTAAACAAAGAGAAAAGAAAATGAAAGGGGTTTACACCATTCACAAACAGCCTTAGCATCTCCACCCAGTTTAAGCCTTTCATACTCTTTCAACTTTCGTCTGAAAGATTTGCACTTTATAACCAATTATAGCTTCAGTAGTTTGTGGAGATTTTTCATTTGCATATGTATGGGTATGTGCTATACCTGTTCATATATGTGTACATGGTTTCACATGCACACATGTGCCTGATGTCAGGGGTCTTCCTGAATAACTCTCCATGTTGTTTTTTTGAGGCAGAGTCTCTCACTGAACCTAGAGTACAACTCAGCTACACAAGCTATCTAGCAAGTTCTGGGGATCCTTCTGTCTCTACCTCCCCAGCACTAGGATTAGGTGCAAGCCAACATGCTCAGATTTTCACATGGTTCTAAGGAGTTGTACTCAGGCCTCATGCTTGTGTGACAAGAACTTTAGTCACTGAAGTTGTGTTTTAGTTGAGAGAGCCACCCAGAGCTAGGCAAAATCCATTACTGAAAAAAAAGTCCATTGAAGGTTTTTAATGTTTAAACAATTAGATTCATAGTACCAGCATATCTGGGAGATAATCTCCACGAAACCACATTCCAATATTTGAAATCACTTCCCCACCTTCATTTCACTTGTGCCCCAATGCTTTTAAATCATAAGACCAAGGAATCTTCAAAATGTTAACCTATTTGAGGGCTTATTGATTTATAGATACTGTAATTTCATTCTATTTAACACATGTCTTCTATTATTGAGCTTCCTGTCACCAGCCAAACATTCAGTCCATGTGTTCTTAAACTCAGCATGATAAATAATTCCAATCAAGAAGACATACATAACCTGCCTTCCTTCCAATCTAGCTTACCCAGGACTCAGTTCTGTAGCTATCAGGGAAAGTACTGATCAAATTTAAATTCATTCTTTTAACCCCTGCAGGAAAGTAATTACATGCCTTTGAATGTTGTCCCAACACACTGTAATTTTGGTCACGTGCCTGGAAAAGGCAGTTCTATTTTCTCATATCTTCATAAAGCAGAGTTTAGGTAATAGAAATATTACAGTACAGAGCACATATTAAAACTAACAACTACAATCCAGTACAGTCCTATTAAATACCTCTGGGACCATGTATCAAATGATCAATTTAAAAGTTTAATATGTTAAAGTCTAATATGTCAAAATGCATATATGCAGCATACATATATTCACACCAAACAGAATATTATAATATGCATTCCTGTTTAAATTATTTACTTACTCCTCAGTGCCAATCATTGGAGATATGGAGATAACAAATGACTACTTTCCCCTGGAGGGTTAGTGAAGTCAGAGAAAGGTTATGTTGCTCAGGAGGACAGAGCAAGATCACACTCACTGGAGAACAATTTGAACCCAGGCCATGACCTCAAGATCAGACATCCTCTATAGCACAGCTAGGGGAAACCAACAGCTTATGTAATAGCTTTCAAAATTAATGACTTCTAAAATCAAGTGAAAGAAAATGGAACTAGAGGTTTTACCTAGGTCTTCTCTCAAATGATATTTCTTAAAGAATATTTGAAACAGTTTAGTTATTAGATGTTGGTGCAGCCTTAGCATGAGCAGTGAGTTATACCACAGTTAAGAACCTATTATATTCTATAATTAGAATGCAATTATTTCCTTGTATAGCTTAACCAAGGTGACTATGAAAACAGAGCTTTAGACATCAACTTCCTGATTGTTACAGGCAGGTTCACATTGCTGGTAGAAATCACCCAACCCAGATCAGCTTGTGGGGAAAAAAGAGGTTTATTTTGGCTTACAGGCTTGAGGGGAAGCTCCATGATGGCAAGGGGAAATGATGGCATGAGTGGAGGGTGGTTATCACCTCCTAGTCCAAATAAGGTGGACAACAGGAACAGGAGAGTGTGCCAAACACTGACAAGGGGACACGGCTATAACACCCATAAGCCCACCCCAACAATACACTACCGCCAGGAGGTGTTAATCCCCAAATCTCCCTCAGCTGGGAACCTAGCATTCATAATACCTAAATTTTGGGGGGACACCTGAATCAAACCACCACATTCCACCCCTGGCCCCCATAAACTGATAACCATATGTGATGTATAAAGCAATACATCCATCCAACTTTAAAAGTCCCCATAGTTTTTATCAATTCCAATGATGTTTATACATCCCCACAGTCCAAGGTCTTCTAACTGAGCCATAGTACCAACCTCCCCCCAAAACCCATAATGGCACATAATAAACATTCACACTGCAAAAGATTTCACTGGGCATAGAAAAGAAATATTCAACCAGTACAAGATTTAAAACAGGGAAAACATCAAACTCTGTAGCTTCAAGTCCTACAACTCTAGCCAGTGACAAGTCTCCGAGTCCAATAATTCTAACCAAAAACAAGTCTCTGGAGTTAAAATTCCTCCCCTCCATCTAGGCTACTCACAGTCCTGGAAAACTTCATCCTGGGCCAGCAGCTCTCTTTGTCAGCCATCTCGTGGTCCTGGCATCTTCACTGGTCTCCACTGCAATCCAAGGTTCATCCTCATGACCCCATGGGGTCTTCATGCAGGCATCCAACAAACCTGCTTCACACTGGCCATGGCCATTTCCAAAACACAAGACCATGTTGCAAACTCAATGACCCTCTCTTTCCTGCATTTCTTATATTCCACAATACCAGGTAGGGTGACAATTTGTTAAACAGGCGTGGGGGAGGGAATAAAGCAAACTTTGAAGAACAGGACACGCCTTGAGCACTCAGGACCCTTCAAAAGAGTCTACATTCTTTCTGTTGCCCCAGGGCAGGTCAGCTGGCCCAATCTCAAAGGTGGTAATCTCTCTATTGCAGCTAAATGGGCAGCAGTTCACCCAAAGATTTCATTCTTTTCTGTGCCATATCCCTCTGCTCACACAAGTCTGTTTCTACTCAATGCAACCCTGCACAACTTCTTGGGACCCAGTTATAACAGCAAGCCTCTCACACAAACTGTACTCCAGTCCAGGCAAATCTCTTTCTCACCCTCATAAGCCAAACCTCACAGTCCACATGTCTTATTGCATTCAAGTCTTTCAACTCTGACCAAAATAGTCCATCAAGCTGTACTTAGAGCACTGCAAGGCATTTCTTAGGCCAAGGTTTCAAATCATTCCATATTCCTCTTGAAAATTAGCTCCAAAAAGCCAAAGCCACACAGTCAGGTGTCTAGCAGCAATCCCACTCCTCGGTACCGCTTTACTGTTGCAGTGAAGTTCGCATTGCTTGTAGAAATCACCCAACAAAGAGCAGGTTGTGGGAAAAAGAGGTTTACTTTGGCTTACAGGCTCAAGGGGAAGCTCCTCGATGGCAGGTGAAAACAATGGCATGAGCAGAGGGTGGACATCACCCCCTCACCCACATAAAATAGACAGCAGGAACAGGAGAGTATGCCAACAACTGGCAAGGGGGCGCTGGCTATAACACCCATAAGCCAGCCCCCAACAATACACTGCCTGTAGGAGGCATTAATTCCCAAATCTCCATCAGCTCGGAACCTAGCATTCAGAACACCTAACTTTGTGGGGGACACCTGAATCAAACCACCACAGTGATCTTTACAAAGCAGCATATTACATTTTTTCTATTTGTACTCTACTTTCTTTACTCAGAAATGTGTACTGTTTTCTGTTGGTTCAACTACTGAAATAACCTCTGGTGAACAGGCCTAAGGGAAGCCATCTTAGGATACCCAGCCATCTTGACATTGTCAAGGAGCCATAAGACATTAAAGATTAGCACAGAACATTAATTACAAGAATATGGATTGGTCCCAGTAAGGCATCTGGTGTTTGCTCTCACCCTGAGGTCAAGATGTCCTGATATTTGGTATCTGATTCATACCTGTGCTAACTGCAAAAATTCTGCTTTTGTAATCATGCTTGTTTGCTTGCTCTGGCTAAAGACAACTGCGTGTGGAGGGAGTGGCTGGGAGTTTTTCAGAGCATTGTAAAGGAATGTGGTTTTTGCCTTCAAAAACTCAGTGTAAGAGTAGGATGGGGCTGCTATTCTCCTTGCTGGGAGGGGACAGATTCCAGACAGTTTAATAGACTCCTTTTTCATTTTTATTAGGGATGTCTTCTGTTCACTTTTGGTCTGGGACTCACTATATTTGGAGGCCCCTGCAAGACATTATAGTTTTCTCTCTAAACTGCCCCCCAAATCTGGTCTCACAGTCTTGGTTTCTTGGGATTCTGCTCTGACTGTGAGTTGGAGACCCTAGGGGGCAGCCACTGGGAGAAGTTCCTCAACCCCAGGGACATTCTCCAGGCCCCAAAATAAAGGAATGGCAGTCAAAGGGCATCAACTACATGAGTGGAGAGTCCTCTGATCTGAAACCTCCTGAGGTAAGGGGGATTCATTGGAAGGCTGGACACAGCACTACTTCCTGAATCCTGGGTGGTGGTGAGGGGTCACCCTGACCCCTGGTCTGTCTGTTTCAGTTCTGTGTGACCATGTGTCCTTGTCTTTCTGTTTAGTGTTTGTTTTGTCCTTTTGTGCTTAACATTTTTGAATTCTCCTAAGAAACCTGCTGAAGAATCAAAACTCCACCATGGGACAGAAAGCTCCACATCTAGCCCATTGCAATGTGTCCTTAATAAATTTATTTTTTTAGTTTGTTACAACTCTTTTTTATTATTTTATTGACAACTTCTATACTTATAGACAATAAACCATAAGTGCCTACCCTCCCCAACTTTCCCCTTCACAACTCGACTCTCCATCATATCCTCTCCCTCTCTCCATTAGCCTGCCTTTTATTTTGATGTCATCATCTTCTTCTCCTATTATGAGGGTCTTGTGGAGGTAGTGCTAGGCACTGCAAGGGCATGTATATCAAGGTTAATTTCTACCTGGACAGTTGCATTGTAAGGGGTGGCACCCTTCCTTTGGCTCTTATATTCTTTCTGCAACCTCTTCAGCAATGGACCCTGAGCCTTGAAGGGTGTGATAGAGATGTTTCAGTGCTGGACACTCCTTTGTCACATCTTCTCAGCACGATGTTGCCTTTTGGGTCATCCCAGTGGTCACCGCCATCAGAAAGGAGAAGCTTCTCTAACCAAAAGTGAAAGTAGCGTTAATATATGAATATGAACATAAAGTGTAGGACTTACAGGCCATTATGCATTTAGCCAGACAAAATCAGACATTATACCCCTAAGGCTCATGATCTTAATAAATTTTATTCTCCCAACAGTGGGCATCTGACTTAGGTGCCACATGTGATGCCTTCTCCTTAAGGAAGTTCTGTGAATTAGATCAGCTATCCTTTGATATGGGATGGCCGCCAAAGGGAATCTTCTACCTCTCAACTTCATATCTAGTCCAACGGGTCATCTTGGGTGACCTGGACACCTGACCACCCTGGTAAAAATTGGAAGTAGAAACATGAAAATTGGAATTGAGACTAGTCAGATTTTGGTTTGGAAAAATCCTCAATTTGAGGTATGAAATTATAATCAAAATAATTTTGAGGGTTTTTTTGGTTTCTGAAATTGTAGATAGAATAGGAATTTAAAATGGGAATGCATAGCTTCTGAATGAATGAATGTGTGAGGGGGAGAAGGTTGCCTGAAGTCTGAATGAAAAGCACACTTTAAATAAATGTGTGTGTATGAGTATATATGTGGCTCACAGCCCTCAGATTGCAGACTGATTTCTGTTCTGAGCAGTGCATGCTCAGGAAGGCTTTGTGGAGTACCAACATAGTTGAAAAGTCACTGTGGGGGAGGTCCTCCACCAACCCCACTGTTTTCGACTGCACAGCCAACTTTTACTTTTGAATGTCACTCAGAAGGAACACTGAAAGTAATTAAGATCATAGGCAGGGGAAAATACACTTTTCCTACTCTTAAAAAGTTGTAAAATGACAGGATCAGAAAGCTGCCTTGTAGCCCTGAAGGAAGTCCAAAACTCTTCCTGAAGTTTCAACAAACAAACAAACAAACACAAAAGCCTTCCTGCTGTGTCCCCTAGGGGCAAGGAGTAGAACAGGACTAGTTAAGTTTTGAGCCAGTCCCAGGCAGATACTAAAACCTGGGGAAAAGTGTCCTGTGCTCACATGCTGTGGCTGGGGCAGGTCTCCATAGCAAGACAAAAGTGGGGGACTTTCTATGTTCTACATATGAGCAGGCACCTGCAATGTGTCACTTAGTGCTTTCCCCTGAAGGGCTTGATCAGCAGATGGCCAGGTGGCTGTGTGAGTAAGAGGTAGAGCCTAACACACAAGTCTCAGTGTTAGACATGGAAACAAGACACAGGCCTCTGTGAGGTTTGTGCTGCCCCAGAGGAATCCCTGATGGCTCTTCTTTCTTAGCTTCTCCACATTGAGGAGCCAGAGGTGGGCTTCAGGCACAGGGAATCTCGGGATCCTGGCCCTAGCAAGATGATGGGTGAGTCCCAAGTCACTGTGAACAGATGGGGACTTCTTATAAGAAATCTGTAACTGTTTTCAAGTTTACTTTGTCTTTCTATGATCTTATGGACTACTGTCAGACAACAGCCTCAAGATTTATGTTTAAATTTGGAAATACTCAATGCTGAGTTTTTCAGAAATTTTTTTAATAATGTTTGAATCTGCTTTCATATTTTTAAAAATGTGTTTCAGGGAAGTTATAAGAAAAGAAGTTCCAAAAACAACAAATGATAAAATTTATATGCACATTCTGGGTTAATTTTATTATTACTTTATAATTATTTATAATTTATTATTATTTATTAATTCAATTAATTATTATTTATTGATTATTTATTATTATTTATCAATTATTTATTTGTAATTTTTAATTATTATTAAACAGTATAAGTCAAGTCTGGTCTACTCTTATAAAAAGTTAGTTCAAAAAGCCTTTTGAGGGCAAAAAAACTCAAATGGTCATATTAAATGTCTTATAATTAGGACAATTAAAGTTTTTGTTGGTAATTATGAGACAAACCGACTAGGAAAGATAAACTGGAGAGAAACGTTTAAATGTTGGTAAATATTTGATGAAAAAGACTATTACAGGATGTTTACATAGATTGTAACATAAAAGTATATAAATGAAGGTATAAGTAAAGTATGAGGATAAAGGTATGAGGAAGCTTAAACAGGTTGAATTAAACAATTAAAAAATTAAACAGGTTGATTAAGTAAGTCTTAAAGTATTTCATCAGATTACAGACTTCTTGAGATATAAAATGACTATTAGCCTAAGGCTTATATCAGCCTAACAAAGTATGGCCCTGGCTGGTAGCAGGTGTAAGGGTCTGAGAATCACTGAAGACAGACCCTGGACTCAAATAGTATGTAAAAGCAAAGAGCGTTTATTCTGCAGAATCAGCTTGTATGCGGGGGTCAACCATTCATAAAAAATGGGGACCCTGAGAAGAGTACACAGGCCCCTATTAAGCACAGCTATGGGAATCTTAGGAGGGTTGGGTCATCTTCTAATGTGATTGGCTAAGCAAGCAGCAGTTACATTTGTACGCCTTTGGTCGACTGTGGCCCAGATTTTACCATCCTTGGGCATGTTTAGACATGTTTTAGAGACTTTGCAGGACCTGACTCAGCCCTGGAGCCTGCTATCTCAGGCAAGTCGTTTTTGGTCATAGTCCAGAGATATTGTAGGAACTGACTCAGGCCCCTGGGTTGCTATTTTCCTCAGCCACATGTTAGGGTCAGTTGATTAACAGCCCTTTGTTTGTGGTTCTTCCCAGAAGTCTTGCCTGCCTCTCCGGGAAACTGAAACTTAGGCCTAACTGTAAACTGGAGCAAATTTGATCCTGTCACAGGTTGCTATGGTCAGGTTGTAAACTTAAAACTTTAACTCATTGATGTTAACTGGTCATGATAATGGTTGTGAAAGAATGACTTTAGAGTACTCAACAAAGTTAACTATGTTCCTCTATTTGTCAACTTTTTAACTAAATTGTAAGGTTAAAAGTAGCTCATTACAGATGCACAAGGTGGTACATGCATCTGGAGTTTATTTGCATTAGCTGGAGGCCCGGCATGCCCATTCTCTCCCTCTCTCTCTCTCCTCTCTCTCTCTCTCTCTCTCTCTCCCCCTTTCTCTCTCTCTCCCTTTCTCTCTCTCTTTTCTATTTCTCTCTCAACTAAGTAAATAAAATATATTTCTAAGTGGCTTATTAGTATTTAATTCTTTCCTAAGGTTATTATATCTAAAACCCTACCACAAAAAAAAAAAAATCTCACAGAGGAATTATATACTCCCTTTTCCTATTTTATAAGGCAAATAGACCACATATGGAGACACCGAATAGCATTTATCTGCCATACACTTGGAAACTATTTACTTCAGGGTGAACAGTAAAAGAAAATTCTAAACAAAGTTATGTTGTGATTTAAGATGTAATTCCTCAATTCCTCCAATAATCTGTCTTATTGTTTTAGATTTAACTTCTGTTATTACTGAGCAAGTCACCAAAATACTACATGCAGAATTATAGAGTTGGTTAAGGTTTGAGTATGTATAAATTGTGTCATGAAATTTTGTGTATGTTTGGATGCACTATAGTTTTATAAAATTGATTTGGAGGAGATTGAAAATATTTCTTTCTGGCTAAGCAGTTAAAGTTGCTTATTTGCAGAGCAAGATGACGTGGGTTTGATTCCCCAATGCCCATATAAAGCTAGATGCACATAGTGGAGCATGCATTTGCAGTTTGTTTGCAGTAGCAAGGGGCCCTGGCATGCCCATTCCCTCTTTTCCATGAGGCTTGTCTCCTTTTTCATTAGATCATGGCAGTTTAGTCAAGTTCCTCTATTTCTTGGGTATGTTAGATATAGCTGAATTAATTTCAGAAAATGACTTATAGATTGGGTATACATCTTATTTAGCTTTTAAAAGTTCTAAATCACCTCATAAAGAAAACATGCATAAGAAACTACTGTATAAAGGTATCCTGCTTCTGATGAGCTTTAAAAATTGTAGTTTTTCATGTAATCATACTTAAGCAAAAATGTTACTACACAATATATATTTCTTTTTTACTTTGAATTCTGTTAGCAGAACTTTTGTTCACAGTTTACTCCCTGTAGTCTCATGTACCTTAAATGTGGGAATATCTGCAACAGAAGAGTTACATTGGAGGAAAGTCAGTCCTTCTTGCTTCCCCAAAAAGGGAGGGCCATTTGGTCAGCACGACCTTGACTTATGCCCTGTCTGATTCTGGCTTACAATACTACACTCTAATGTTAACTCATGCCTTCTGTCTCTGCCTGGCCCTGATTAGTCAGCCACTGTTGCCTTTAAAATTTAAAAAAAATCAAAAATTGTTCTCACTGGTTATGTTTACTTGATAGTTATTGATTTTTGTTAGTCCAATCTCTCCTTGATATGTCTTATTAAAGGAGGAATACAGCTAAGGACAGATCTCAGATCCCCATCCTGAAATATAAATGCAATTTAGAGTTCTAGCTGTTTGTACTTGCTGATGTGGGTGGTGCTGGTTGTTCAAAGGTGTTTCTTTGCTCAGATTTATAGAGGTAAACCAGATTTGCCTGCTACTGATGGTGCTCCTTTAAAATTTGTAACACATACCCTCAGGGAATGGGGCCCATACTCATCAGCCAAGGGGTATAGATTCATCACACCACAGCCAAGAAGCCAGTGTCCTCAGCTGATTGTAGGAGCTAGCAGGTCACCAGAACCCAGAGGGTCCCCTTCAAGTCAAGCTCCAGAGGACATCTGCCCCTGACAAGGAGACTACAGCCTGCTCTAGTCACTCCAGAAGCTGACTAGTCTATGCATGGCAGAAGCTTGAGGAACTAAATGTGAGATATCAAAAGATATACATGCCTGGTTTGGAAAGTTACATGTTACAACAAAAGGGATTATGACTGGGATGAGGAGGGAAATGTAATGGGAGAAATGAAAGCTGGACTGATGCACTAAGCCACTGTAAGAGTTAACTGCTAAGGAGCTGAACTTACCTCTGTCAGTAGCTGAAGGAATCCCAAAGAGAAAACTGTCTAGGAGCATCCCGAGGAATGATAAGAGGGCAGGGCAGTTTAAGACTAAAATAGAATACAGTAGAGCTCATGGTTAGGATGACTCAACTACATGATTCATATGCATGTTGGTTCATAGGTATGTTTTGAAAAAATGTTTTGAATCATACAGGCTGCATAAGCCAACTGTCATGCCCTGCTTCTGTAAACCAGCTGCCCACTTGATTGCATGATTAGTTTTTTGGTCACCCTGTTCACCACTCCGATTGCTGCCATCTCCAGACCCATAATTCTATTGCTTTTAGGATTGATTCTAGGCCACTACACTTTAAGTGCTCTAATCAAGTTTATCCAACAGAGAATTTCCTCAGTAAATTTAATGGTTCTCAGGACAAAGTATGAGGCTGTGGTAACTGATGAGTCTAAGATTTGACTCAGTTACTAAAACCAGTGGGGAATGAAACAACCTTTGGTGAATAGACCTAAGGGAAGCCATCTTAGGCCACTCAGCCATCTTGACATTCTCAAGGAGTGACAAAAAATTAAAGATTAGCACAGAGATTCATTAAATGAATGTGGATGGGTCCCAGTAAGGAATCTGGTGTTTGCTTTAACCCTGAGGTCAAGATGTCACGATATTTGGTATGTGCTTCGTATCTGGTGCTAACTGAAAAAAGAAAATCTGCTTTTGTAGAAATGCTTGTTTGCTTGCTCCTGCTAAAGACAACTTTGTGTGAGGAGTGGATGGAGTTTGTCAGAACATTGTAAAGGAATGTGGATTTTACCTTTAAAATTTAGTGTAAAAGTAGGACTGGGCTGCTCTCCTTGCTGTGAGAGAACAGACAACGGCCAGCTTAATAAAGACTCTCCTTTTTAAATTTTTAAAATATTTTACTTTTATTTATTATTTGACAGAGAAAGGAGAGAGGGAGAGAGAGAGAATGGTTGCATCAGGGCCTCCAGCCTTTGCAAATAAACTCCAGACATGTGCGTCATCCACTTGTGCATCTGGCTAACGTGGGTCCTGAGGCATTGAACCTGGGTCCTTTTGCTTTACAGGCAAGCACCTTAACCTCTGAGCCATCTCTCCAGACCCTCCTTTTTTATTTTTATTCAGGTGGTCTTCTGTCCATTTTTGGCCTGGGACTCAATACACTACAGTTTACAGTCACTCACCACCTCTAACAAGTGGTTCTGTATTTGTAAAGGGAACAAAGTATAAGAAGAAAACAGATTTCATGTATGTCATATGACCCTATCATACTATCTTTCTTTACTTCAAGATTGAGGTTTAAATCTCAAGAGTTTACTAGAAAGTTAAATACACACATTATGCATAATTAAATGGAACTCTGGAGTGAAATGCATTTATCATTTGCAACTGGAAGCTCACTGTTGGACTGCACTCGTGGTTTGTAGAGTTCATGTTTTCTGGCTGACAGACAAGTACAGACACTAGCCAAGCTGGAATTCTGTAAGCAAACCAAGAGTTCTTCTTTGCCAATGACTTCCTAGAAGGCAGTCATCACAGACCAGAGCTGAATTCCAAGACCTGGGACTTACCCAAAGTTCTGCCAACACTGGAGTCAAACACAGAGTCATGATACTGGATGTGAAAATTCTAACACTGCATGCTTGGCAATGTTTTATACTGCTACTGAGACAAAGTCTTTCTTCTTCATGTGATTTGCATAAATGCCTGACCAGTAGGATTAGTGTGATGTAAGGATAATCCAATCTCTCTCTTACTTCATCTATCATGTCTGAGTGTGTGCCACCCACAGAGTACGTTCTGGTATTTTCTCACATAACCTTTGGAGAGAAGCATTTGACAATACTGAGTATGTTAGGAAGAACATTCTCATTACATAAAATTTCACTCTCACTTTCCCTGCATGCTTTGTGATAGAAGATACCTACTGACTGATTTACAGATCCATTGTAACCTGGTGTTTTCCCCTACATGGGATGGATCCTCCCTGTGTGGAATTGTTCTTACTGTTGTTGTTATTCAATTATTAATTATTATAAGCATGCAGTAGAGAGAAAACAACCCTCAGTAGCAATACTGCTTACATTTAGGATGGGCATGTGAGACTCATTGAAGGAGTAGCAGTGACCAAAGACAGGCAAAGAGCAGCCTTACCCACATCCCCATTGCTGCCCCTCCATAATGTCTGGCTGAAGGAAGACAGTGGTAGACACAGCAGCAGCTCTGTGAAAAGATCCTGGCCATTTCTCCCTAGGATTTGTGACATGCCAGTCAATCTCCAGTACAGAGACTCTAATCATCCAGCATGACTTGTGCACCAAGTTAGGGAAGCTCAACCCCTGACAGCTTCCATAATGAAAGAAGGTGTAACTTCAGATCACTTTCTGTATGCTTTAGGTAAAATGGCAATTCCCCAGGAGAGCAGGCAGGGGTCACTGCTTCCTAGTAGGACTTTCCAGAAATGCATGTTTTTTACATATTACTCACGAACTTATCTTCTCTCAGCAGACTCCACTGTCATCAACATGGTGGGTAGGCTGGGAACCTGGATGCCTTTCAGCATTCTTACCATATTCAATCTCTTCAGGGTGGCTGTGTCCTTCACTCCTTCACCACACAGTGCAGGGATTGGCCCTGTGAAGAGGTCTCAGTGCCAATGCCACCTTCTCTATGGTCCACATGTCTACATGTATACGACACAACTGAAGACACTATTTGAGGCTTTCCATCTCATCACCAGTGTTGAAAAGTCCCAAAGACAACTGGCTGATGCAAATCAACCCAAGGTGGCATGGAGTGAACAAAGACTTATATTCCTCTGAGAGTTACTTTTTATTCTCCTGTTGAGACCAATCAGAATTTCTCTTGTCTATTTTCTACATAGCATAAACACCATAAACAGCCTTCCAACCTTTATTCCTTTCTCCTGCCATTTCTTTCCTTCCATCTTTCATTTCCTTTCCATTTCCTCATTTCTTCTTACTTCCTTCTCTTTTTCTCTCTCTTTATCTTTATATTATGAATTGAACCTAGTGCATGCTAGGAAAATTCCCTATTGCTGAGTTATATCCCTACCTTTTATGTACTTTGTAAGTTTTGAGATAGTATGCTGTAGTTACCATCTCATTGCTAGGACAAAGCACCTGACCAAAAGCAGCAGAGGGGCAAACAGTATTTCTTTTGTCTTATGGTCTCAAGGGGAGGCTCAATGCTGGCATCGGAAAGCATTGAATGAGAAGAAGCTGGATGGATTTCATTTTTACAACAGCAGGTAAAAAACAGCAGGAAGAGAGTGAGCCAAGCTCTGGCAAGAAGGAGCTGCCTATAATACCTCTAAGCCTGCCTCCAGCAATGAACCACCTCCAACAAGGCTCTACTTCCCAAATTGTAATCAGCTGGGAATCAAGCATTCAGAACACATGAATTTATGAAGGACAAATGAATCAAGCACCCCACAGACTTTCACTAAATGGCTCAGGCTGTCTGAATTTGTAAACCTCCTGCCTCAGCATCCTAAGAATTTGGAATTTCAGACCCGTGTCACCAGGCTGGGAAACAGGTAAGTTTTTTCAATGTTGCTTATTAGTTATCTTTCCACAATAAAATTCTTTCTCAGATATAGTTCTATGAATTTCTACTGAGGTAGCAAACAGTCAATGATTCTTAAGGAAATAGCTTGGGAAGTTCACATAACAAAACATATTGAATAGTTATTTGAGTGCAATATCTTTTTATTCAAGGACAAGTTTCATCATTTAACAAAAGTTCTAATCTCCACTATCCATTAAATGTTTGAAAACCTTAAACATTATTGTCTTTCTCTCAAATGACATATTATGGGAAAAGACATTACATTTAGTTGTACTATGCAAGGAATTTGAATTCCTATTCAAAGAGTAGTTAATTTTTTATGAATAAAGTTTTAAAAAAAGAAAGGTATATATCTTGCTGTTTAAGGCAAGGACTATAGACTTTTATGACATCTATAAATTGGCTGCAAGCTCTGCAGCTGACTTCATTTTTTTTGTGCCCATTAGCACACACACACACACACACACACAAAGATTTTTTTAAGTGTATGTAGAAGATAGTGGTATGTGTATAGATAGTAAGAAGTTACAGTTGGGACACCTTAATTTTACCCATTTCTCTACAATGAAGTGGAGTCTTATGCACACAACCTATTTATTTCCACTTTTTCTCATTAGCCCTGAATGCCAGACAGTAAGGTACAAGGTTGATTCACAGCCAACTACACCTGAATACTCAGTTAACTTCCCTTTCCTGTGGTCACAGGGAAACAAAGCTCAACTTTTCTCAGTATCTGTTTTGCTTCTTCACCCAACAGTCCTCATGAAATGCCAGGTTATGCTCACTCTGAGGCACTCAAATCTGCTTTCTCATCATCTCTGACCTCCATCATTATGGCTCATGTGCTGTTAACACTCCCTGCCTTATACTACCTGCTGTCTAATGCCAGCTACTTGTGTTTTCATTGTTATCTTCAAATGATCCTTGACACCTCTACAAAATTAACATGATGAAAAGTCATCCCCCTAACAGCATCCCTATCCACGCTACACATGCTCATGGGTAGATATGTTTATATGTGCACTGTATGCATGTGTGTGGCATATATGCACTCCTGCACATCTGCATTGCATATACATCCATGTCGTGTGCATGCCTGTGTGCATGTGTTTCTGTTTCTATACATGTATGTTGTGCAAATGTGTGCATATATACATGTGTACGGATGCATCTGTACAAATATGCATATGCATTAATGAAATCATATGTGTATTCATATATATTTGTACAGAAAGACACATTCTGTAAGTATGGATAGTTGTAGTAGACAGCTTCAGGTTTGCTGAGATGAACTTCCAGACCAGGCACAGTTATGGAGGAAGGGATATTTATTGAAGCTTACAGATCCAGGGGAAGTTCCAGAATGGCAGAAGAAGCTCAGAAGCCACAAGCCAAAAGACAAACATCACACTTCACAAACTCCAGGTGGAACTTGGCACTTTGTATATCTTTATATTAGTATTTCAAATCTGCCCAGTGACACCTTCTCCAGCCAGGTGGATGCAGATCCAAACTACAAACTGATAAAACACTGATATATTGGGGGCCATCTATTCAAACTACCACATATATCTAAATGTATATGTATAGTTATGTATTTGTTTTCATCTGGGAATATGTGTGTAGACATGCAAGTATATATACATATGTAAGTATAGGTTTATGTGCATGTGAACATGAAGATATATATATATATATATATATATGTATATATATATATAATCTGTGCATGTATATTCATACGCATGATTACAAATTCATACACATGATTACAAAAGTGTATATGTGTAAACATCTATGTATGCATACATGCATATGTATGTGTGTACTTCTCAGCTCACAGCTTTTCAACAGTCTGTTGACAGCTGTGAAGGTTTTAATGTGAAGCATTCCCTATAGCCTCATGTGTTTGTGATGAAGCCTCATATTAAATCCCTACTTGTGGAGACTTCAGCTGGTATGGCCTAGAGATGTTGCATCCCAGCCTGGCTTACTACACTCAGCTCACTACCTCTGCTTCCCTCTGCTGGTGTGAATACTTGAGGCCCAGCTGTCCTGTCACATATTGCCACCATAATGAAATGCCCCTTGGACTGTACACTGAAAATGAACCCTTACATTCCATAAACTGCTTCTGCTCTGTTTATATGCCATAGCAATGAGAAGATTGCAACTACTACAATGGTTCTCAGAGAAGGGCTAGGTAGGAAGACAAAATTTGACGCCAGAGAGAAACAGGCCATCAGTGAACTGGCAAAAATGGGATCCAGTGTTCTCTGTGTCAAAATATTTGAAACATATTTTTTTTGTGGTGACAAAAGCCTTTAATACCAGCACTTGGGAGGCAGAGACAGGAGGATCGCAGTGAGTTCACGGCCACCCTGGAACTACATAGTGAATTCCAGGTCAGCCTGGACTGGTGTGAAACCCTACCTTGAAAAACAAACAAAACTTAATAAAGGGTTACCTTAGCTTTCCAATCCCCTCCCAATGTATGTTAATGATTCCTGATGGATGCCTGGACCATATGATAATAGAGGTCCTTTGGTCCCTGGAAAAGAAGGAAAAACTATAAGCAATTATACCATGGGGGTAGAAGGAGACCCAATCTGTATAGGTCATGAAAAGCATTGCTTAAAGCTAAAATCTCAAGCATGGTTATCAATAGTAAGAAATAACTCTACTAATGTACCCTAAAGATTTTTTTTTGTTGTTGTTGTTGTTTTGAGGTAGGGTCTCACTCTAGCTCAGGCTGACCTGGAATTCACTATGTATTCTCAGGGTGGCCTTGAACTCATGGCAATCCTCCTACCTCTGCCTCCCAAGTGTTGGGATCAAAGCCATGTGCCACCATGCCTGGCTCCCGAAGATTGTGAAACATAAAAATTTTTAAAAAGTTTTTCACAATATCTCTGCTATAAGAAAATATATGTTTTCTAGATGTCTGTGAACTTTTACAGATTTTTTTTTTCAAAATCAATGTTACAAAAGTCCTAAATTTTGGAAACCAGTGCATGAGGATGCAATGTAATATCAAGCTGTCAGGAAAACCATTTGAAAGGGAAACAGAAAAGTATGCTATGCATGATTGCCTTTCATGGTTTGGAAATTTTGAGGAGAAACATGTTAGAAAGCCAGGTAGAAGTGTTAAATATCTTATCCATACCAGAAATTCCACAGAATCTAGACGTGAACATGCTTGAATGTATGATGGACGTCTAAAAGGTCTCCTCACTATGACATGCACAGGTGATTTACCAAGTGCCAACAAAAGACAAAAAGGTGCCGGCAAAAATACATGGGGCACACTTGTCTCGGAGAAACTAAGAAAAGGGGGAAAAGCCATCTTCAGCCAAAACAAAGTTAGAAATGTATGGCAAGTCAGTGTTCTCAAACAAAGAACAGAACTGTAAATCAATTAGAAAGCAGCATCGAGGTAAAGTATTAGAAATAAGGTCTCACAGGAGATAGTACATTCTGTAAAGAATTCATTATCTTGAAGGAAATTAAGCAGAACTAGCTTAAATTCAGACAGAAAAAATAAGGCACACAAAGATATTTAAAATGTAAATGAAAAGGAATTAATGGGCCAGGGCCATGATGCTTGGATCTGTGAGGATCTGCATATCCTTGTTGTAAGTACCAAGCTTGTTAAGGGTGGTAAGAAGAGGGGCAGCACTGATCTCCTGGACCCACCAGTGCTGAACAGGGTGAGGGGAGCAGCAGTTGGGTCACGTGTTATTAAAAATCTTATGTGTACATTTCAAGTACTAAGCTTGCTAAGGGTGGTAAGATGAGGAGCCAGCACCAATCACCTGGACTCACCAGTGCTGAGCAGAGTCAGGGAAGAGCAGGTGGGTTAAAATTCCCATGTGTAGCTTCTCCAGAATTGTGCCCTCATGAAGAATTTTGTTTCATGTGCTTTCTTTCACCAGGTGCTCCAAAGTAAAGGGTGAGTAGCTCTCTCTGTTATGTGCATCAAAAGCACACATCAATCTTCGCACAAGCTTTGTGTCTCCGAGGAGCAGGTGGAAACCCTGGCCCATGACCTGCTGGGTCTGTAACCCACAGAAAGAAGCTTGTTACATCTACCTTCAGGCTGCAGAGAAGATCAAGTGCATTGCCCACGGAAAGCAGCAGGGAATGTGTGTAGAATGCAGAGTGGCCCCATTGAGAACTCTTGCCTTGCATTTGATTTCTAATTCTTTCCTTTCAAGGAATAAAGAAGATGTATTTAAAAAGAAATTCCCGAGCTCTCTGCCAAACCTGCACCCTAATGAGGTATTAAAAGAAGACCTTACATTCAGGTAAGAGCAGGTCATGTTCTTGAAATGATAAGGGAGGGAAAAGAAGAACAGGAGATAAAAGGGAAAGATGAAGATAGGAAAAAGGACAAACACCAGGAAAATGTCATTTAATTTCAATAAACTTCTGTACAATCTCAAAATAGGGATCAAGGCATTCATTGCCGCTTAAGAGGATGCCTGCTATAGATATTTTATGTGGTTCTTAAAATTATATTAAAAATGCACCTTGGGGGCTGGAGAGATGGCTTAGCAGTTGTGGTGCTTGCCTGCAAAGCCTGAGGACCCATGTTTGACTCTCCAGATCCCAGGTAAGCCAGATGCACAGAAGTGAGGCAAGCACATGGCTGCACATGCCCACTAGGTGGCACAAACATCTGGAATTTGATTGCAGTGCCTGAGGCTGTGGCTTGCCAATTCTCTCTCTCTCTCTCTCTCTCTGTCTCTCTCTCTCTCTGTCTCTCACCCCAACCTAAAAAAATATGCACAACTGGACAAAATAGACAAGGAAATATACATTCCACCAGATGCTAGAATATGAGTTCATATAGGAGGTATGTATCAAGGTGTACTCTCTTGTAAGTAAATAACTCAAGCCAGTGTACAGCAAGGGGCATGGGTTTAGAACAGAGAGGTGGATTCATGAAATAACACATCAAATAAGTGTTTTCTTTGCTACTTAATTTCTGTAAAGGAATTTTTAAATAAAACCAAGTGAGTGAAGAGGGAATATCCTTTAATTTTCAAACAGAGGATGTAGTTGCATTTAGGTAGAGTCAGTTAATCCTTCCATCTCTTAAAAAGCAGTCATATACCATCAAAATGTGACTCTTGGTTTTACTTGATACAGATGCCTTGTAGATTAAAAGAAATATCTAAACACGTGTGAGAGATAAGGAGCACTGTTCTCGAAGATGAAATTTTCTCTGCTTAGGATGTCTCCCTGGTGGAACAAAATACATGACAAAAATCAGTTCATGGGAGGAAGGTTTTATGTCAGCCCAGAGATCAAGGTCACAGCCCACCATAACAGGGAAAGCATGGTATCAAGAGCTTAAGGCATCCCACAGGACAAAGTGCTCACAGCACCAGAGTATAGCTTGGTTTGAGGGCTGCTTCAGTACAGTGGCTATGAGGCCTTGGTATGTTCCCCTTAGCCCTTGTTCCAAACAATCTCCCTAACTTCTTGGAAGAATCCTTCGTACTTGGGGTTGGAGTAAGACTGGTCATGGATGAACTTTACCTTGATGTTTTCCATAGGACACACCACCGACCACTGCCTCCACCATGCTGGTGCCCTGGTCACACCAAGTGCTGTCCAGCTGGCCCTGGGCATCCTGCATGTGGCTGCTGAGGAACTGGAACATCCTGAACCTAATAGCCTCCAAGGGGATGGAGCCTTAGAGGAAGGAGATGACGCCATAGTACAGAAGTACAGACCCAGGACACCAAGCCTGCAGACCATCTGCACACACATGCATTCCCATACCTTGGAATCACAGTAGATGAAATTATTCTTGCAGCTACAGCTATGGCTTCACATACTCAGTCTGGAACTGATGCATATTTCAATGCCAGGCTGCCTGCATGGTTGCCCTTCCAGGGTTGACACTTGGCCTTTCTGGAAAGAGGCATGGCTGCTGTCAGAGTGCAAGTGAGTGTGCATGGTGGGGCTATGGCAAGCAAAGAGAGGTAGAATAGCCCAATTTTTCCCCTTAGGGCTAACTTGAAGGAATCTATTCTCTAAACTTGCTTGTTGGACAGCAATGCAGTCCCAAACTGCTATTACTTGTTCCTGTTTTTAATAAAACCATGTTGGTATTAGTGGGCCATGGGATTAAAGAGAGGAGTGTGTGATGGAGTTCTAGCAGTTGAGGAGCTGATGTCTATATTGAATGCTAATTGGACATCCACCATGAACAGTTCCAGTCATCTTTTAAACCAGCAAAAACCACAGAGCAGGGGCTGGAGGGATGGCTTAGCAGTTAAGGCTTTTGCCTGCAAAGCCGGAGGACCCAGGTTCAATTCCCCAGGACCCATGTTAGCCAGATACACAATGGTGCACACGCATGTGGAGTTTGTTTGCAGTGGCTGGAAGCCCTGGCGTGCCCTTTCTCTCTGTCTCTCTGCTTCTCTCTCTCTCCCTCTCCCTCTCCCTTCCCCTCTCCCTCTCCCTCTTTCTCTGTCAAATAAATAAAATACTTTTTTTTTAAAAAAGTGTTTGTTAAAACCACAGAGCAAAACATCTCCATGATGTATATATGGTAACAACATTAAAAGAATTGATTTATCCTTGGAGAAAAATCCCCAAAGCACTGTGTAAATATTACAAATTGTGAAGATGTAGGAGCTGGTGTGGCTATAAAACTCCCCTACTCCCATGGTAATTGCATAACTTTATAAATCTGCTTGTTAGACTGGTGTGTACCTGCCATTGCTTTTGATTAATAAGCAAGCCTGGCATCTCAGGGCCATCTGGCATTTTATGGATAGGCACATTGGAACTCAGCCACGTGGTATAGGCTTTCTGGAACACACACTTGGAAATCAGTAACTGCGGGATGGATATTACAGAGACACATCCTTATGTTCAGTAGTTCAACGCCATATTCTGTTTTGTTTTGTTTTATTTCCTTTTCCATGTAAGTGACTGAAATATCTCAGAAATAGAACCTCTTATATGAGAAAATCATGTACAAAGTTAACCAACTGATTCAGGAAGCTCAGTTTGCTTACATGTGGAGGTGACAACTGTCCGTCTGTCAAGAACTGTCACTGAGGAAGAGGTGATGATTACATTGGTAAGTCACATTTTTCTTCTCTTTGCAGTGCTGAAGATGGACCAATGTCCTCCCAAACACACCACACAAGTTCTCTGCCACGGAAGTCTATTTCCAGCCAGCAACCAACTATCATTCATCACACAGCCTGGGACTTTTCAGTCACCTCATGATCATTCTTTAAAGTCTTTCAGGGATGGAGGCATGGCTTAGCAGTTAAAGCACTTGCCTGCAAAGTCTAAGGACCCAGGTTTGATTCCCCAATACCCACATAAGCCAGATGCACAAGGTGATGCAAGTGTCTGGAGTTCATTTGCATTGGCTAGAGACCCTGACCTGCTCCCTTGCATCCTTCCCTCTCTATTTTCTTAAATAAATAAAATATTTTTAAAAGCCTTTCAGATAGGTGAATTCTGTCTGAGCTCATAAGGGCAACATTCTAGAAGCTGTACCCATGAAGCTTGGGTCTCTTCTGTGTCAAGGAACACTCCACAAGGACTCAAGTCTTTGATGCTAGAACATGATTTAAGCTGAAACAGATTGGGATAAGCCCTTCCTACAACCTTCAAGTGGGTATGCCAAAGAGTTGATTCAAGGTGAGAAGATGGTTTAGCAGCTAAGACCCCTTGCTGTACAAGAATGAGGTCCACTGTTTGATTTCCAGCACCCACCCATGTGAAAAGCCAAGCATGCCTGTAACCTCAACATTAAGGTGCATGGAGACCAGAGGATCTCTGGGGCTCCCTGGTCAGCCAGTCTAACCCCAAAATGGGGAGCTTCATGTTCAGAGAGAAACTGTGTCAGGGAAATTAGAATGATAGCGGAGAACATACAGGGTTTTATTCTGGCCTCCACATGAATGTCCAGAGTTCATGCATCTGTACATGCATACACATACATGACAGGTACACAAGGAAATGAGAGTGACAGAGGATAACACACATGGTTTTACTCTGGTCTCCACATGAATGTGCAGAGTTCATGCATTTGTATACACAAGCATACACCACTGGTACACCCATCCATGTACCACACATACTATATACTACACACACACACACACACACACGGTCTGATTGACCCCCACATATTGAATGAGTTTAAGCATCTTACTCATTGTAAATTGTAAATTACAGCCATTTTGCATCAGGCCTAAATATTAAAGTTCACAGAGAAGATGTGAGGACCCTGCATATAGGCCCAGCTTGCTCCAATACCCCAGCTGCTTTCCATTTGGTGGATACTTGCTAATTCAATCAAGGCTTTCTGTGTATTTATAAAATGATCCTTTCTTTATTAAGGGCAGAAGCTCAAACAGAAATCCGACCAAATTTCTGTTCTGTAGTCTAGTAACACAGAAAAGATGTGCAGCAAACAATCACAAAACAACATCCTAGGAATTGTAATAACAGTACGAGTATGGCACACTAAATATCCAAAAGACAAGTATTCATCCAGTCCTGAGAGAATGAGGGAGACCCAATCACACGTCTAATGTAGGTGTCTCATTTTTTTTTTTTTTTTTTTTTTTTTTGGTGTCTAGGGAAGTTGGATGACCTTTGTTGCAGTCAGGTTCATATTGCTGGCAGAAAACACCCAACTAAGAGCAGCTTGTGGGGAAAAGGTTTATTTTGGCTTACAGACTCAAGTGGCAGCTCCCTGATGGCAGGGGAAAATGATGGCATGGATGTGGACATCACCTCCTGACCAACATCAGGTGGACAATAGCAACAGGATAGTGTACCAAACACTGGCATGGGGAAGCTGGTTAAAGCACTCATAAGCCCGCCCCTAACAATACATAGCCTTCAGGAGATTTTAATTCCCAAACTGTCATCAGCTGAGGCCCTAGAATTCTGAACACATAAATTTATGTGGACAACGGAATCAAACCACCACAACCTTTCTTTTCTAAGACAGGTAGGCATATGCTTTTCCTACATCCTAAATACCAGTACTAGACATGTGTCTTCATTTTACAAATTATAAGCACCCGTGGTTTATTTATGAGCCATTTGTGTAGCCAAAACACAGCTGTCAACTTCATTCACTGTGAGAACACAGGACTTGTGAGGACAAGGAAGTGTCTCCAACGTGCAATGCAGCTTTTGTGAGATGGAACAATAGAATCTTGGACACTGGGGAGCTGGCTCAACAGGGAGGAGTACTTGCTGCACAAACCACTTAAGTACCTGAGTTTGTCCTCCAGCACCCTCATAGCAATCCAGGTGTGGCTGCACATGCCCACAACCCCACTCCTGAGAGGGGCAGAGACAGGTGAGCTTCCGAGGCTCCATGGCCAGCCAATCTGTACCATGCAATCTGAGGCTCTTCCCACCCACTCTTCCTGCATGCTTCAATTTTCCACAACATCTCTTTACTCTGTACTACAAAGGTTCCCACATCCAAAATAATGGGCCCAAACATCAAGCCCTTCTAAACAACCCTGACAAGGATTAAAGACACTGATGTCATTTATGTGACCAACAATAAAAACAGCAAACTATAAGGATCCATTTTATTACAAAATTCCACTTTATTTGGAAATTTCCAAGGCATTATCATATATGACCAACATTTCTTTTTAATGCATATGTCTGCACCACCAGGCTTATGAGAAAATGTGATTATAGCTCATCCTCAGTGCATGTTATTTTTGTTTTGCAAATTAAATTTGTTATGCCACAGTAGCTCAAAGATATGAATATTTTAATAATGCCAGATGTATAAATTGCAAGAAAAATAAATTAGAATTATAAAATGTATTCCATTCCAATGAACTGATTTTCTTGAGGATTTATCTTTTATCTAAAGAGAAAAAGATCTCTTCATTAGTATACTTCCACCTTAACCATTTCTTTTCATTTCTATTTTAGTAACTTATACCTATGCATTTAGCATTAATATATTAAGATAATAGGGTTGGAGAGATGTCTTAGTGGTTAAGGCAGTTGCCTGCAAAGCCTAAAGACCCAGGCTCAATTTCCCAGTACTCACATAAGCCAGATGCATAAAGTGGAACATGCATCAGGAGTTCATTTGCAGTGGCTAGAGGCCCTGTTGCACTCATTCTCTCTATCTTTCTCTTTCCTTTTCTCCCTCTCTCATATAAATAACATAAAATATTTTAAAAGATAATAAAAAGCTTCATAAAATAGTAAATTTAAAATATCAGCTTGATCATCAAAAATAAAAGTTTCAGCCAGGCGTGGTGGTACACACCTTTAATCCCAGCACTCAAGAGGCAGAGGTTCGAGGATCACCATGAGTTCAAGGCCACCCTGAGACTACATAGTAAATTCCAGGTCAGCCTGGGCTAGAGTGAGACCCTACCTCGAAAAAAACAAAAATTAAATTAAATAAATAAAAAAGTTTCATCCCATGAACTCAAGATCCTTTTGCCTCAGACTCCCACGTGGTGGGATTCCAAATCTGAGCCATCCTGTGCATAAACTAAAATGTGTTTAATGTTAAACAAAACAGTGAAAACATGACCAAATGCTATCTTATCTTCATTACATGTGCTAACTAATTTTACTTTATAACTAATCTGTAGTTTATATGTAATCATTATCCATAATGTATAGATTTTAAAACTGAGTCATTAGGTAAGCTTCACAAGGATACAAAGCCATAGCAAGCAGAGCCTCAATTTGAACCAGTCTCCTGTAGATCCAAGGAAACATGCTACACCTATCTTAAGTGGTGCCAATTAAATTTGTAATCTGTGAGTGTGTGTGCATATGTACAAACATGAATAGTATGCTCATTGATTATTTATAGTGTGAAGTGAAAATATACACATGTATAATAAACTGATTTAATTGTATTTTCAAATCTGAATGCAGTATGTATAATATACCTCCTGTCCACAGACTCTATTTGAATATTCAAGGCATACTCCAACTGCCAATATTCCTGTTGGCAACCAGCCCTCTGCTATTCAAATGAGTCTCTTCTTGCTGAAGGAGTCCTGGAAGCCATATGCATATATCATTCTGTCAAAACTCTTATGTGCTATTCATATGCATTTATTGAACATCTATTGTATATGTGTCCCCCTGCAAAACCCTAAGGTTATGAAAACATGTGTCTGCAATACCATAGTGGTCTATCACATTTTCAAATATGTTCATATGCTTGGCTCCAGCCTAACAAAGAAGAATCCATATTGCTTTAATGTACACCAGTTTATTCTCAAGAGTGTTCAACAAAATTCTTGTAATCTTTAGGGCAACTCTACAAGAGCTCTACCCTTGTTCTTGAATATGATACTGTCCTGACCAAAATGCCTTCCCAAGCCTTCCTCTATGCCCTGAATTCCCACAACCAGTCTTCAGCTCATGAATCATTGGTAAAAGTTGGCATCAGGGCCTGTCCTGGGCTGGATTTCCCATGATCTTTTACCTCCTTCCAGTGAAGGGTAGACTCCTAATTCCAATGGATGGTTGCCACTGTTCACCTCAGTAGTCTCCTGCATACTAGTGTCATTCACCACCTTCAATTATGACAGCTCTGGAGCTGCACAGATGACTCCTTGGGTAACAGAACTTGCTGTACAAGCAAGAAGAGCTGAATTAAGTCCCCAGAACCTATGTTAGAAAGCCAGGCATGGTGTGCATGGCTGTACCCCCAGTGCCGAGGAGGTGGTAACAGGAGGATCCCTGGGGCCCCTTAGCACATTCTACCCCTGAACTGCTGCCCCAACTCAAGGGCAACCATGCCATTGCTAATCGGTGATGTTTAGAATAGTACCCAGAGCTGTTTACATGCTGGGCAAGCACTGTGACACTGAACTACATTCTCAGCCATGATTAACACAGGTAACACAAGGCAGGGCTGGGGTGTGACTACCTTAGACCCACATGAGGTTCCAGATTCAGTCCATAGCACCACCAAAATCAAGCTACACAGCAGCCATCTGATGCAACTTGCACAAAAGATCTGAGAATTTCCTGACTCCTCTGTTGAGCTTTGGTGAATTCCAACCAGCCTTCCAGCAGTGGAAGATTCTGTTGCCTTCAGCTTGAAGTAAGACCATCTGGCTCTGAGACCTCCGTAGCACTTCTTACTCTAGCATTTGTGTGTGTGGTATGTGGGTGGGTGGGTGGGTTGGTGGGTGTGTAGTGCTCTCTTCCTCTTATCAGCCAGCAGAGGGCAATCTGGAAACAGCTATGGTGAACAAGGGAACAACAAGCAACAAGGGAATGTATTCTTCACAGGGGTCAGATGCATCTAGCATTCATTTTGGTGGGATTATGCATGTCATCTTGAAGAACACATTATGGCTATTCCAAAGTTCACTCTTTTTAAAAATATTTTTATTTTATTTATATATTTAAGAGAGAGAAAGGCATAGAGATAGATAGAGAGAGAGAGAGAGAGAGAGAATGGGTATACCAGGGCCTCTAGCCACCACTGCAAACAAACTCCAGATATATGCACCACCTTGTACATCTGGCTTACAAGGTCCTGGGAATCGATCTGAGGTCCACTGGCTTTGCAGGCAAGTGCTTTAACCACTAAGCAATCTCTCCAGCCCTAAGGTTCACTCTTCAAGGGCAAACATTCCTGGCACTCTGCTGGCTTTAGATCATTACTGATCTTCTTGAAGAAAAAAACAAATAGATCAAGGATCAGAAATTTTCTCAAGTCCTTGAGGGCAGTCAATGAATAACCAGGGGGAATGCAGGGACCATCATCAAGATAATGGTTTCTACATATAACGTATGATAAACCTACTTGTGTGCATATTATTTGCTAGTAAAATGATTCAGAGTGCAGGCTTTGGACTCTGATTTGAACCATGATTTTGTTCCTGGCTCTGTGTCCTTACTATTAAACCATTTGAGGAAAGGGCTTTAGTATTCTTTTTTTAGGTGTGAATGTGTGTGTGTGCACGCACGGGTGTGTGTGTGGGGGGGGTGTTTTCACATGTGTGCAGATGTGTGACACAGGCATACTAAGGCCAGAGGAAGATGTCAGGTGTCCTCCTTCGTCACTCTTCTGCCTTGTTTCCCTGAGGCAGAATCTCACTGAATCTGGAGCTCCCTGTTTTTTCAGTTAGATTGGCTGACCAGGGAGCTCCAGCAATCCTCCTGTCTCCCACCTCAGTGCTGGGGTCACAGGCAAGTGCAGCTATCATCCCCTTTTTTGCACATATGTATGTAAAACATGTGTAGTGGTGTGTGTGTGTGTGTGTGTGTGTGTGTGTGTGTGTGTGTGGATGCATACACCCTGTGCAGGCTCATGTGGAAGTCAGGGGAGAATGTCAGGAGTCCTCCTTCTAATCACCCCTGCACTTGTTTCCTTGACAGAGTCCCTCACTGAAGCTGGAGCTGCCATGACTAGTGAGGCCCAACAGTTCTCTGGCCTCTGCCCCCACAGGACTGGGAATACAGGCATGTGGAGGGGACACACAGCTTTTACGTGAGTGCTGCGGATCGAACTCATGCTGGCTCAGGCCCTCTCTGGTTATGCTTCCCTGCGCCAAGCACTCTTACCTGCTGAGCCACCTCCCCAGCCCCTGCTTTTTCCTTTTCATAAGTAATAACCAGTGATTAAGATAGTTTCATTTCAAGCAGGCCAGACAGTGTCTTTTCATTTTCTGTGGCCATACTATCTGGGCATATGAATGAATATTCCTTAGCAGGGCAGCCTCCTGGGCAATTTAGCTGGGAAGGATTGCACTGCAAAGCTGGGTCTTTAGCTTAGTCGTGGGGCACTTGCCCACCACCCTCAAGGCCCTGGCTTCAATACCCAGGACGGCAAAAGTAGAAACTAGTGAGAAAACAAGGATTCCCACTGTGCAGCTGCTTTTCCATCACAATCATGAAATCTGTTATAATTGTATCATTGAACAAGCGCATCATAGATGTAGTCCAATGGCACATGCTTGTACACTTGAAAAGATACCTGAGAAGCTTGTGTCCACTTTTCCTTGTTACCTCTTTAGTATGGAAGGTCAGAGATACTCCATGAGCAAGAATCTACCCTGGACCCATGTCTCTTGGTAAAGAGAAACAAGAATGGGCACCATCAGCCCCAATATGTCATGTCTTCCCATTTGACCAGAACATTATTGGAACACAAAAATGTAGCCAAATGCTCACAAGTTGAGCATTTCTAGTCAAAATATCCAAATCTGACATGCTCCAAAATTCAAAGCTTTTAAGCATGCACATGACATCATAAGGTGATAAATGCATATCACATAATTTTGTTTCACGGATTTATTATTTAATATTGTATAAAGTGACCTTCAGGACTGGATATGTAGGTAAGTTGGCAGAGTGTTTGCTTAGTATGCACAAAGCTTTGGGTTTGATTTTAATCACTGCCTTTTCTTCCAAATGAGGTCATGTACACATGTAATACCAGTACTTGGGAGGTAGAAACAGGGAGAGCAGAGATTCAAGGTCATACTTGGCAACACAGCAAGTCCAAGGCCAGCCTGGGATGCATAATACCTTGTGTCCAAAGTTAAATAAATAAATGAATTATGATCTTTGACTATGTGTATAAGGTACATGTGAAAGATAAACGAGTTTCTAGCTTAGTTGTAAGTCTCATCCAGAAGGCTTTTCATTACATAATGGTAGATGGTCAAAACCATGAAAAGTTCTGAAATCTGAAACATGTCTTGTTCTAAATATTTTGGATAGGGATATTTGACTTGTATTACTAAGAAACAGACATGACAGACCATGGACATGGCTCAGTGGATAGTGTTTGCTGCACAAGTGGGAGGACCTGACTTTGGATCTCCAACACCCACATACAAATGCTGGCTGTACTGGAGATGAGGATGGCTCAGCAGTTAAAGGCACGTCCTTGCCAAGTCTGTGGCTTTGGTTCAAATCTTCAGTACCCACATAGAGCCAGATGCATAAAGTGGCATATACATCTGGACTTTGTATACAGTAGCAGGAGGCCCTGGTGTACCCACATTCACTCTTTTTCTCTCTGTATCTTTCTCCTTCTGTATCTCAAATAATTTTTTTTAAATTCTAAAAAATCTGGGTGTGATAACACACACCTACAGACACTTACACACACAAACACACACACACTCCACACAAACAGAGTGATATTAGCCCTGTGCATTATATCTATGCAGGAGATTTTTCTTTTCTGTCTCTAATAACGACATCAACTGTAGTCTCAAAGATTCCATCATGCCCCATCAGCACCAATGTGAAGATTACACCTTTCCTCATGGACTCAGAAACACTCAAAATCCAAAATAAACCAAAAATGTACTTGAGCTTTTCATGCCTATGTCAGGAGCCAGTAGACCATGGGCTAGAACCTCCAAAACTAAGCCACTTTGCTACTTATTGTCTCAGGCAGTTTGTTACAGTAATGCAAAGCCAGCAGCATAAAAAGTCTCTTCTAAGTTTTGGAGGCAAAGAGTGAAAAGAGAACTTTTCCACTGATAATTATGTTCAGAAGAATGGGGAGTAGCCAGCAGCCTCTTGAGAAATGCCCTGCATTAAAAAAGAAAAATGCAAGTGGTAAAAATAGTGGCCTCATGGTACTCAGTGATTGCTTGATCCAATCATATGTATGTGAATTTTATGCATAAACTTCTCAATTATTAGAATTAGCTCATTTTCTGCAAACAGCAGTTAGATATTTATATATATTTACAGTTAGTATTTATGCTATAAATTTACTGTGCCTCAGCTTACTTTTATATGCCAGAAAAACAAACAAACCAAGCAACACGTAGGCAGCCATAGTGATGCCTGCATGTGATCCCAGCATTCAAGAGCTGAAGCAGGAAGATCGTGAGTTTGTGGCTAGCCGAGGAGCTCCATGGAAAGATACTGTCTCCAAGAAAAGAGAAGAGCACAGAAGAGCCTAGAACGGAAGAAGAGAGAACAGAAGTGAAAGACAAGAGATGAGATCCAGGTGTGGTGGCTCACATACGTGATTCTAGCACTTGGCAGGCTAGTTCCATCCCAGCCTGGGCCACAGAGTGGAACCCTGTATCAAGAAGCAAAAGAAAGCTTTACAAGGCATACTCTTAAAGCTGGAGAGATGGCTCAGCAGTTAAGTCACTTACTTGCAAAGCATAAGGACCTGGGTTTGATTTCTCTGTATACATGTAAAGCTATATGCACAAGGTGGCACATGTTTGGAGTACATTGGCAGTGGCTGTAGGCCCTGGTATGACCATTCTCTCTCTTTCTCTCTTTCTGCCTCTTCCTCTCTTTCTCTCAAATAAATAAATGAATAAATGGATAAATAAATATTTAAAGCACAGTATGCTCCAAATAGGACTTGAACCTAGCACATGGTGGCAAACACATCTCTAATGAAACTGAAAAGTGATATGTGCTATAACAACTACTCATGCAAAGCAGCCCAGATAAGGGCTGTGGATGGGTACAAGGTAGGTGGTTAATGCATTCTAAAACTGTAGGATTTAGGCCTGGCAGAGTAAGTAAGGCATGGTTCCTCCCTCACTCCCCGCCCTGATATGCCATAGTAACTGACTGAGGCTTTCAGAACCCCCACAGTGAATACTATAACCACCACAGAGTAAGGAGAGTTGGGGCTAGGGGATAATAGTATATATTTTTTTTTCTTAAAGAAATAGTATAGCTTCTGAGATAAAATTGAATTATACTCGATATACGCTTGGGGTTTTGGTGGCACTTAACTTTGTAAGCATATCTCACACTTAATTGTTCATATAATATTATAGTCTTATGGTAAACCTAGTATAATAAAATAAATAAAGGTACTATTAAAAATAAAGTAAGAGCTAAAGGAAGGGTAGGACTCCTTACAACGTGCCCCCCACGACAAAAATTGGCCTGGATATCCATGACCTCACAGTGCCTGACACTACCTACACAGGACCATCATAAGAGGAGGAAAAGATCATGACATCAAAATAAAAGAGACTGATTGAGAGGGGGAGGATATGATGGAGAATGGAGTTTCAAAAGGGAAAGTGGGTGGAGGGAATGTATTACCATGGAATAGTTTTTTATAATCATGGAAGTTGTTAATAAAAATTTGAAAAAAAAAAGTAAGTATGGCTTAATGGGATAGAAAATGTGAAAAGGTATTCTACTAATAAAAGACAGTAAGATGACTAAAGGTAGACTATGTTTTCCTGGTTTTTATACATATCTTCTAATGCCTAGTCTAGTTCTCTTCATACATTAGACACAAAAAAGTTTATTTAGTCAAGTTCATACAGACAAATGATTAGGATACATGATTTATTTGGACTTAAGATTTTCTTTTTCATGGCATTCTGCCTAAAGAACATTGTTTTTCCATAAGCTGCTTGACCATAGAGCTTCCAGGAAAGGAGTCATCAAAAGGAATTTTTGTGGTGATTGATCAAAGGTGAAAGCCAGCTTTAATTAATTGCTAGGCAATGGTTCTTCTTTTCAAGACATGAATTTTTTAATGCTAGACATAATAAATTCACACATCAAACTTCTTAAGGGTTTTTTTTTTTTTTAGTAAAATGGTAAATTTTCAAATACTAGTGACAAATTCTAACCAGAAGTATTACCTACTTTACTTGGTGCTGTGATCAAACACCTGAAAAGTGGAGCTTAAAGGAGGCAGGGTTTACTTTGGCTTATAGTTTCATGGACATAGTCCATCATGGTAAGAATGGCATGGCAACATGAGTGGTAGACAGGCTGGTCCCACTGCGTTCAGTCAGAAAAGTGGGGCTGGGCTAGAAACCTCAAGACACACCTCCAGTGACACACTTCCTCCAGCAAGGCTCACCTCCTAAAGGTTCCACAACCTTCCCAAACAGGGCCACCAGCTGAGGACCTAGGTGAGTCTCACAGTCCCACAAGAAATATCCATCATCTATCTATCTCAGTGTGAAAACCCAGTGTGTCTGTGTGTCTTTGAAATACTGCATTATTTCACATCTATAATTATGTCCCATGATTAGTTCACATGTCATCAAGCCTACTGGAGTCTGTATTCCTGATAAAGGCTGAATACTTCCCTACCTTTTTTTTTTTTAAAGATTATGTTTATTTATTTATTTAATTTTTATTTGAGAAAGAGGAAGATGGGGAGACAAAGAGAAAGAGAGAATGGGCACACCAGGGCATCCAGCCACTGCAAACAAACTCCAGACGCATGCGCCCCCTTGTGCATCTGGCTTGTGTGGGTCCTAGAGAATCAAACTGGGATCCTTTGGCTTTGTAGGCAAACGCCTTAACCGCCAAGCCATCTCTCCATCCCCACTTTCCTACTTTTTATGTGTGGTTTAAGCACAATACTTGCTATGCAACAGATGACTAATAGTTATCTGACAAATAGACAAACAAATAAACTAGTTCAAGACTTAAATTGCTATGGAAAATAGAAAAGCAAAAATAAGCAAATTAATTACATAACAAATGTTGTTAAAGGGGTATTATTTTATTATTTACACAGACCTCAGTGGTAATTTGCTTGAACCCAATATCCAAAACAAATATTTATTGATCACATACTATGTACCAAGTGCTATTCTTTGTACTGATATGACAAGGACAAATGTAAATGAATACAATATTCTGTTTTATATAGGAAGCTGAACATTTTGTGGGAGGAAAGGGTTTATTTTTTTTTCTTAATTTTTTTTTGTTCATTTCTTATTTATTTATTTGAGAGTGACAGAGAGAGAGAGAGAGGCAGATACAGAGAGAATGGGCGTGCCAGGGCCTCTAGCCACTGCAAACGAACTCCAGACATGTGCGCCCCCTTGTGCGTCTGGCTAACGTGGGTCCTGGGGAGTTGAGCCTCAAACCAGGGTCCTTAGGCTTCACAGGCAAGCGCTTAACCGCTAAGCCATCTCTCCAGCCCGAAAGGGTTTATTTTGGCTTAAAGACTCAAGGGGAAACTCCATGATAGAAGGGAAAACATGGCATGAGCAGAGGCTGGACATAACCTCCTGGCCAACATTACGTGGACAACAGCAGCGGGAGAGTGTGCTTTAACACCCATGCGCCCACCCCCAACAACACATGTCCAACGAGGTTCCAATTCCCAAATTTCTCTCAACTGGGGATCAAGCATACAGAACATACAAGTTTATGGGGGACACCTGCGTCAAACGAGCACAGTTTCCAAAACAGGGCATGATAGACATTTCACTGTTTCTGCTAAAAAAAAATATATGTATGAATAGACATGTAGATATAGATATAGATAAATGGCATAAAGCAACAATTATAGGATTCTAGAAATATCTGGCAACAGGCATATTTGAGGAGAAGAACAGAATTATTTATTTATTATTTGAGAGTGACAGACAGAAAGAGGGAGGGGGAGAGAGAGAGAGAGAGAGAGAATGTGCACATCCCAGGCAATGCAAATTAAGTCCATATGCATGTACCACCTTATGCATCTGGCTTATGTGGGTACTGGGGAATCGAACGTCAAACTGGGATACTTAGGCTTCACAGGCAAGTGCTTAACTGCTAAGCCATCTCTCCAGCCCCCCCACTTTTATGAAGTAGGGTCTCGCTCTAGTCCAAGGTGATCTGGAATTCATTTTGTAGTCTCAGGCTGGCCTTGAACTCACTGCAATCCTCTTACCTCTCCTTCATGAGTGCTGGGATTAAAGATGTGTGCCACTATGCCCATCCAGAGTGTTTATCAGCAACAATTTCTTTTTATGAACCAGAAGTGTGCATGGCAGTGAAGCCATGAGTACTCAAAGAAAAAATTTTGGAATAATCACTCAAGCAGAGAAAGGCAAATAATGCATGGGAAAGCAATACAGAAATCCTTCCTCTTTTAGTATTTTTCTTACCTTGTCTCATTGTAATTTCCCAAATACTTCCATGGTGGCAGTGGACACTCATGAGAAACCTCTGGAGCAGAAATCCTAAGAGAAGGCATGGAGCTGAACTTTTTAACCAGCTACTTAGAACTGCAACTCAGGATAGAACAGACAAAGAAGGAAACAATTTTAACATTTTAAGAGTGAAGCTATGAAGCATTCGGGTGCTCCAACAAGACATTTGATGGAATGAACATTCTGGTAGGCGAGCATAGCAAGAACAGGCCATTCTTTGAAGTGAAGTCTCCCATTGTAGGGGTATTCTTTGAAGCTGATAACAAATAAAATGTTCATATTGCTGAATTTACATGCTGATCCAGTTCAAATTCAGAAATAATTGCTGTGCCATTATTATCACCTAGACTCCAAATTGGTGCATCTAGTCTTGCTTCCAGCAATTGCTGTCTTAACACTTTAAGCCAGACCACTCACTTGTATTAGTTGAGTCAGGCTGAGGTGACAGGCATAGACAGCCCATAAATAAGATATATTTCTCACATTGCAGGAGGCTGGGCAACCAAAATCTGCTTTCATCCAAGTTGTACCTGGCCATCATTGCATCCTTATTATGCAGTAGCAAGAAGACTCTTAGGAGATCTATCACTTAGATGGACTCTATGCTCATGAAGTTATCTCTTGCAAGCCTGTACCTTCTAGTAACATCCTATTGGACATTAGATTTTTTAAATATTTTATTTATTTGAGCAACAGAGAAAATATGAATGGGCATGCCATGTCATATAGTCACCGCAAATGAATTCCAGACACATGCATGACCTTGTGCATCTCGCTTATGTGAGTACTGGCTATACAAACCTGGGTCCTTAGGCTTCGTACACAAGCACCTTAACTACTAAGCCATCTTTCGAGCCTGGGTATTGGGATTGTACCAGATGAATTTCAGATATACAAATATTTAGAACTTAGCACTGCTGCAGGAGGTAGATCAGTGCTTCATGAACTTGTACAATGAATAGCTATACCTGAGCATGGCCTTAAAGAGAAATTCTGCTGCAGGAGGCCTAGGATTCTTTTCTCATAAGCTTTTAGGAGGACTCTGTTCTGAAGGGTATCACACAGAGTTAAAGGACATCCCAAGTCCGAAATGTGCATTTCTGTCTTGTTTTGGTATCTGCTTTGTCATCTGTTCACTATATATGGTAGAAGAATTTTGAGAAATGTAGGCACTAGGGCTTTTTTTTTCAAGGTCAGCTGCTGTGGGAAATGAAGTCAATTAAGAATAAAATCTATTCCTTAATCATCACATGAATGAGTCTTGCCTACAGAAGGTGTTGAGAACTACAGATAGAGGCAAGCCCCAGGCAGATGCAATTCAAAGTTCTCCATCCTGATTTCCTGTTTCCCTTAAGGCAAAAATCACTCTATGTTTCTCATTTTCTGTTGCTTTAGTGAGAAAAACCTGTCCTTAAAATCAAGGCCCTTGCAGACTTTCAGTCTTCAAGTATGGGAATCCCTTCGGCCTCCATCACTGTAAGAAACAGACAGGGAAGATGATGTTTAGAGAGACAGGAACTGTCAGAGTTTACCAAATCTGGACATGGACATTCCTTTAGACTACTGCTGAAATGGGCTGTCAAGCTGACCACAGCCAGGGGTGACCCTGGACAACACAGGGTCTATAGAGGTGCTGAAGGCCCTGGGTGCGGGCGAGCTCTGCAATGTTGTGCCTGGCTCACATCTTGCCATCACCTTCTTCATCCGGGCTACCAGGGAAGGCAGAGGCAGCACCCGACCAGCCCAAGGTCACAGAATCCAAGGTCCAACAGGGACGTGAGTGCTACCCACGTCCATTCAGGGCTAGGGGTGGTGGAGGTGGTGCACAGCCCTGAAATACACCTGGAGGCACGGAAGACAGCATGGTGGTGGAAGAAAACAGAAGGACTAGAGAGGAACCACTCTTACACGTGGCCTGAGGTCACGGTCACAGGGTAAGAAGCTAAGGATGCCCTTTGACCATGTTTGGCATAAGTGACTCAATAGAGAAGGGCAGGGCTCCTCGGCGACGCAGTGACGTCACAAGTATGAGTGCACGGAGACATGGCCAGCACGTTTGGTCCAGCCAACTCATTAGAGAGGCCAGGGGCTCTGCGGCAGCGCAATGACATCAAAGGGCACGCACATGGAGAAGTGGACTCTATGTTCGGTCCAGCCCACTCAATAGAGAGGGGCGGGGCTCCACGGCAGAGGAGTGAAGCACGCCCCAGAGAAGTGGTCAATGCTCAGCACGACCTTCTTGGGTGGGTGTGAGGCCATGGTAGGCGAGGCAGTGTTGAATGACATCAGGGTAACAACATGGGGGTGGAAGGTAGGGGACTGGTGTCTGGCGATTGGGCAGAAGTGGCTCCAGCTTGATTTGAGAGGATGGAGCATGGGGGTGAGGAGGGCAGGCTGGGCGTGGTGAACAGGGCGCGCAGGGCCAGCAGGGTGGGCGTGGCTAGGCAATCAGGGGATTGGGGTCTGCTCTGAGCAAGACCCTCATCCATTCCGTTCCGGGCACCTTGGGGTCCAGGCTAGCGCCGTCCCTGCGGGACCTGGCCGTTCCCATTCCTCCTCCATCCTTCCCTGTCTGCAGAAATGGAGTCCCGGCTCCGGGCTCAGGCCTGCTTGTCCCTCAGGGAACCCCGGAGAGCCTGCAGCACCAGGGCCTCCTGTCTGCTTAGTGCCCCGCCTGGAGTTCCCCCAACACCTGCTCCCATCCATTCCAGGGCCTGACTGTCCTACACCTCAGTTTAGGTCTCTGAGCAAGTCCCCCGTGGGAACCCTAGACCCCTGAGGACCTTTGTGAGGCACAGGGTCCTAGTCCATTCATGGAGGCCTATCATGTTCGCTCAAGGCTTTGAAAGAGTACAGAGTGCTTCCATATTTACATGGGTTGCAAGTGTGTCTAACGTGTAAGTGATGGGGATGGCCTTCCAGGAAACCTTCAGTTGCCCCTCCCAGTTATAAACTTTATTTTTTCTGCAGCTAGTTGGCAAAAAAATGCATTGCATTGTTCAATAATAACAGCATAATGATTGGTTATTAATGAATAGTTAATATTTATTAGTAAGTTGATCATTGTGCAATAACGTGGGTTAATTTTATTCATTTATTTATTTATTTATTTAAGAGATAGATAGAGATACATAGAGAGGGGGTTCGTGGCTGGGCCTCCAGCCACTGCAAATGAACTCCAGAAGCATGAGCTACCTCGTGCAGCTGGCTTACGTGGGTCCTGGGGAGTTGAACCTAGGGCCTTTGGCTTTGCAGGCAAATACCTTCACCACTAAGCCATCCCTGCTGCCCAACATGGTTTAATTTTGTCAGTGTTTTAAAAGATAAAGACCAGTTGCATGAGAATGAGGGGGAAGGAGCATTTTGCTCTACTTGAAATTAACTGGTGCACTAAGAAAAAAAAACAATTGTGTTGATCGTTTGAAATTTAATGCACACCATTTTTCCTGTTTCATTTGAGGAACACCTCTCCCCAGAAAAGGAAAAAAGATCCAATATCTTGCTAATTGGAACTTTTGTATCTGTTTCTTTCCAATTATTAGATTGCATATGCTAGGTACTGAAAAAATATATAATGCTGTTATTTTTTTTTAATTAATAACACTATAGTAACCAGGTGAAGAGGTAAAAGAAATGCATTCCTTGAAAAGTTGCTGGGCTTAATAAAAGTAAATGATACAACTGTGTTTCAAATGAGAGAATGTATATGTTGAAGTTCTAGTGGGATGATGATTACTATACGATTAAGGTGTGCATAGGATAAACTGGCAATTTGCAGCACTTTTTTATTTCTTTTTAATTTTTTTAATTTTCATTTTTTTTTTACTTCAGCAGCATTGTCATTTTGGCAGCTAGAATGAGGTGGTTCACCTTGTCCTTTGCAGCCTGTAGGTTTCCGGGCATTTACCCCCTGGGGGCAGCATCTGCATTTCATCAACATGCCAAAAGGCTGTTGAAGGAAGTCAAGGCCTTTGCTGGAGCTTCCACTGGATACTTGGTTGCTTGTGTTGTACTAACAGTGCCATAAAAGATCACGGTAATTAAGTCCTAACGAGGCTGTGTTCCTCATAAAAAAATAAATAAATAAAACAGACTCACAAAGATGAGTGCCATCTCTACTAAGGGAATGCTGCCGAGAAGTCATGTTTTGCCTGGTTAACACAAGGTTAAGATTTTGTTTTACGACTGAATGAGGATCCATACTCTGGGTGTGGAGAAAAAGGTTATTTGGGGGTGGCAGTAAGAAAAGGAAATAAAATGCCTTATTTTACTGCTGAGTTTTTATTTAGCCTCTTGGCAAATGGAATGTTAAAGGATACAATAGACCTAGTCAACCATCCTCCTATGCAGCCCTTGCCTTTAGACACACATAATGGAGGCCACCATCCAAGGAGATCTTCCTGACAGATAAAGAAGAAGCTCCAAGAATCATTAAGACAGGCCTTATTGCAAAATGCAGGTGTTTACTGTTACCTAAGGAATGGGATGACCCCTCTGTGCAATGTACCATGACTTTTCTATATCTCTTTGTTTCTAAATATCTTTGTAATTACATAGCATAGAATTTTTCTTGCCTCAGTTCTACCTATGTGACCTATGTAACCTAATGACTTCTTATAATACCCCCCCCCTTGTTTAACAGTATGTAACTTTGTGGTTTAACTCCCATCCTTTTTGTGTTATTGTAAACATCATGTGGTTATTTCCAATAAAAGATGACACTCTGGCTGGGTGTGGTGGTGTATTCCTTTAATCCCAGCACTTGGGAGGCAGAGGTAGGAGGATCCCTGAGAGTTCGAGGTTACCCTGAGACTATATAGTGAGTTCCAGGTCAGCCAGGACTAGCGTGAGAGCCTACCACAAAAAAACAAAAACAAAAACAACAGCAACAAAAAAAGCTGACACTCCGAACAGCTAAGGGCTACACTCAGAGATCCAAAATTCTTGGGTGTGGCCCTGATATATCAGCTTTTACCCAGTACTCTGTGAGCGCCACAAACTCTTCAGGGTTTGTCTGGGATCTACATTTCAAGATCGCTCTCCTGACTCTGGGGAGACCCAACTGGGAAAAGACCCCTAATCTTGTCCCAAGAACCATATCTCCATCCATCTGCATGTTCCTGGTTTTGACGTTTTGGACCCTCTCTGGCTCTGTTTGGAGATTTTGAACGGAGGTCTGTTTCTGGTTCAGTTTTGGTTTGGCAGCAACATGGCAATGTCAGGAATGTCAGAATTGCTAGCGTATTTGTGTTTGGTGTTGCGTTGGTGTACCTTGTCCTTGTCTTCATAGATATCGGTCAAAGAAAATCTTCTTTGGAATTGATTTAAAAACACTTTAAAGATTTTCAGAAAAAGGCATCAGAATCAGGTGACAAGGTTTTTCCTGGCAAACTAAATACTTATTGTTCAATTAATTTACCAGCATTTAGCATAGGATGGCCACCAGAGGACACCTTTAACCTATCTGTAATTTATCCTGCACAAAAACGGATATTTTCCTCTCCAGGTAACCTAGACCAGGTCCCTTACATCGTTGCATGGCACTATCTTATGGAGGAACCCCCTTGTTGGCTAAGGAAATTGCTCCCTCCCTCTACTGCACCCCCATTCTTATTGCTAAACCAAAATCTGATTTAAAACAAGTTCTCAGAATGAAGAAAAGCTCCTTCAGCCTTACAAGTCTCTGATGTCACAGCCATCTTCTAACCTGTATCCACCCCTACCTTCACCACAGAACCCCCTTCTCAGCCGTCTTTGTATTCACAGTGGTCCTCAATACCAACCCTGCCCTCAGCCTACCCCTTCTGACCCTCCTGAAACACTTGGGGCTGCTGCCCCAATCCTGCCACTCCAACAGGCTCTCCCAATGGCAAATTGTCACCTGTTGTGGCACTCCACATGTTTATGGTCTATAACCATTTTACCACTAGTGATCTGTATAATTGGAAGAATCAGAACCCCTCTTTTTCAAGGAAACCTAAGAATCTGAGATCACTTCTTGAAACAGTCTTCCATACCCATCAGGCCACATGGGAGGTCTGTTAGCAACTCTTTCAGACTCTCTTCACCACAGAGGAACGTGAGAGAATCAGAAGGGAAGCCAAGAAACTAGTATTGGAAGCTGACAGCCACCCCACGGAGAAACCTTATGTTATTGATGAGGTTTTCCCTTCCTCATGACTGGCCTGGGATCCCAACACCACGGAAGGTAGGGTATCCCTTAACCTCATTCTCTCTATGTTACACACAATGTACTCCTTCGCTAATGCAACTAATTCAAACTTAACTAATGACTGCCGGTTTTGTTTAAACCCTAAACCTCCCTATTATGTAGGAATTAGTGCCAACAGTACAACAGGGGAAGGCAAACTACAGATAAGGAAAATGAATTACACCATGGCAGAAAAGGAATGATCTTGGGGAGGACCTTAGCTGGTAATAACCCTGGGGGACATTAGAGAAAGAGGACTATTTCTCAAGTCATCAACCTACCATCTACAATCCCCCCCTTTTCAACAAAACTGTGAAACAACCCTGGAAATAAAGCCAGAAGAGAATGAAAAGGCCCTTTTTAAAAGTCCATCCACTCCCTGGTTTGCCTGCACAGATGGCCTCACAACTTGTATAAGTCTGGAATGTTTTAAGGAACAAAAAGAATTATGTGTACTAACTCATGTTATTCCCCAGGTATACTTATATGATGGAACATCAGGCAGAGAACATATGGGCATAATCACCACCTTGGTAGGAAGGACCAAAAGAGCCACCCAGATACTAGTACCTGTACTGATAGGAGCCAGTATTGCTGGGTCTGTTGCATTAGGGACTGCTTCCCTGGTGGTAGGAGACAAAAATATTAGACTGCTTAGTGAACAAATAGACCAGGACTTATGACACTGAGGAAGTTCCATTAGCCATATGGAACAAGTTGATTCTCTAGCAGAAGTAGTGTTACAAAATAGAAGAGGATTAGATTTACTTTTTTTGAAACAAGGGGGTCTATGTATGGCTTTGGGTGAAACTTGTTGCTTTTGTGCCAATCATTTGGGAATAATCTGAAATACACAGGCTTTAGTTATAGAAAAACCTCAAAGAAAGAGAACCTCAGAGACAAGCATGAATAATTGGTTTTAGCATAGGTTTCATTGGTCTCCATGGCTAACTACCCTTATCTCTTCTATTGCTGGCCCCTAATACTACTGCTCTTAGGCTTTACCATAGAACTTTGCATTATTAATGCTCTACGTAGATATGTAAAAAATAGAATAAGTTCTGTTAAACTAATGGTACTATGGATGCAATACATCCCCTTAGATGAAAATGCCCTAGACACTGTTCTCTATGAGTCAAGGATTTGACTTACTGTCATATCAGAGGGGGCAATGGAAAATGGAATTTGAAAGGATACAATAGACTTAGTCAAACATCCTCCTGTGCAGCCCTTGCCTTTAGGCACACATAATGGAGGCCACCACCCAAGTTGATCTTCCTGACAGATAAAGGAGAAGTTCCAGGACTTATTGAAAAATACATGTGTTTACTGTTACCTAAGGAATGGGATGGTCCCTCTGTGCAATGTACCATGACCTTCCTAGGTCTCTTTTTTTCTAAATAACTTTGTGATTACATAGAATAGAATGTTTCCTGCCTCAGTTCCACCTATGTGACCTATGTAACCTTGTGACGTCTTGTAATATCCCCCCTTGTTTAACAGTATGTAACTTTGTGGTTTAACTCCCATCCTATTTTTACTATGAACATCATGTGTTTATTTCCAATAAAAGATGACACTTTGAGCAGTTTGGGGCTGCACTCAGAGATCCAGGCCTCTTGGGTATGGCCCCGATGCATAGGCTTTTGCCCAGTACTCTGTGAGTCAGTGGTCTTACTTGTGTGACACCAAACCCCACTGTGCTGTTTAACTTTCCAAAACCAGGACAATCTTATTAAGGACTCAGATACATTTACAAAGCAAAAATTCTGTCCAGTATGATAAATTTTATTGCCTATAAAGGTTTTAAGTGGGCACAGTTACACCTAACACCAGTCTTGTAATCATTTTTTCCCTTCCAACTTCAGCAGTTCGTACAGACCTTACTGATACAGCAGTGGAAGCCTCAACCTTCCATCTCACAGGCCTTAGACACTGTTCTTCTGGTGCACAACTCACAGTCACAGCTGCAGCAGCCAACACGCTCACTTCCTTAGATCAGGGCGTCTCTTTAAACAAGGTAGTCATTCAGATCCCAACTGTGTTGTATATAATTGATAAGTTTTCTATAATGTCATTTAGATACTAATTCTACATGTTACATTTATCATAGCTTTTCTTCCCCTTTGTTCTTGTTTTATTCATTTAAGATAAGTCCTTGTCCTGTAGCCTGTGCTGGCTTCCAATTCATGGTGGTCTTGTTTGTATCAGTTTATTCTCATTGCTAGTGCAGGATAACCTACTAGGAGGAACTTAGGGAAGGAAAGAAAGGGTTTAATTCAGGTTATAGTTGCAGCATGACATGACATGTTCCAACATGTCGGAGAAGACATGGTGTTTAGCACTTATTTTAGTCCTTTATCTTCTAAATAAAGCATGAGTGCTTGCCACGTCATAACATGTCTTATGATGATGCAGTAGCCCCTCAAGACCTCAGGATGGATTCTCCAGTGTCCCAGTAGAAGCTTAAATCCAGAGGTGGTCCCAAACCACACATAAGTTTTTACATCATGTTTTTCAAATATACATACATACTTGTGAAGTTTAGTTTCTAAATAAGGCATAGTAAGAAATTAACAATAATATGTAGAACAATATATAATACTGCAATAAATTATGTATGTGATTTCTGTTATAGGAATATTAATATTTTCACACCGTAGTTGAGAGTGATGACTAAGTGAAGTGGCAAAAAACAGCATCATTTATAAGGGTGACTATGTTAAAGTGCTTTAAAAATAATGATCCACTCCAAATTCTTTTCTTTGTTAGAGTGTGGTGTAAAATTATGTAAAACACCCATTTTAAATTTTAGTGTTAAACTAAGGGGGAATGTCATGGACATTTAAAACAATATTTGTGACATATTTGTCTGAATCACTTCTTAATTTGTTTTTCCCTCTCGGAAGTTGATGGATAGGTTTGATTTGGGGAGAAGATTTTGAGCATAGTGAAGAACCCCCAAAACAAATACCTACTCCTCACCTGTAAGAATTGTGATTTCTTTACATCCATAGCTTCATCTCTTGTTGAGAAGATTGGGTGTGGTGTTGCCACCTGTATTATTGAGAATCCTTTAAGTTGTGGTGTTCTTTTCGGCTGTGACTGCTAACATTCATGAAGGTGGTCCAACTGCTGTCTTGTTTACTACCTCCCTAGCTTATTTGTACTCATGTCCTGATCTTTGGAAATAGTTGGGATATGTCATAGTTCTCTGTAGCAAAATTGTAAGCATTGGTAATCTAGTTGTGGTATTTTCTAAATCTCTGCTGGCTTTAACTTAGTTAGATGAAACAATATGCAGTATGAGGGTTAGAATCTTACTTCTAGTGCCAAAATCCACTTCTAGAAAGAGGGCCAATTTCTGGGAGGGTAACTATTGGGGTTTGATGGATTTTGCTGATTTAAGTAAATGGAATTCATGTTTTTATTTAAATCAGTTGTTTTTCCCTTCTCCCTAGAACAATTTTGCAGAACCCCAAATTCCATGAGGGTATGTGCAGAATATGAAGTTGAAGGGGGTCATGAATGATGAAAGTTCTAGGACTCTTACTGAACATACAAACTACACATATCATTTTATATATATATTCCCTTTTTTACAGTGAAAGTTCTTGACAAAATTTAAAACTGGTATTTTAGATAATAATTTGTAAAGTAGGAAGGAGCATTTTGCTTCTTTCTTTAATATTATTTATTTTGGGGGAGAGAGAGAGACAGAGAAGAGAGAGCTACAGAGAGAATGGGAGTGCCAGGGCCTTCAGCCACTGCAAACTAACTTCAGATGGGTGCACCTCCTGTGGGCCTGTGCAACATTGCACACTTGCACCAATATGTGTCTGGCTACATGGCACATGGAGATTTGAACATAAATTCTTAGGCTTAACTGGCAAGCACCTTAACTGCTAAGCAATCTTTCCAGCCCTGGAAGGAGCATTTGAGATGATGAAGCTTGGTGTTGTACACAATGTTAAGAATCTTCTTTCACAGTCCTGTAGTCACATATCCAGTATTCTCAAGCCTATTTAGGCAAGAATTTTGGATTAGTATAATACTTTAGTAGGACTGAATCCTGTCTCCCTATTTCTTTTTTATTCTGAAGCAAGGAAATTATTTATTCCATTATCTTTGGAGACATAACCTTTGTACACTTGAAGCCACATGTCATCCTTCTCCTTCAGTTTAGTTGTTCCAGATGATGTATTCTTCTCTCCATCCTGCTTGCCCCTTTGGGGGGGCTCTCTGTTTAGTTCATGTCATCCCTTATGGCTCCCAGAATTCTAGGTGTATTCCAGGTGTGACTTTAGAGTTTAGGTCAATTATTGTTTTTCCTTATGGAAACCCTGTTTATTTCTGTTAACATGCCTGATACTGTGGTGCTTTCCAAAGGAATTATATTTTGTAAAGTTTATGGGTCAGTTACAAGTTTTGGTTTTACACATACTGAATAACAGAACATTTTCCCCACTGCCTTGTAGTTAGAAATGAGTTAAAATGATAATGTATAAACATTATATTTACATTTACCTTTCTTACAAGTCTTATAATTGTGATTTTTTAAGCTACTCTAGTCAAATAAATGATTGATATTTTTAATAGCATGAGAATCAGTGTCAGCTCTTCATCATGATCTCACATATGTTGTCTATCTATTGAAAGACTGATTCTTTCTCTTTCAATGTAATAATGTTTTGAAAATTTTCATTTTTGTGATAATATTTCAGAAGCAAACACTGCAGTTGTGTATGTTGTATCGAATTGTAATATTATTTTGGGTGGGCTTTGAAAACATATTTCTGCTTGACTTTTCCTTTCAGTTCTCATGTTTCAGAATCTGTGTACAATTCCATTTTTTCATCCGATAGCAGAAAAACTACAGCAGCAAAACCGTGAGCATCTCACACAGGAGCTCCTGGAGCAGCAGCCGCTAGAAAGGGTTCATAACCCATCTTGTGGTCTTTGGAGTCACTGCTGTCTGTGGTCTGTAAATTGACATTTTTGTGGAATGGTTGGTTTAGTTTCTTGTCACATTTTTGTTCTTATGCATATATTCTTATGTGACAGTTTTTACCAGTCACCTTACCTTTGTAAAGTATGGTGCTATTTCTTTAACTATTTATTCTTAGGAAGGTCAGTCTTCCAAAACCTTTATCATTGTTTTAATAAAATAAAATGGGCCCTGTCAGTGTAGAAATTAATTACAGTATACTGGAAGGAGAGAACAGAGGACAGAGGTCGGTTTAGGAGACTTCAAACTTTATGGGACTTGTTAATTTATTTTTCAATACACTGTCCCTTGTCTAGCAATGTCATGACAGCTATGTTATTGGACAAAATAGATTGATACCTTTAATAAATTTTTTTCTTGTTTTCACCATGTGGCAGGACCTTTTCTTATTTTTTTATTATTGACAACTTCCATAATTATAGACAATAAGCCATGATAATTCCATCCCACATCACTTTCCCATTCACGACTTTACTCTCCATCATATCCCTTCCCCCTCTAAATCAGTCTCTTATTTATTTTTTATTGACAACTTCCATGATTGTAAACCATATCCTATGGTAATTCCTTCCCTCCCCCCATCCCCCTTTGAAACTCCACTCTCCATAATATCCCCTCCCCCTCTCAATCAGTGTCTTTTTTATTTTGATGTCATGATCTTTTCCTCCTATTATAATTGTCTTGTATAAGCAGTGTCAGACACTGTGAGGTCATGGAAATTCAGGCCATTTTGTGTCTGGAGGAGCACATTGTAAGGAGTCTTACCTTCCTTTGGCTCTTACGTTCTTTCCACCACCTCTTCCGCAATGGACCCAGAACCTTGGAAGGTGTGACATAGATATTTCAGTGCTAAGCACTCCTCTGTCACTTCTTCTCAGCATCCTGGTGCCTGCTCAGTAATCCCAAGGTCACTACCATCTGAAAAGAGAAGGTTCTCTAATAAAAAGGGGGGGTAGCATAAATATATGGGTATGAACATTAAGAGAAGTGCTTACTGGGCAGTTTGGTGAGCACAGTATACACATTTAGCCAGACAGCAGCAGATGTTAATTCCCTAGGGCTCATGACTACACCTGTTGTAGGTTTTGAATATCAGGGACGTATTCCCTGCCATGGAGCAGGTCTCCAGTCAAATTAGAGGGCTGTTAGTTTCCCCCATAACAGACATGCCACTCTTTTAATTATTTTTAAATTATTTTTTTTATTAATTAGTTTTGTATTCAGTAAATACAGTCAGTTTGGTCCATAGGCTTTGCAAGCAAGCACCTTAACTGCTAAGCCATCTCTCCAGCCCTTAAGACAATTTTTCTCTTAGGAAAATTCATCCACTTGAGTTGAAGTCATCTAACATTATGAAAGAATGAGGACAATTCCTACACTTGTATGGAAGAGACTAAAGAGGCTATTTTTCAATGGGGGCAACCCTACATTTACACTTTGGAGACTATGAAGGCTACTGTTTAATAAGAAATGAGCTCAATGTGTACACTGTGTTAACTGAGTCTACTAAATCTATTTCAACATGAGGCTAATTTCTCCAACTCATAGATGTCATCTATTGACTAAGGCCATTTTGCAATGAGAACAATTTCTACACTTGCTGGACAGAGACCATTATATGTTTTTGTTTTAATTACAACAATTCTTTTACCTACTTGGCATAGTCTATGAAAGCTATTTGCCAAGGAGGGAAATTTCTAATTTTTATTTAACACTTTTTCTTGTTGAATTTCATTCCTATAATTGCTGGTCACTGTGTTATAAACCTTTTGTCAGTGATAACAATTCCTATCCTTTCTGGAAAAAGTCTATTACTTCTATTTTTCAGTAGGGAGTATTCCTACTGTTACTGCTTAGGGTCTGCTAATGCTGTTTCTCAATGAGTTCCATTCCTACACTTGCTGGACAGAGATTCCAAATGCATTTATCATAGATGTCATTCCTACACCTGTTGATCAGTTGTTGAGACAATTGCATGAGGATAATTTCATCCCTTGCTGGCAAAGACTAAAAGACTAGTTCTCAAGGAGGACAATTCCTGCACTTGCTGGTCAAAGCCTATTGAGGCAATCTTCACTGACAGGCATTCCTAAAGTTATTCACTTTCAACACTTGCTGATCTAGGTCTACTAAGGCTGTTTCTCAATGACAGTCATTCCACCAAGTGATAGTCAGAATGTATTAAGGCTACATCTTAATGAGGACAAATGTTATATTTTCCAGTCAGAGTACACAAAAAGTAATTCTCTATGTTGTCAATTCCTACATTTTCTGGCCACACGTGTCTCAATGAGGCTCATATATACACTATCTTTTTTTAGTCTACTGTGGATATTTTTGAATGGGGGCAATTCCTACATGTGCTGGTCATGGAATGCAAAGATTATTTGTCTATTGTGGCCATTTCTACACTTGCCTTTAAAGTCTACTAACATCTTTTCTGAATCATGCCTAATCTACACTTTCTCATCAGTCTCTAAAATAGCTTTCTCAAAGTGTATACTTCTTGTTTGTCATAGACAAATAAGTTTACATATAAATGATGGACAGTCTTACACTTTCTACTCATAGTCTACTAAGGAAATTTATCAATAAAGATATCACATAGTTGTTGTTTTTACTCTACTTTGGACATTTCTCAGTGAGAACCATTCATATACTTGCTGGTCAGAGGCTACAAACTCTATTTCTCAGTGAGAGTATTTCTGTACTTGCCCATCTGAATTTACAAAGCCTATTTGTCAATGAGAGCAATTTGTTCAATTCCATGTCAAGGTTTGTTAAGGTTACATACTATGCAGGCATTTCCAGAACTTACTGTTCAGAGACTACTAAGTCTATATCTCAAGGAAGGGCATCATCATTCACTCGCTCTTCAGAGTCTACTAAGGCTATTTTCCACTGAAGCAATTACTACACTTGCTACTCAGAGTCAACTAAAGCTATTCAAGCATTGCACTCTGTATGTATTCACAGTAATGGTGACTTTGTACAGAGGATATTGCACAGTTTATACCTTTATGATATTTGAGAGTAAACGATGAAAATATGTCTATTCTTTTGTAAGTATTTTCTATATTTCAGCAGTGAAGGAAAATTTTCTTGCCCTGGTTTAGCAAGGGATTTGCTTTATCTAATTCAATCTTGCTAGTTTTTAAAACATCTCTACATTTTCCTAATACTTCCCTATCCTTGGCATGCTACAAGTGTTCTATGTTTTCACTTATTGGTAGTACCCTGCTGAATTATTTTTCTTATAGAGACTAACAATTTGCCAAATACCTATTGTAATAATAAACAAAGAGCTCATGCTTTCATTATATTTATCATAATGCATTCCTTTTTACATCATTTATTATTGTATCCTCATTTTCAGAGTGAGTCGTTTTTTCTGCTTTAAACTTTTTAATATATATCATTATTTATTTATTTGAGAGAGGAAGAGAGAGAGAGAGAGAGAATTTGCACACTACATCCTCTAGCCAATGCAAATGGACTTCGGGTGCATATACCACCTTGTCCACCTAGCTAATGTGGGTACTGGTGAATCAAACCCAGGTCCTTATGCTTTGCAGGCAAGCTCTTTTACTACTAAGACATCTCTCCAGGCTTAAACACATTTTTAAAGATTAATATTTGTTTTCACTTTTGTGAGCATTTGTTAATTTCTACAATGATCTAGACCTCTGTACAACTAGTATATTTGTGTTCATTGTTGTCATTTCACAATCAGTGGAATGGAGAGCTAGGGAATTTTGTTGGTGGAGAGTTTGGATTTTGATATGACTAGGTAGTTTCATGTGTAAATATGTTTGTAGGTACTATTGTATGAGTAGGCATACATGCACTGTGTCCTTATGTGTGTGGATGCAATCAATCAAACTAGTGATATCTTTGGAGCCATCTATTATGTTTTGTTTTATCTTAGACATAGGGTTTTTCATTGAGAAGGGAATTACTGATTTAGGTAGTCAGGCTTTCAGTTGAGCCCAAGAAGTCGTCCTATCCCAGCACCACCAGCAGTGGGACGACTGGTATATGTGAACCCACACATCACAGTTCAAGTTCTCCTTTTCAGCCCTTGAAAGATATGCTATTTAATAGATTTATACATTTTTAAGACTGCTTATTTCCTTCACAAGTATTTCAATTCATTTTAAAATTCTTCCTTGACCTAATAGTTATTTTCATGTAAATTGTTATTTTTCATTTAAGATAGTATAGCATACATAATTTCTTCTGTGTTTTTACTTTTACCTTCAATGTTCATAGTGTCTTAAGTTTGTTACTGAATATAATTTCAGTATTTTAAGAGTCCTGTATAATCATGGTTTGTAATGAAACTAATGTAAATTTTTACATATTTAAATTTATGAATGGTGGGATGACATTGCACATTTTGTGTTTGACATTCATAATTTTTTTTCTATTTTGCTTTTGAGAGTCAAGGGAATGTATTTGAAATCTGTAATAAGAAATCAATGTTACTTGATGAGTTAGCATGTTCCAGAGTTCAAAAATGATAAGTATTAATTATATAATCCATATACTTCCTGATTTTCAAAGAAAAAATGTGGCAAAATCAGGCATGAGTATTGATTCAAAATACTATATATTTTCTTTCTTTGAAATTGACTTGATTTTACCTCCTATTTCTCCATCAACACAGGTGGTTTTCCTATATAAAAAAGGATGGAAACAAAAATGTATCCAAATTATGACAAGGACTATGAGGTGACATCTTTTAATCCAAGTTCCAATAGTTTTGATATCTTTATCTAGAATGTGTAGACAGGTATATGAAGTCAATTCATTTAATCACAGATGGAGCTAGTAACACTAAAATTCAATGGGAAGTACAGAGACTGGTCAGGCTATGGGGAAGAATGAGGAATACTCATGAAGATGAGAGTATAATCAGGAATGAAAGATGATTCCAAGTCTGTATTTTTGATTCTGTTTCTGTAGGGACATAGTTGTTGCAAACATTGTGACCCTTCTTACAACATAGGGAATTACAAGTCATAGTTATATAAATGGCTGTGAAGGGACATTCTGAACATGATCTGTCCTTCAGTATAAAGGAAAACTTATGAGTATTGTTTTGGCAAGGACAGAATGAATGAATGAGTTCTCATGAACGAAATCCTTATTATACGACTAGGACTTAGGTTTATCCAATATATTTATGCTGGCATATTTCACAAGATTTACAAGTACATATGACACTCACTGTCAAGATAGTAGTGTGAGAATCTGTGTATATAGTGATGTCCAAGGTACAGACAAAATTATGTGCACATCTAGGCCACAAAGAGCCATGATGAGTCTCATTGATATGTAGAAAATATGTTGTCAATGCAAAGGCAGCCCTCACAAGAGAATGAAAAGTGTTTAATTATCATACTTGAGATTTCTTTGCTTACTAAGGTCATTAACTTTGCTATCATTTTATAGAAACACACTATTTAACCTGGGATAATTTCATTTTACATTATATATAATGCACACCTTATTTTACATTTGTGTATTAATAACTTTAATTAACTATTTAAAAGATATTTATATTTTACTTCCAGAGAGCTGTGATTGTCATGTTTCTACTTCCACAGTCTGTATCTTCATTTAAAGACATGTGTCTGTAAAATACAACAAATCTGAAATAATGGAATTGCATTCAGTAAATATCCACAAAGACTTTTAATGGTTACTTTTCTGAATGAGAAATATCTATAAAAATAATGACAGTGATTTCTTTAAACATTACATCTTATGTTCCCATGGGAGAGGGAAATTGATTCACCTGTCTTGGTGACATCCAGGATATTTTGATTTGGAATTTTCTTCACACTGATCAGCTTGTCATACTCTTTCTGTGTTTCTTCACTGATAGTGGAGCATTTTGCTACATTTCATGGAATAGAAGTCAGAAGCTATGGCCATTAGTGTCCTTTCTAAAAACAAAACCCTTTCCTAATTTATAATGTACATATTGATCAATCTTTGTTTTCCAGTGGTTCATCATACCTTCTGTTTATTATCCCTTTCACATTGGTAATGCAGCCCATTAAGAGAAACTTGGTGGGAGATCAATCCATTCATTCAGGATTATGCCATGTTTCTAGATTTTGGAAAAAATTACAGTAAAATAATTTCTTCTCTCATATTTGCACATCAAAAAGAAAGGAATTCTGGGGAGCACATTTAGAATTTTTTTTTGATGGTTGGACCTAACAGTATCAATAACACTGTTTCATATTTTGTCTTGATCTGTGTCATGGAATCCACTGTCAGTTCTTCCTATATCAAAGTAAAAGGAAGAGGTTGTCACCTGGAACTGCTCAAATAGTCCATGAGTTCTAGTATAGCTTTTTGTAAATGTTTCACAGACAATTCCCATACCTATATACAATATACCCTAATATTATTACCCTCCCATTCCCCTTGCTCTTCCTTCCAAATCACCCTGTTCTTTGAATCATTAATTCTTTCCACATCATTTCTATTTGTTATGATGTCATTATTCTCCCTCTTTATCTCTGTTGTTAACAACAACAAAAAGAAAACACAAACTGGGCGTGGTGGCACACGCCTTTAATCCCAGCACTCGGGAGGCAGAGGTAGGAGGATTGCTGTGAGTTTGAGGCCATCTGGGGACTCCATAGTGAATTCCAGGTCAGCCTGAGCTAGAGCGAGACCCTACCTCGAAAAACCAAAAAGAAAAACCAAAAAAAAAAAGAAAAAGAAAAGAAAACACAAAGCCAAAAGTCTCACATCTAGGTTGCTACAATAAATTTGGGTCCCATCATAGAAGATTTGTGAACTTTGCATCAGGAAATGTAAAATGATTCCATTGATTTTCTTGTGGAGATAGTCCCAGGCCAACAAAACTTGCTGTGTTAAGTGATAATATTCAAGGACTTCATCATACAATGCTCCATCATTAACACACACATCTACCTAAACTTCAGTGTGAGTTTTTAGACAATTCATATCCCATTTAGAGGACATATGTATAGGTACATATGTATGTATCTATTATTAATTATGTAATAAGAACTCTCCAAGTATGTAGGGGTGAGCTCCTTCAATACCAATGTGGATATCCATGTTGAGGGCAATGGCTATAACTTTGATTCAAAAGTGCACTATAGAGCTTGTTTCACATCATTCTGACCTAAAGTAGACACTGACACAAGTTTTGTACAAAACAACCCAACAACAAAGGAAAATTATATATCTCTTATAAAGTTATGGTATGATTTTAAAACACATGTGAATACATTCCAATATTAGGTCAGATCGTAAACAAAAATGCATACACATACTCATCTTCAAAGTACCAAACATAAGACATTTACTCCAATGTAGTATCTAATTCAATACTTACCCAATACTACAATCACAACTTTATTTCCCTTTATCACCAAAATAATGGACCTGTAAAATCCTAGAATTCATTGAGAGAAAATCCACTGAGAAGACAATCATGTTTGAGCCTGAGATCTAGAGAGTCAAACATGGGTCCTTAGGCTTCTCAGGCAACCACCTTAACCACTAAGCCATATCACCAGCCCTTATCTTTCAGTTTGATTTCCCATAAAAAACATTTCAATTTTAACTCTATCTTTGTCCACCACTGCTGGGCCTTTGCCACAATGGTGCTTTTTTGGAAAGTGTAGCATAATCTTTTGGCAAACATACAATGTACATGTCTTTCAGGCTCTGATTTACTTTTGTTACTTGTAAATTACCATAACTTATTCATGAGTCCTTCTTTTTTTTAAATTTTTATTTATTTATTTGAGAGTGACAGACAGAGAGAAAGAAAGAATGGGCGCGCCAGGGCCTCCAGCCACTGCAAATGAACTCCAGACGCATGCGGCCCCTTGTCCATCTGGCTAACATGGGTCCTGGGGAATCGAGCCTCGAACCGGGGTCCTTAGGCTTCACAGGCAAGTGCTTAACCGCTAAGCCATCTCTCCAGCCCTCATGAGTCCTTCTTGATGTTTTTACCATGAAAAGAATTTCACAAGAACTCATAGTCTCTGATCACATCTAAAATTGGCTGTTCTCAAGTTTGATATCTATGTCTAACGATGTTAAGGATTTCCAGAAATGTGTTGGGGACATAGTAATGAAACATCTAATCAATTTTGATACAAAACAAAAGTAAATAAATTACTGAGTTTCTGTTGCACATGATAAAATTTTTATATCGTTCCAAGCTGTGTATCTATACTATAAGCACTGGGTCTAACCATAGTTTTATCTCTATGAACACAATGTTTATAAACTTGAATTTTTATTTCTCACAAGGATCTAATTCTCTATTTATCATCAGTAAAAGCAGATGCCAGGATGAAAACAGATGGGGGTGGGGGGAGCCAGAACCTTGACTGTTCTAACTGGACATGTGCTGTTAATTTTCAGGGAAATACCACACGCTTTACCTGGCAGCTAACAAGCAAAAGACCATAGAAGAAGATAGGATGCTGAGGATATACATATGTGGCATCACATTTTATGATGCTTATGAGAGAATATTCATCACGCTTTATCTGAGGTAGGTAAGATTTTTCTCAAATACAAGAAACAAAAGTTTGAAATTTGACCTATCAAGTAGTGTCAAATTGACAGTGAATCAAATATATCTACTTCCATGTATGTATACTTCACACACTGACATATACAACAATACCACAAAGGAAAATATAGCGAGATCACATACAATTTTTTTTTAAAGTTTTGGCTGAGAGAGAGGGAGTGAGAAAAAGAGATATAGAGGGAGAATGGGTATTCCATGGCCTTTCAGCCTCTGTGAACAAACTCTAGATGTTTTCTCTCTTGTATACATGTGTGACATTGCACACTTGCATCACTTTTGTTTCTGGCTATACGTGGCTCCTGGAGATTCGAACAAGCATTCTTATACTTTGCAGGCAAATGCCTTAATTGCTAAGCCATCCCTCCAGCCCCAAAATAATATTTTTATTGACAAAGTTTTTATTCCTATTAGGGATTAAGATATCTACTTACCTTTACTCCAGTTTGAAATAAAACAGGAGATTGATGAAGATAGAACTTAAATACAAATCAACAGCAATCACAAAGTATTGTAAATAAAAATACTTTGGGGGCTGGAGAGATGGCTGAGCAGTTAAGGCGCTTAGCTGTGAAGCCTACAGACACATGTTCAACTCTCCAGATCTCACATAAGCCAGATGCACAAAGGTTAGGCAAGTGCAAGGTCACACATGCCCACTAGGAGGTTGCAGTGGTTGAGACACTGGCATGCCAATTCTCCTCTCTGTCTCGCTCTCTGTAAAAGAAAAAAATATTCTTAATAAAATATTTTAAATGTTTTAATGCATGATATGGGAACATATGAAAAAATGAGGTCGTTCTAGACACTGAAGAAGAAAATTTATCACTCATTCTTATGAGCTCTTGGGAGCTCAGAGTAAATGAATAGAACATCAGAGAAAACAATTTTTGGGGGGGAGGGTTTTTCAAGGTACGGTCTCGCTCTAGCTCAGGCTGACCTGGAATTCACTATGTAGTCTCAGGGTGGCCTTGAACTCATGGCAATCCTCCTACCTCTGCCTCCCGAGTGCTGGGATTATAGGCATGCACCACCACGCCTGGCAGAGAAAACAATTTTTAATTTGTATTACACAATGCACTAATGTGAGAATGTGTCAGATTATCAATGTCAGTCCTCTTTCTCTGCATATTTTAAGAGTTTCCTGAATCTGATCCTGACCTTTCAATTTCTGTTTCCATTGAAACAGTATAGTGCAAACTCATGTAGAAAAAAAGGATCATATTGAGAAATATTTGTGGCCAATTAAAATGTGAGCTGATGTCAATGTGAGGTATAATACACAGCATAGTGCTGGAATTCGCTGTTGTTCACTTTGTCTCTGTCACCAGCCAGTAGACTCCATGCATCTCTGATTTTAATGAGACTTAAATGTCAACTTCTTGCAAAGTAATAGTGTCTGAATTGGCAGAACTGTGTTACTAAAGAAAGGAATTATTTTAGAAGTTATGGAAATATCCCTATGCACAGGATTATCTGAGAAATAGTGTTAAGGGGTTGTAAACCAATAAAATTATAAGAGTGAGTATACTGAAGAAATTGGGGTCCAGTTTTCTCATGTGAGGTGTGATGTCCTTCCAAAATGCACCTGCATCTGTACATCCAGGTATGAAAGGAGTTTTGATGGTCTCATTTACGAGGTGGGAAGTCCAGGCTGTCATGGGTTACAGATGTCTATCTCAGCCACATGTGTTCCAGGGACCACTCAGCCTGTCAGAGCATCAAAATCAAACACACAAAGGAGGGAGATTACGGAAATCTGTGAATATGCTACACTGAAGGTTCAACTGAGTCAAGGCATCTGGTCAGTTAGCTCCATCAGATAGAACATGTGGGAATAATGAAGCAAGACAAGATGGATGGCAGTGTTAATATGTTTTTCTTTTAGCATCTCCGAAAATATGTGATATAATGATTTCATATTGGATTTCTCTAATTTTCATACCAGAAGAATGGGGAATGTCAGAAGTACAGGCCTGAGGCAACAAAATCCAAAGACGTGTATGATCCTATTTTCCATGAGTATCTGATGTTCTAGGATAAGGACATGAATGTAACTCTACAGTGCATTCAAGTGCACAGTCATGATATTGAAGGTTCTGTATGTCGGAGCATGTTACTGACAGAAGCAACTTACTAGTTCAGTCAGGTATTTTTATCTTTTTTCTTTCAGATAGGTTATTCAGAATGGAAGAACCACCAATTGTTCCTGATAATAAACCCACTGGCTATTGGCTCTTTAAGGACACAAAACTTTCCTACTTGAAAACATGGTACCTTTTCACTAGCAGTTATGAAGACAGAGGTAGGTACCCCAATCATGATGTGTGACTGTACCCATCACCTAAGCACCTCATCTCACATCCTGAACAAATTCCCAAAGCACTGTCACCAGGTGTGTGCCACATGTTTTCAGGCACGAGGGACTTCACACATTCAAAACATTACAATGAACTCGGCTCTATATTTCACAAGATTTGACCCATGAATTCTATAGCAGTTTCTGCTAATTGTTACCAACAAAACTGGAAAGGCTCTCAAATTTTTATTAGTCTATTTTCCAACATTTTGGAGGAATTCATATAGCAAGAAGATTTATCAGTATCAGATTATGTCATTGTTGGTGGTTGGCAACTATTTACAGAATATGAATTTCAGATTATATTTGATATAGTCTGGATTTGATTCCCCAGCACCCACATAAAGCCACATCCACAAAGTGGTGCATGCATCTGGAATACCCATGAAAGCCAGATGCACAAGGTGGCACATGTGTCTGGAGTAGTTTGCAGTGGGTGAAGGCCATGGCATGTGCATTCTTCCTCTTTACCTGCTTCTTTTTGTCTCTCCTCTCTCTCTCTCTTCTTCTTCTTCTTCTTCTTCTTCTTCTTCTTCTTCTCTCTCTCTCTCTCTCTCTCTCTCTCTCTCTCTCTCTCTCTCTCAAATAAGTAAATAAAAGAGAGAAAGCAACAAAGAATGAAAGAAGGGAAGAAAGGAAGAAAGAAATTCACTGATGACCTGCTAACACATCTTCCTGTACAAAACTGAAAACACTGGTCTGGAGAGCTGAGAGCTCTGAGCAGAGCTGTCCACAAGAACCCACCACTCACTCAGCACCACTTTCACAATTCAGTGAGGACCAGTGTTTGAAAAACGCACTGGGGACTGGACAGATGACTCAGTGGCTAAAGATACTTGCTTGCAACGCCTGAATAGTCTGAGTTTGATTCCCCAGTACCCATGTGAAGCGAGATGCGCAAGGTGGTGCATGCATCTGGAATACTCACCTAAGCCAGACGCACAAGTTGGCACATGCGCCTGGAGTTTGTTTGCAGTGGCTGAAGACGATAGCATGTCATTCTTTCTGTTTATCTGCTTCTTCCTGTCTCTCTCCTTTTCTCTCTGTCCAATAAGTAAATAAAAGGAAGAAAAGAATGAGTAAAAGAAGGAAGAAAGGAAGGAAGGAAGGAAGAAAGAATGAAAGAAATCCACTCATGACCTGCGAACACATCTTCGTGTACAAAACTGAAAACTGGTCTGGAGAGATGGCTTAGTGGTTAATACACTTGCCCTCAAAACCTACGGACCCAACTTTGATTTCTCAGTACTCCTATAAGCTAAATGCTCAAGGTGGCAGATGCATCAGCAGTTTATTTGCAGTGGCTAGAGGCCCTGGCACACCCATTTTCTCAATCCCTCCCTCTGTCAATCTCTATCTATCTATCTATCTATCTTCTATCTATCTATCTATCTATCTATCTATCTATCTATCTATCTATCATCTAATCTCTCTCTCCTGGCAAACTAATGAAATAATTAATTAAATAAATTTTAAAAAACTGAAAGCACAAATTTCAGACACAAACTGACCTCACTCTATGGGAAGCCTCATATTTGCACTCTGATCTGTTGGATGCAGCTTCAGTTTGTTAAGGATGTAGAGATCCACAGTTTTGACCCAGGCCTGGCACTCAGCTGAGCTTTTTAGACTCCCTGTGACTATTTGATGCATGCTGAGGATGTTGTTTTCTCTGTGTGGATATGTACAAGTGTGTGCAGGTGAGTCAGAGTGTGCATGGATGTTCATGCAGGGATTGTGCACTGGCATGGGGTACACTAAGTGTGTGGGTGTGAATGTGAGGGCCATGCATGGCTGTGCAGAGCTATGTGAGGATTGGTGATGGTGTAATTTGGTGTCATCTCTATGTGTTTTGTGGATGTACAGGGCTGTACATGGGCATGCTTAAGTGCGTGGTGTTGTGCACATGTGTCAATGACTATGTGGAGATGCACATGTATGTGTGTCAGTGTGTAGGACTGTGGGAGGTGCGCACAGGTGTGTGGGGGTGCCATTGTGCCTGGATGTCAGAGGTATGCATGTGTGCACACTGTGTGTGAACAGGGTAGGGTGGAAGTGTGCAAGGTTATGTGGGGGTGTATGCACAGATGTGTGTGACTATACACACAGATGTATGGGCTGTGTAGTGCTATTTGAGTGTTTACGGGGCTGTGCAGGTGGGCAGGTGCCAGGGTGCTGCCCCACCTAAGATAGAAGGAGAGCCATCAGTGGTCATAGGCTCCCAGACCTCTCTTATGAGAGCACAGGCCACAAGCTGCAGCTCCCACACCAGCTCCCTCCCTCTATACGATGTTGGTTCCTCTGAGAAGCAGGTGCCTGTAAGGAAAGTGTAAGAAAAAGCAAAAGAGAATACCAGATTAGATCTCTACAGTCAGAATGGTCATTGAAAGAAACAGCAAGGGGCAGCAACCTTCCCACGGGATGAAGGATGAAGCACTGGGACAGGCTAGTGGAGCAAGCTTATAAGGAGATCCTAAGAAAAAGAGACTGTACCAGCTGCAGGTCCAATGGAACTAGATAAGGAACTGTAGTTATTTGTATCCTTGCTCAAAATAAGCTTTTTCAACGTTTTCTGAGTTAAGGGAAGTTTATCAATCAGGAGAGTTGTGGGGCCTGACAGGGCTGAATGCCTCTGCTGCTTCTTTATGACTTTCTAGTTTTAGGGATAACTCTTTAGTTTCCTCTGGTTTTCAGGGAATGCTATTAACCCTTCAGTGCCAAGATGTCAGGAAAGACTGAAGGGAGATGTGGGCTGGAGGAAACCCAGCAGGGGCTAGGTTATGTTTAGTCAATTAGTTATTTCATGCCTGACTGAAGCAGAGAGGGCTGACCACAGTGTGTCTGTCCACTTGTTAAGCAGGACTATGAGGGGAGGACCCAGGGAGTCCCATGGCCCCATGGCCCTACCTCAGAGCCCAACAATGAACAATGGACTGCCCGTGCTCTCCATCTGGGGGTCTAGAGGCTGGCCTGGCTACTCACTCCCCTGCTTCACTGAACAGCAAGTGGCTGGTGCCAGCTTTGGTGCAGGGACAGCCACAGCTTCTTTTTCTCTCCCCGTCTCCCAAGAAGATAAATAAATAAAACTTTTTATTAATATTCTTAAAGCCTTTCACTTCTAGCTGATGACTGCACTGTGAGCAGACATTTCAGCTGCATATCGAAACATTTATTCTCATTCTTTAACTGATGAAATTTAAATAATAACAGGGATTAATTCAACTGGAGTGATTGGTTCAATAGTCTGGGCTGGTGGGAAATACAACAGGAGAAAAATGGATTTAGATTTAAGCATAGGACTGGAGACAGAGCTTGGTGGTTAAGATGCTTCCCTGCAAAGCCTAAGGACCCAGGTTCAATTCCCCAGTACCCAAGTAAGCCAGATGGACAAGGTGGCACATGCATTTTCTGCTTCATTTTGGCTGTTTCTTTTTAATGAGAGAGAGAATTGGCAGGGCCTGCATCTCAGCTGGAAGCCATGGAGTGCTCATTCTCTCTCTCTTGCAAATAAATAAATAATTTAAAATGTATAGAACTAGGACATGCTAAACTCCTTTGACGTCTCAGGGTGCAGGTTCCCTTCTTCATCCTCCTGCACTGTGCAGGGAGAGGAAGTGGAGGGGGCAGGGGCAGGCCTGGTCTCCCGCAGTCCTGGGGAGCAGCAGGTAATAGAGCTGTCAGCACGGTCTTCCTGGCTGTGCTCAGCCTATACACTTGATGTCAAGCCGAAGTGTTCCCTGCTTGGAGGGGTCCAGACAGCCACCTCTGCACTTGTGCCCACAGAAACTGTCAGCAGAGTTTGAGCATGGGAGGGGGTATCCGCCCAGGTTCTTGAACAAAGAGTGCATTTCAGGCCTTCTACCTCACTTCCTTACCTCATTTAAAATATAATAGATGTCAACTGTGAGGAACACTTTCTCCCTAGGGGATGGATTAAGACAAATTTCATTTTCTGCATGGCAAGAAAGCCACACTGCATTGTGTTTTCACAGCCCCCACCCCCATTTTTTTAAAGAAGGGGGGATCAAAATCATTTTGACTTAAAATCCTGTAAGAAAGGATGGAAGAAAAGCAATTCCCACAGACATTGTCTTGGAAAGCTTTGTTGGCTTAAAGCGTCACCTACCGGGGAAGTGGCAGATTGCTCCAGGCCTGTGGCATCCCTGTAGCTCTGTCTTGTTGAACAGAGGGACCAGCTAGGAGGACAATTCCTTATTACTTCTGGACAGATGAGATTCTATCCTCAAACTCTGATCCAGCTGCTAGCTATTTATATAAACTCTTGTGCAGGGTGCTCTCTGTGAACTCCAGCATCCTTACCTAAATGGAACTGTCTTTCTTTTTTCTTTTTCTTTTTTTTCTTTTCTTTTCTTTCTTTTTTTTTTTTTTTTTTGAGGTAGGGTCTCCCTCTACCCATATTTACTTGGAATTCACTCTGTAAGTCTCAGGCTGGCCCCAAACTCACAGTGATCCTCCTACCTCAGCTATGATCAAAGGTTTAAAGTGGTTTATTTTCTTCTGTTTGGCTGAGGATAACCCTGAATGTCTGATAATCTTGCCTGCATCACCCAAATGCTGGGATCACTGCTCTGTAACACCACACCCAGGTTCTGCAGTGCTAGGGATTGATCTCAGAGCTGCATGCATGTCAGGCAGTTTACCACCGGAGTCACATCCCCAGCCCTCTGAGAGGATGGGGAAAGGGGGTATTTGAAAGTGAAATGACCACTATAGTAGAACGAGAAGATGATGATATCAAAATCAAAGAGCCTGATTGAGAGGGAGGGGTCATGATAGAGAGTGGCATTGTGAAGGGGAAAGTGAAGGGGGAGGGAATTACCATGGTTGATTGTCTATAATTATGGAAGCTGTCAATTATAACAAATTAAAAATTAAAAAAAAAATAAAAAGAAAGTGAAATGAGAACCAGGGAAAGCCCTCACTGGTTACTGCCACCAGCAATGATGTAATGAATCCTCTAGTGTGCCTTTCGGGATAGGGTCGGGTTCACAGGCATACTTCTCAATACTTGGGGGAAACCACAGCAGAGGAAGCTGAAGGTTGGCCTGAAGACTGGAGAAGGGACAGAAAGCTGTGGGGGGGTTCAATGAAGTGGACAACACTTGCTTTGTTCCAGAGGTTTGCTAGCTGCAAACAGCTAGGTAGTGTGGCTAGATTTCCCTGTTTGCCAAAAGATAAACTAATTACCCATGGGGCACCTCCCGATTTGAAAGTGCAGACATGCAGAGGTTAAGAGATGCCAGGGAGAAGAAGTGATATGGGGATAGAGAGAGATGGAGCAGTTCTCAGCTGGTAGGTGATGATCACTCAGAAGTTAGGGTGCTGGATACTCACCATCACCTAAAACTTTAATTGAGTCAGTGGGCTCTGGGTTTTTGTCTTATGAACTTGACAAATAACATTCACAGGCCATCTCTCCAGCCCCTATTTATTTTTAAGTAATTTATTTATCTATCTATTTACTTAATTCCAAGGAGAGAGAGAGAGAATATGGGCACGCCAGGACTTCTAGACACTGCAAACAAACTACAGATGCATTTGCCACTTTCTGCATCTGGCTTTAGAAGGGTACTGGGGAATCAAACCCCAGACATTAGGCTTTACAGGCAATTGCCTTAACCACTAAGCCATCTCTCCAGCTCTCATTTCTTTGTTTTAAAGCATCTTACTTATGGAAAAATTATCTTTGCATGTGGTGTGTATACAAATGTGTATACATGTGTTTGTATGTGTGTGGGTGCATTTTGTGCAGATGCACATGTGTGTGCATATGGAGTCCAGAGACTGACATCAGGTCTTTCATTTGAGCCCAGAGCTAACTGAGTTGGCTACTCTAGCTAGCCAGCTTTCTATGACAATTCCCTGGCTCCACCTCCCAAGTGCTGGCATTACAGGCAGAGGGCAGAATTTACATGAGTTCTGGTCTGAAGTCCGGTCCTCATTTTTGCATGATGTGATGGATAATCTCTGTTTGTCTACTTGAAAGGATTTATAATCACTATAGCAACAAATCTCTGGTCATGGATAGCAATATCTCATGGGCTAAGTGTCTGGACTGTTTATAAAGGTAAAAACTATGGGCTGGAGATATGGCTTAGCTGTTAAGGTGCTTGCCTGCGAGGCCAAAGGACCCAGGTTCACAGGATCCATGCAAGCCAGATGCATAAGGTGGTGCATATGCATCTGGAGTTCATTTACAATAGTTGAAGGCCCTGGTGCAACCATTCTCTTTCTCTCTGTCTATCTGCATCCCTCTCACTCTTTCTTTCTCTCTCAAATAAATAAAATAAGTAAATAAAAAAGAAAGCTGAGTATCTGACATTCATCACTCTCCTCTGCTTCTTCAGTGTGGACCAAATGTGACCTGGCTCCTGCCAACATGCCTGTCTGCCTTTATGGATGCTCCTTTGAAACAGTGAGTCAAAAATAAATCCTTTTCTCCCATAAGATGCTTCTGGTCAGGAAGTTTGTCCCAGGAAAAAGAAATTAACTTATACGCATAGCAAGGACTTTATTCACTGAGCCATTGCCCCAACCACATGAATTTTCACCTTCCAACATACAGAAAGAAAGCACAGTATAGCTTGCATTGTCCATGAATTACCAAGTGATTATCAAACTTGTTTCATTTCTTCCTCCTTTCCCATGCTCACTGATTGCTATTGTCCTTCAGCTTTGTTGATGTGATCACTGCATAGTATGAAATTCCATTACATGTTTTCTAGAAAATTCAGACTTGTACAATTACCCACCACAAAAACAAAAACAAAAAAAATAGGGCTGGAAAGATGGCATAGTGGGTAAGTCACTTGCTTGCAATCCTAGGGACCCTTCTCCCTCTCTGTCTCTCTCTCTCTCTCTCCCATTCTCTCTCTCTAGCCTCCTACCACAATCTTTTAGAATCTATTCCATTTATTTTATTACTTAAACTTTTATTTATATTTATACATTTTTTGAGGCAAGCCCAACAGACTGGTATTTTTTTAGATGAAAGGATGGGGGGGAGAATTGGCACACCAGAGCCTCCAGCCACTGTAATTGAACTCCAGGTGAATGTGGCACCTTGTGCGCATGTGCAACCTTTCCATTTGTGTCACTTCGTGCATTTGGCTTATGTGGGACCTAGAGATTTGGGCATGAATTTGTAGGCTTCACAGCCAAGGACCTTAATTTCTAGACCATCTTTCTAGCCCTTATTTATATTTATTTGTAAGAAGAAAGAGAGGAAGAGAGACAGAGAATGGAGACAGAGAGAAAGAGAGAGAGAGAGAGGAGAGAGAGGTGTGTAAGTGTGCAACAGGGCCTCTTGCCACTACCAATGAACTGTAGAACCTAGGCTGTCTGGCTTTGCAGGCAAGCACCTTTAACCACCAAGCCACCTCTCCAGCCTTCAGGTCTTTTTTTTTTTTTTTTTTTTTTTTTAAATAAAGAGACAGCACAAGGGCTGGAGAAATGACTCCGCGGTTAAGGTGCTTGCCTGCTAAACCAAAGAATCCAGGTTAGATTACCCAGGATCCATGTAAGCCAGATGGACAAAGTGGCACATATATCTGGAATTTGTTTGCACTGGCTAGAGGCCCTGGCATGTCCATTCTCTCTATCTTTCAAATAAATAAATAAAAATAAAATTTACTTCCTATAAACATAACAAGATTCTTATCTACTCAAAAATAACCCTCCACAAAATGGCCCACAGACAAGTCCAGATAATGGTCTCTTAGTTGCTATAAAAGGACCTCATTTTCCCAAAGTGGTGGGATTCTCTTTATCTTTGCAAATTCACCTCCCATGTTTCTTAGCACAGTGTATAATCTTTTCTTTTCCAGGTGAACCTGGAATTCACTGTATAGTCTCAACTGGCCTCAAATTCACAGTGATCCTCCTACCTCAGCCTCCCACGTGCTGGGATTAAAACTGTATGTCACCATGCCCTGCCTTGTATATTTTTAAGATTTTTATTTATTTATTTTGAGAGAGAGAGGGCGGGGAAGCAGAGACAGAGAAAGAGAGAGGAAGAGACAGAGAGAGAGAGAGATAATGTGCAATCCAGAACCTCTAGCCATTGTAAATGAATTCTAGACACATGCACCATCTTGTGCATCTGGCTTAGGTGGGTACTGGAGAATTAAACCTGGGTCCTTTGGCTTCACAGGCACTAACCATGAAACCATATCTCCAGTCCCCTGTATTTTCTTATAACACAGGAAAGGGGAAATGCTTTTGTTGGTTTCCCAAGGCTCACTGTTGGAAGGGCTGACATGAAGCATGCTTGATGAACTTGAATGTTCCCAAGCAGTGGTGGATTACTCTGAAACCACAATGTCTCCTTTGAATAGCTATCTTGTTTTATTTATTTATTTTTCAAGGCAGTGAGTCACTCTAGCCCAAGCTGACCTGGAATTCACTATGTAATCTCAGGGTGGCCTCAAACTCTCAGCAATCCTCTTACCTCTGCCTCCCGAATGCTGGGATTAAAGGTATGTACCACCATGCCCAGTGGGAATAGTTCTTTTAAAAAATTGAATTGTTGTTTATTTGAGAGAGGGAGAGAGAGAATAGGTGTGCCAGGGCCTCCAGCTGCTGCAAACAAACTCCAGACACATGTTCCGCCTTGTGCATCTGGCTTACATGGGTCCTGGGGAATCAAACCTGGGTCCTTTGGCTCTGCAGGCAAGTGTGTTAACTGCGAAGCCATCTCTCCAGCCTGTGAATAGCACTTAATTGCTAGGAATATACTATGAAGAAAGGATTGTCCAATCCTTTCATCCATCGTTCATTCAACAAAGATGCTTTGAGTACCCATCACATGCCAGGTGCTTCTCAGCAGTAAGTAAGATAAGTGTGGAGGGGTCTGATTGGTGCTTGTATAATCTCAACTACTTGGAGACTCTTCAATGCCTGACTGGCCTACCGAATGAGTTCCAGGTCAAATTGGGCAACATAGTGAGACTCTGTCTCAAACTAAAAATAAAGTTTAAGGGCTGGAGAGATGGCTTAGCAGCTAAGGCACTTGCCTGCAATGTTTTAGGACCCACGTTTGACTCTCCAGTACCCACGTAAAGCCAGATGCACAAGATGGTGCTTGTGTGGGGAGTTCATTTGCAGGGGCTTGAGGCCCTGGTGCATACATGCTCTCTATCTCTTTTCTTGCTTGTATCTTCTCTGCTTGAAAATAAGTACATTATTTTTATCTATTTATTTATTTTATGTATTTATTTACTTAAGGTTGGAGAGATGGCTTATCACTTGCATGTGAAACCTAAAGACTCCGGTTTAATTCCGCAATACCCACATAAGCCAGATGCACAAGGTGGCACATGCATCTGGAGTACGTTTGCAGAGGGTAGTGGGCCTGTCATGCCCATTCTCTCTGTCACACCTGCCTCTTTCTCTCTCCCCCCCCTTGTTCTCTCAAATAAATAATTAAATTAAAATAAAACTAATGTATTTTTATAAAAAAGCATAAGACAAGAACTTAAAGCCCAAAGCAGAGAAACAGAAATATACTAAGGAAAAGCTCTCATGCTGTGTGTGAAGTGACCTAGTGTGGTGGTTTGAATAGAATAGATGGCCCCCAATATATTCAGTTGTTTATTTGTTTGTAGTTTGCATCTTTAGCCACTTGGCTGGAGGCAATGCCATTGTGTGGATCTTAAGGTGTGGTGGTGGGTTTCAGATTTCAATCTAAAGATATGCAAATTGTGCCTAGCTGGAGTTCCTGAAGTGTGCTCTGGCTTTTGACCTTTAGGCTTGTGCTTCTCTCTCTATGCTTGGGCCTGTGAAGGCAGGCCAGTTTCTTCTGCCATTATGGAACTTCCCCTGGATCTGTAAGCTTCAATAAATCCCTTCCTCCATAACTGTGCCTGATCTGGAAGTTCATCTCAGCGAACTTGAAGCTCTCTGCTACAGAACTTGGTACCGAGGAGTGGGGTGAGATGAACCTTACTATGTGGATGTTGATCTTGTGGAACCTTTGTTTTGGAAGAATAGGCATGGACTTGGTGCTTGCAACTGAAGGTGTCGTCTGGAGTGGTAAGCCAAGTTTTATGAACTATTCTGATGAGAGTCTGAGAATGCTAAGTGCAGACAGCATTAAACTTCGAGGCTTGGCTTATGAGCTTTCTAAGGGGAAGGAAAGACTGCAGAAGACTTTGTTGGAACTGGGCTACTGGCATAAAGGCTGGCTGCATCCTGCTGCCCAGGCCCAGAGAGTTTGATCAAGGTTAAATTTGTAATGGACTGATGTGCTTGGCTGAAGATATTGGACTGAGAGATTTAAGATTTTAAGCTGGAAAATCTCAAGCAAGTTAAAATTACAGGCACAGAGACTGGTTTTAGGTTATTGAATCTGCTATTGTCAAACACATTAGCAATCTTAAAGGAAGATGGTCCAATTGCTTTACCATGGAAAGGATGCCTGAGGAAAGACTATCATAGAAATGCAAACACTTTTGGAAAGAGTTGACTGGAGAAGGAACCTGCTTTTCAAGGCTATGATTTGTTTCGTCCCTGAATTAAGAATATGGCTGTGTCCTGCACACCTTGTATTGGTTTCAGAAGCATGAAAAATGCAAGGAGTGGCCGTGAATTGCACATGCTTCCAGGACCCGCTGCTGAGATGCAGCATGAGGTAGGGCCTGATGCCCTGATAGGCTGAAAGAGCCTTTGGAAAATGTGAAGAGTGGTCATGAATTTCACACGGTTCCAGGAGCTGCTGCTGAGATGTGGCATGAGGCAGGGCATGATGCACTGATAGGCTGAAAGAGCCTTTGGAAGATGGACCATGGTTTTCATGAAGACCTGAAGATGTTTTGCATATACCAGGACTGTGCAAGGGCTACCATAGAGCGCACTGTTGGCCTGGGAGGGAAGTGTTCCCTGGGTACTCTGCCCAGCTGGAGGGGCGGAATTGGAAAGTCTGGAGACTGTTAGTCTCTGGGTATATTGAACTTGAACTGCAGAAGTTTGATGTTTGTTTGATGGTGGTTGAGTTTGCATTGTTTTAGTCTCTCCTTGCTGTGCCTTGTACCAGTTGAAAATGTTTACTCTGTGCCTTTATATGTTAGAAGTGTTTAACTTGTTTGATTTTACAGGTCTTCATATCTTAAATTGGTCAAGAATGTGGGGACCTTTGAAATTGAACTGAGTACAATTTATAATGTGTGATGGTTATAAATCTATTGGGGGCCAGGGGCGGAATGTGGTGGTTTGAATAGAATAGATGGCCCCCAATATATTCAGTTGTTTATTTGTTTGTAGTTTGCATCTTTAGCCACTTGGCTGGAGGCAATGCCATTGTGTGGATCTTAAGGTGTGGTGGTGGGTTTGAGATTTCAATCTAAAGATATGAAAAGTGTGTCTAGCTGGAGTTCCTGAAGTGTGCTGTGGCTTTTGACCTTTAGGCTTGTGCTTCTCTCTCTCTGCTTGGTCCTGTGAAGGCAGGCCAGTTTCTTCTGCCATTATGGAACTTCCCCTGGATCTGTAAGCTTCAATAAATCCCTTCCTCCATAACTGTGCCTGGTCTGGAATTTCATCTCAGTGAACCTGAAGCTGACTGACACAGACATGTGAACATCTGCTGTGACATAAGTAAAAATGTGTTGAAAGGAAATATTAGACCACTGTGGTAGTTTGAATAGGATAAATGGACCCCAATATATTCAGTTGTTTGTTTGTAGTTTGCATCTGCAGCCACCTGGCTGGAATCAGTACCATTGTGTGGATCTTAAGGTGTGGTGGTGGGTTTCAGATTTCAATCTAAAGATATGCAAAGTGTGCCTAGATGGAGTTCCTGAAGTGTGCTGTGGCTTTTGGCTTTTTGGCTTGTGCTTCTCTCTCTCTGCTTGGTCCTGTGAGGGCAGGCCAGCTTCTTCTGCCATTATGGAACTTCCCCTGGATCTGTAAGCTTCAATAAATATCCCTTCCTCCCTAACTGTGCCTGGTCTGGAAGTTCATCTGAGCGAACCTGAAGCTGTCTGATACAACCAGTGAAATGTTAAGTTTTCTTATGTAAGAACAAGGTTCCTTTAAAAAATATTTTGGGGGTGTGGCGATGGATTAGCAGGTTAAGGTGCTTGCCTAAGGGTCCATGTTCAACTCTCCAGGTCCCAAGTAAACCAGACTCTAGGCGACACAAGTGCACAAGGTTGCACATGCACATAGGTGGTACATACATTTGGTGCACCAATTTTTTTTCTCTCTCTCTCTAACTATCTCTCACTTTCACTCGCTTACATTAAAAAAGGCCAGTCTTAGGGCTGGAGAGATGGCTTAGCAGTTCAGCACTTGCTGTGAAGCCTAAGGACCCCGGTTCGAGGCTGGATTCCCCAGGACCCATGTAAGCCGAGATGCACAAGGTGGCTCATGCAGTCTGGAGTCTGTTTGCAGTGGCTGGAGGCCCTGGCACACCCATTCTCTCTCTCTCTCTCTCTCTGCCTCTTTCTCTGTCTTGTCACTCTCAAATAAATAAATAAACAAAAAAAAAAAGCCAGTCTGTTGGGCTTGCCTCAAAAAATATTTTTACTTATTTGCAAGCAGAGACAGAAGACAGAATGAGCACGCCAGGGCCTCTAGCTGCTACAAATGGACTCCGGATGCATGTACCACTTGGTGCATCTAGCTTTACATGAGTACTGGGGAATCAAACTGTAGGAACTCAGGCCAATAGGCTTTGCAGGCAAGTGCCTTCACTCCTGAGCCATTTCTCCAGCACAAAGAACTAGGTTCTTAGAACCAGGCAGTACTCCAGACTGAAGATGGTTGGGAATGCCTGCTTTACCACAGGTGCAGTTTGTAGTTGTACTCATGTGAGAGAAACAACTTGATTAGCTGCAGTTGGAATCAATATGTGGGTATGTTGATCAGTTGACATCCTGGGATTAGTTGGAAGTTAACTACTGTGGTTGCTGAGACTACGTTCCTTAGCTATGAGGTTAGCTAAGGTTAGGTTAGGTTAGAATTTGTTTGCACAGGAAGCTAAGGTACAGTTCATGATGTACAATTTTCTTTGGGCCAAACTTTATCACCCAAGTACAGACTCAGGTTTGGCCAAATTTATGTCAGTTTAACAAGTGAATGCAACCAGTTAAGTAATAAAACAAAGAGTTAAATAAGCTAGTGAGTGTATAAAGGAAGTAAAGCAAAGTTAATCCAATGAATCTAACCTAATTGATTCAAAAGAAGATAGAGGAGAAGAAGGCATGAAGAACAGATTGAACAATTATCAGGAAGAAGGAACTGGAATTAGTCAGGATACTGGAGACCTAATCCATGGCAATAGGGGGATGGGCAGGAGGAGAGGAGGGTGAGATTCATGCCTGGTACTGAAATTCTAATCAAAACCCTATGGCTTGGGAAGTCATAAGCCCTAGCTGTGGGAACTACTGCTGTTGTCTGGCTAAATGGATATATTATGCCCACCAAACTTCCCTGTAAATACTTACATTTGTGGTCATATGTTAATGCTGCTCTCACTTTTGGTTATAGAAACTCTTCTTTTCAGATGGTAGTAACCACTGATATACCCCAAAGCTCACCAAAGTGCTGAAAAGTGACAGTGAGAGTTCAACACTAAGTGAGACAGCTCTATCACACCCACCAAGGCTCAGGGACCATTGCAGAAGTGGTGGCAGAAAGAATGTAAGAGCCAAAGGAAGGGGAGGAGTACTTACAACACTTTATTACAGACGTAAAGTGGCCTTAATATTCATGACCTCACTGAAGACTGTTTTGGTGAAAAGAATGTGAGAGCCAGAGGTAGGGTAGGACTGCAGACGATGTTGTCTTTCATGTTCTCACGATGGCTGTTGACACCTACACAAGACCTGCACAGTAGGAGAGAAAAATAATGATCCCAAAATAGAGAAGAGGGCTGAAGAGATGGCTCAGCAGTTAAGGTGCTTGTGTGCAAAGCCTAAGGACCCAGGATCAATTGTGTAGGACCCACATAAGCCAGATGCATAAGGTGACACATGCATGTGGAATTCATTTGCAGTGGCTAGAAGCCCTGGCACTCCCAATCTCTCTTCTCTCTCTCTCTCATACATATTTATAAAAAAAAAAAAAGAAGAAGAGAGATTAGTTGCAAAGAAAGGACTCAGTGGAGGGGGAATTTGAGATGGGGAAAGGGGAGTGATAAGAAGAGATTATGATCATGTTGTATTGCCTATATTTATGGACATTGTCCATAATTGTCAACAAAACGTTAAAAAGAGGTGGCAGGTGCTTGCTGGGAAAGCCCAAGGACCCATGTTCAATTCCCCAGTACCCACATAATTGAGATGTGTAAGGTGGTACACACATCTGCAGTTCATTTGCAGTGGCTAGAGGCCCAGGTATGCCTATTCTCATTCTCTCTCTCTCTCAAATAATTAAATGAATAAAATATTAAATACATTGATAAGGTTAGCTATTGTATGTACATATAAATATTCATTTCTATGTCCCCTGAAAGACTCAAGAACTAAAGGCTTGATTTCCCAGTGTAATGTTCAGAGGGGAGTTTATGGAAAGTGATTGGATAATTCATACTCTGACCTAACCTGTGGATTAACCATTGATGAGTTCATAGCTGACTAGGCTCAGTAGGTAGGGCCTGTGGTCAGCCTCATATCACTGGGATGAACCTGCAAACCAGACACAGTTTATGGGTGGAAGGAATTTATTTCATGCTTACAGATCGGAGGAAGTTCCAGGATGGTGGAAGAAGCTGGCTCCCTTTCACAGATCCATGCAGAGAGAAATGCCACCACCAACCAGATCACAAGCAGGCACACTCTGGGAATGCCAGGCAGAGCTCAAGCACTCTGCATACCTTTAGGCTGGAATTCTGATTGGCCCCCTAGTGACATGCTTCCCCCTCAGCAGAGTCTGCCTGATAGGGTCAGAAATTGCTAACTCTATTTTAATAATACCCATGCATATTAGGGGACATAGATTAAAACTACCACAGGCCCGGTTGGAGGACGTGGGTCACTGGGGCTTTGAAGGGTATGATACTGGATAACACTGGGGTTCAGAGATCTTCTCTGGAAGTGTTCCAGATTTGGTGTCCCGAAACAAAGAATCAGAGGGGGCCTGGCATGGTGGCACAGGCCTTTAATCCCAGCAATTTGGAGGCAAAGATAGGAAGATCATGTAGAGTTTGAGACCACCCTGAGGCTGCATTGTGATTTCCAGGTCAGCCTGAGCTAGAGTGAGACCCTACCCCTGAAAAACAAACAAACAAACAAACAAAAACAAGAATTGAGGGGGGAGTTGGGAGGGAGAAGGTAAGGGGGCAGACCAGACTAAAGACAGATGGAGGTCAGCTCAACGTCTGTACAGAGTTAGGGGTTTATTTGGTACCTTGTAGTGGTTTGAATGCAGGGCCCCACAATAGACTTGACTCTTGGGTCTCCACTGGATGGAGCCTCACCAGGGAAAAATATGTCACTGGGGCAGGATTGCAGCCCAGCCCTAAGGTGTGTTCAGAGGAGTTGGAGTTCTGGCTGTCCGAGTTTGCTGGCTCTTTGGTGATGTTTCTCTGCTATGATCTATGGAAGTGAGCTAGCTTCTTCAGTCATTGGTTGTTCCTGTGGAATTCGCAAGCCTGAAATAAACCCTTTCCTAGCTGGGCATGGTGGCACACACCTTTAATCCCAGCACAAGGGAGGCACAGGTAGGAGAATCCCTGGGAGTTCAAGGCCACCCTGAGACTACTTAGTGAATTCCAGATCAGCCTGGACTAGAGTGAATCCCCACCTGGAAAAAACAAACAAACAAACAAAAATACCCCGTTTCCTCCTATAATCTTCTTTGGTCAGGTATTGGTGCAGCAAGGCGAAGCTCACTACCACAGGGCTCTTGTGCATAGTGTGGGCTTTTCTGCACAGGCTTTACCTGATACCTGAGTGCTTCAAGCAACTTCATGAATCCCATGTCTGATCAACATCTATTCTCCACCCAGTACTGTACAGTTTTAGTAATGTAATATGTTTCCCTGGGACACTCTGGAGTGTCTCCACCCCTGCATTGTGGCATTGGCCAGTTGTTGTTGACCTCAGCTGGGGGTGGAGGGTATGTGTTTCCCAGCATTCATCTGGCTAACTTGCTTTTGTCATATGGTGATTTTGTAAATTTTTGAATAAGGGGCTCTGTACCTCATCCTCTCACCTATTCTCCTACCTCAGAGGTGCCTTCTGTCTCCCCCGCATCTCTTTCCCTCCCTTTCCCTCTCTCTGTGTATATTTTCTTTCCCTCTCCCTCTTTCTCTCTGCCTCTTTTCTTCTCTCCATCTCTTCCCCTTTGCCTCTCCCTCCCTCCCTTCCTCCTCCCACTTTCTCTCTCCTCCTACTTCTTTCTTTTCCCTCCTTCTGTTTCCCCCTCCACCTCTGTTTCTCCCTCCATCTCTCCTTTTTCTCTCTCCCTCTTCTTGCTCTGTCTACCTTTCCTCTCTCCCTCTCCCCTTTCTCTTTCTCTTCTTTCCCTTATTCCCTCCCTTTCTCTGTCTCCCTCTTTCCCTTCTCCCTCTTCCTTACTCTCCTCTCTCTTCCTTTCCTTTTCTCTCTCCCTCTCCCCTTCTCTCTCACCTTCTCCTCTCTCCTTTTCTTCCTTTCTCTGACTGGCTTTCTTTCCCTCCTCTCCTACCTCTCTTTCTCCTCCCTCCCCCTCCCTTTTTCCCCTCCATGCCTCTGTCTTCCTCCATTTCCCTCCTCCCTCCCCCTCCCTTTCTCCCCTCCATGCCTCTGTCTTCCTCCATTTCCCTCCTCCCTCCCTCTGCCCTCTCTCCCTTTCTTTTTCTCCCTCCATCCCTCTCTCTTCCCCTCTCTCCTGGCCACATGTGATGAGCAGTCTCTTGACAGACTGTGGTCATCATGGAGACTTACCCAACCACTGCTTAAAAGCAAGGAAAGCAGCCAATTGTTGACTGAGCCCTAGGACACTGTGAGCCTGACTAGATCTCTCTTGTTTATAATCTTTTCCCAGATATTGGTTGTATTGGGGAAAAGCCATTGATTACCATGAAGTCTAAACAGTCCGATGAAAATACAAATTGCTCAAGTGAATAAAAGAAAACAAAGTAAGGCTCAACTTTCTGGTACCTAGAAGAAATGCATTATAAATACAAAAATCCAACTAAGTTAAATATGAGAATTATGATAAGGACATAGAAAATGAATGGAGCCCAACAGGCAAAATTTTTCTTGTTCAGTTCAATGTCTTTAAAAAACTGGAGTGGCCGGGCATGGTGGCGCACGCCTTTAATCTCAGCACTCGGGAGGCAGAGGTAGGAGGATCACCGAGAGCTCAAGGCCACCCTGAGACTACATAGTGAATTCCAGGTCAGCCTTAGCCAGAGTGAGACCCTACCTTGAAAAACCAAAACCAAAAAAAAAAAAAAAAAAAGGAGGGTGCTAGGTGTGGTGGCACATGCCTTTAATCTCAGCACTTGGGAGGCAGAGGTAGGAGGATTGCTGTGAGTATGAGGTCAGCCAGAAATTATATAGTGAATTACAGGTCAGCTTGGGCTAAATAGAAACCCTACCTCAACATAACAAAATAAAACAAACAACAACAAAGCCTTGGAGAGTTGGAGAGCTGGTCCAGTGCTAAAGGCTTGCAAAGCCTAATGGCCCAGGATTTGACACCCCAGTGCCCATTAAAAGCCAGATGCATAAAGTGGAGCATGAGTCTAGAGTTTGTTTGAAGTGGTAGGAAGCCCTGACATACCTATGTACTTTCTCTTGCAATAAATATAAATAGAAAAATACTAAAAATATGGTATTAAAGGGCTTGGGACCCCATTCTCGACTAAAAAAAAAAAATAAATGAAACATAAAAAACTAGAGTAGGCTGGAAAAGTAGCTCAGTATGTAATGTTTTTGCCTGCAAAACCTAACTTTCTGAGTTCAATTCCCACCTAAATTCAGAGGCACAAAGTGGAGCATGCATATGGAGTTTGTTTGCAGTGGCTAGAAGCCCTGCCATGCCCATTCCCATCCATTCTCTCTCTGTCTTTCTCCCCCCCCCCCACAGTAAATAAATAATAAATCAATTAAATATTTTATTTAAAAAAGAACAAGTTGGGCTGGAAAGATGGCTTAGTGGACACATACACACACACACACACATACACACACACACACACACACACATACACACACACACACACACACACACACACACACACACAATTGGGATTTTCAAAAACCCCTTTAAATATTTTATTTATGTATGTATTTACTTATAATCAAGCAGTGAAAGAGAAAGAATGAAAAGAATGGGTACACCAGGGCCCGTCGCCACAGCAAACAATCTCCAGATGCAGGTGTCACGTAGTACATCTGGCTTTACATGGGCAATGGGGAATGAATTGAACTCTGGCCATCAGGCTTTGCAGGCAAGCACCTTTAACCACTGAACCATCATTCCAGTCTCTGACAGTCAACTTTTGATGCAGTATCCAGAGTGGCTCTTTAAATATGTGAATCAAAGCATGTCATTGCTCTACTCAAAATCAATCCCACAACTGTGAGCTCAGAGTGAAAGTGAAGGACTTGGAACTGGAGAGATGACTTAGTGTTAAAGTGCTTGCCTTTGAAGCCCAAGGACCCACGTTCAATTTCCCAGTACCCACATAAGCCAAATGCTCAAGGGGCCACATGTCCTTGGAGTTCTTGGCAGTGGCTGCAGGCCCAGGTGTGCCCCCCCACCCCATAGAACAAACGCAAAGGTCTTCTGTATAATCTATAAACAGTCATGCCACGTGGCCACCCTTACCTACCTCTTATTGTTCCCTCCCTCCTTCCTCCTTCCTTCCTTCTCTCCCTCCCTGCCACACAGACAACCTTGCTGCTCAAAACTACCAGGCATGATCACCTTTAGGCCTGTGTGATGCTATTCCTCATCTAGAATATTCTCTCTCAAAATATCAACAGGTGTTCCTCCCTTAAATTGGTGTTGAAGGCCTATTCTGACCATCCTATTTAAAATAGAAGCCCCCTAATGGCAGAGAGATGGGTTATCATTTCAGGTGCTTGCCTGAAAAGCCAAAGGACCCAGATTCAATAGCCCAGTACCCATATAAGCCAGATGCATCAGGTGGCTGGAGGCCCTAGTGTGCCCATGCTCCCCCCCCCCACTCTCTCTCTCTCCCTAAAAGAAATGGAGGAAAATAAAATAGAAACCCCTGGACTGGAGAGAGGGCTCAGCAGTTGAGGCACTTGCATGGAAAGCCTAAGACTCAGGTTTGATTCCCCAATACCCATGTAAAGCCAGATACACAAGGTGGCACATGCATCTGGAGTTCATTTGCAGTGGCTAGAGGTCCTGGTGTATGCTCATTCTCTCTCCCTCTCTCCCTCTTTCCCCCCCCCCTCTCTCTCTCCCTCTCTCATAAATGAAACAAACAATAAAATAGAAACTCCTGTGTGGTTCAGTAGCACACATCCATAATTCTAGCACCTGGGAGGTGGGTCAGGTTCAAGCTCATCCTCAGCTGCATAGTGAGGTTGAGGCTGGCCTTGGCTAAATAAGACACCTTTGCAGGGTCTTACCTTCCTGCTAGGCTCTTATACTTCACTTGGCTCACTGCCTTTGTTCCTGATTTCAATGCAAACTTTATGAGGGCAGGCATTTTGTTTTCTGATAGTTCCTCTGCACTAGGACAATATCTGACCTTGCAGCCCATGTAAAGGATGTCTCCTGGAACTGTGGAGCATGTGATCTGCATAATTCCATGTGGTAACCCTAACAATCATGGAATTGTTTTATTAAAGTATATTTAATTGTGGGCTGCAGAGATGGATTAGCAGTTAAGCCACTTGCCTGCACAGCATAAGGACTGGAATTCAATTCCCCAGGACCCACATAGAGCCAGATGCACAATGTGTCACATGCATCTGTAGTTTGTTTACAGTGACAAGGGACCCTGGAATGCCCATTCTCTCTATCTACCTCTTTCTCTCTCTCAAATAAATAAATAAGTAAATGAATGAAGATTAGATAATTTTAAAAAGTGAAAAATGATATATAGAAACATAAAGAAAAATCATTGCAAATCTCTCAACCTAGTGATATCTCCACTACTATTTGTTGAACATCACTCTTGTGTTTATTTGCTAGGAGACAGAGAGAGAGAGGGGGAGGGAGGGAAGGAGGGAGGGAGGGAGGGAGAGAATAAGCTCACTAGGGCCTCCAGCTGCTGCAAATGAACTACAGATGTGTGAGTCACATTGTGCATTGGCTTTACATAGGTAACTGCGGAATTGAACCTAGGTCTTTAGGCTTTGCAGGCAAGTGCTTTAACCTCTGAGCTATCTCTCCAGAACCCAAATTACTTCCATTTGAAAGCCCAGTTTCACTCAGCCCAAGATCGGGTGTCTTAGCCTCATCTAGGCCATTTTTCATGGCCCGGAGAGGACCAGAATCCTGAGATCTACTGGTGAGTGGAGAAGGGCAGAGAAGAAAAACATAGCTGAGCAGCTGGGAGCTGAAATTGGATGCTTCGACCTTGTTCTTGGATGTGGCCCCCATGACTCTGGATATTTTTATTCTGGGCATGGAGAGTCAACAGTATACCACAACCATAGATTTTCCTGTTTCCTATCATTTACTCTTGGTGGAATGAATTCAAAATAAAACTGACAAGAGTCAAGAGTAAATGATACTTAGAAATTGGGTAAAAGTTTTCTCTTTTAAACATTTGAGGTCATTTGATGAGACAAAAGGAACAGGTGCATAGGAAACAGGAATTTGATCCTTAGCACCCACATGTGCATGGTGGTACATGCAAGACTGTAATCCCAGTACTGGTGAGGTAGAGACGGGAAGATTCCTGCAGCTTGCTGACCCGCTAGTCTATATTCATGACACAGGGGAAATAAAGGTGAGTGTGTTTTTTATTCATTTTTATTTTTTTGAAGTAGGGTCTCACCCTATCCCAAGCTGACCTGGAACTTACTCTGTAATCTCAGGCTGACCCCAAAGGCAAATATTTTTATAGGAACTTTGAAATGTCATATTATCATAAAGGTGACAGGAGGTAAGATGCTACCCTTTTGTGTTTCCAGAAAACAACATGAAATTTTTATTTAAAAGGTAAAATGGGCCTGGAGAGATGGCTTAGTGAATATGTTGCTTGCCTGAGAAGCCTAAGGACCCAGGTTTGATTTCCAGAATCCATGTAAGCCAGATGCACAAGGTTATGCATGCATACAAGATCACACATGCACACAAGGTGGTGCACGTGTCTGGAGTTCAATTGCAGTGGCTAGATGCCCAGGTGTTCCAACTCTCTCTCTCTCTCTCTCATAAAAAGTAAGTAAGTAAAAATAAAGGTAAAATGGACCTGAAATATGACCCAGACATTTAACTCCTAGGTGTTTACGTCCAAAGTCTTTGTAAACAACTGTTCACAGTTACTTTATTTGCATAAGCATACACTGTGAACGACCCACATTGTTTTCTAATTTTCAGTATGTGAGAGAGAAAGGAGGAGAGAGAGAGAGAGGGGGAGGGGGAGGAAATGAGCACTCCAAGGCCTCTATCTACTGCAAATGAACTCCAGACAAACCTGTCACCTTGTATCTCTGGCTTTATGTGAGTGCTGAGGAATCAAACCTGGGTCCTTAGGCTTTGCAGGCATATGACTTAACTGCTGAGTCATTTCTCCTGCTCCATCCACATTTGTTTTTCCTTTCCTTTCCTTTCTTTCTTTCTTTTTTATTTTTATTTATTTGAGGTAGGATCTCACTATACCTCAGGCTGACCTGGAATTCACTATGTAGTCTCAGGATGGCCTCCAACTCATGGCAATCTTCCTACCTCTGCCTCCTGAGTGCTGGAATTAAATGCATGCACCCAATACTGGGCTCCATCCACATTTCTTGAAAGGATAAACAAGTTGTGAGAAAAGAATTTGTGTTATGTAATACCACTCAGCAATACAAAGAACCTACTGACCTATCTCCACCTAAAAAGCACATGGTGTCAAAGAAGCCACACCAAGACTCCAATGATACAAAATTCTAGCCCATGTAAGCTAAACAATTTAGCTGAAGACTGGATGGGGGAAATGGATTACAAGGAAGTCCTGGAAATGTATTTTTATATGTGTTTGTGATAGTGTCACAGTTAAATAGACAGGGCAAAACTCATCAGAACATGCAATTTAAGCATGTGCAGTTTACTGTATACCAATTATATTGCAATACATTTGTATTTTTTACATCTTATTTATTATTTATTTATTAGTGAGAAATGGGGGGAGAGAATGAATGGGTGCCCCAGGGTCTCTAGTCACTGTGAATGAGCTCCAGACACATGTGCCACCATGGGTTTCTGGCTTACATGGGTACTGGTGAATCAAACCTGTGTCCTAAGGCTTCACAAGGAAGTACCTTAACTGCTAAGGCATCAAGGCATATCTTCAGGCTTGTAGCTTGTTCTCTCTCTCCCTCCCTCTCTCTCTCTGTCCCTCTCTCTCTCTCTCCCTGAAATAAAAAAGCAATAATGGGGGAAAAATGAAACCCAAGCAAAGCTGCAAATACATTAGAATGGCATCCAGGGCATATGACTGGCATTTCTACCTACAATAGAAAATCACTTTGTGTGTGTGGGTCCAGAAAGGGATGTTGATGCACCCCCAAACTTGCAAGCATGTACAAAACATTGTCATCTAAAAAATACCTTAGGGACTGGAGAGATGGCTTAGCGATTAAGGCATTTACTGGCAAAGCCAAAGGACCCAAGTTCAACTCCCCAGTACCCATGTAAAGCCAGATTCATAGGTGGCTCATGCATCTGGAATTTGAATGCAGTGGTTAGAGGCCCTGCTGCACCCATTCTCTCCCCCTCAAATAATAACCCTATGATTTTGTGTGGGGTCACATTCATGGTGATCTCAGCTGCATGCAGACACAGGATTGGACACACTGGCTACTGGTTGGAGTTTGCCACTAGGCAGAGAAGCAGCCAGTGGAGAGGTGGACATTTAGCACAAGCTTTTCAGAAGCCTGAAGTAGGTGTACAGAGTGTGCTTGGATAGCAGATATCTATCAAGGAAACATGGGGCTGATTCAATAAAATAAAGTGATTTCAACCATATGCACTGGCTTGATTCAGGTGTCCACCATAAACTTAGGTGTTCTGAATGCTAGGTTACTAGCTGATGGCCATTTGGAAATTAAAGCCTCCTGGAGGCCATGTATTGTTAGGGGGCAGCCTATGAGTGTTATAGCCAGCTTCCCCTTGCCAGTGTTTGGCATACTCTCCTGTTGCTGTTGTCCATCTAATGCTGGCCAGAAGGTGATGTCCACCCTCTGCACATGCCATCATTTTCCCCTGCCATCATGGAGCTTCTGCTTGAACCTATAAGCCAAAATAAGTATTTCCCCCACAAGCTACTCTTGGTAGGGTGTTTTCTGCAAGCAATGTGAATATGACTGCAATACCATGCACTATTCTACAAAAGAAAAGTTGCAAAGCCCCTTTAATGGAGTTAAAAAAAAAGTCATCTTTGGCTGGAGAAATGGCTTAGTGGTTGAAGTGTCTGCAAAGCCAAAGGACCCCGGTTTGATTCCTCAGGAGCAACGTGAGCCAGATGCATAAGATGGCACATGTATCTGGCATTCATCTGCAGTGGCTAGAGGCCTTGCACACCCATTATCTCTCTTTCTGCCTTTATATCTCTCTCTCTCTCTCAAATTAATTAATTAATTAATTAAGTGAAAAGATCATTGCATCCACAAATGGTGCTGTGACAATACTTACGTGTCAATGAAGTCAGATCCTGTGGTGGTTTGGATCAACGTCTCCCATAAAGTCACGGGTTTGTAGGATTCTAGAGGATGTGTCTCACTGAGGTAGGACCTTTAGTTTTATTATCCCCCAGTTTGCCAATGTTAACTTGGTTCTCTCTCCTGCTGCTGTTTCCACTTGCTGTGGCAAGGTGATGTCCAGCCTCTCTGCTGTTCCATCTTCTCCCTGCCATCATGAAGCTTCCCCTCAAGACCGAAAGCCAAAATAAGCCTCTAACACAGGTGGCAGTTTAAAATTTTTTTTTGTTATTTTTATTTATTTATTTGAGAGCGACAGACAGAGAGAGAAAGAGGCAGATAGAGGAAGAGAGAATGGGCGCGCCAGGGCCTCCAGCCACTGCAAACGAACTCCAGACGCATGCGCCCCCTTGTGCATCTGGCTAACGTGGGTCCTGGGGAGTTGAGCCTCGAACCGGGGTCCTTAGGCTTCACAGGCAAGTGCTTAGCCACTAAGCCATCTCTCCAGCCCACAGGTGGCAGTTTAGGCTCTTTAAGAAAGGACACAGAACAAGTGAGAGAACCATGTGCTTACCAGAGGCTAGTTAAAAGTAGGACACATAATAATACTCAAAGCACATGGACCTGTTCCTGTTGTCCACCTGATGTTGGTGAGGAGGTGGTGTTCACCCTCTGCTCATGCCATTGTGAAGTTTTCCTTTGAGTCAGCAAGCCAAAAGAAACCCCTTTTTCCCACAATCTGCTCTTGGTCGGGTGATTTCTGCCAGCAATGTGAACCGGACTGCAACAGTAAAGTTGGTACTGAGGAGTGGTGTCATTCCCTACTACACACCTGACTGTGTGGTTTGGCCTTTTGGAGCTGATTTTCAAGAGAAATGTGGAAGGATTTGAAACGTTGGCCTGAGAGACTTCTTGAAGTGCTGTAAGTGCAGCTTTCTGAACTATTTTGGTCAGAGCCGAAAGACCTGAATGCAGTAAGAACTATGGACAGTGAGGTTTGGCTTGTGAGGGTGAGAAAGGCCTGGACTGGGCTACAGGCAGTTTGTGTGAGAGGCTTGCTGTTACGCCCGTGTCCTGAGAACTTTTGCAGGGTTGCATTATGTAAAGATGGACCCGTGTGAGGATAGGGATATGGCACAGACAAAATGAAATCCTTAGCTGAAACTGCTGTTGGTACAACTGTAATTATATGTGAGATTACAGCCATTGAGATTGGGTCAGCTGACCTGCATTGGAACAACAGGAAAAAAAATGTAGTCTTTTGAAAGGGGCTGAATGCTGAAGGAGTGTCCTGTTCTTCAAAGTCTGCTTCCCCCACACCCCCCAGATTACCAAATTAGCACCCAATTATGGAGTATAAGAAATTCAGGAGAGAGAGGGTCATTGAATTTGCAACAGGGTCTTGTGGTTTGGAAAGGGCCAGGGGCAGTGTGAATCAGGTTTGCTGGCTGCCTGCATGGAGACCTGATGGAGCTGTGAGGATGGACCGAGGGTTGCAGTGGACATGCCAAGACCACAAGATGGCTGCAAAGAGGAGGTGCTGGCCCTGGATGAAGTTTTCCAGGACTGTGAGTATCCTAGCTGGAGGGGCAGAATTGGAACTACAGAGACTTCCTGGTTAGAATTATTGGACTTAGAGATTTGTCACTGCTAGAGTTTATGGACTTGGAGTTACAGAATTTGATGTTTACCCTGTTTAAATCTTGTATTGGTTGAATATTTCTTTGTTATGCCCAATCCCATCTTTTACAATGTGAATATTTATACTGCGCCATTATGGGCTTTTGGTTTATTTATTTATTTTTTTATTTTTGGTATTATGGCTCAGTTCAAAGACTGTGGACTATGGGGATGGTTGAATACCATTAGGACTGATAAAAAAAAAAAAAACTATGTTAACTTTTAAAGTTGGACTAAGTGTACTCCACTTTGCATCATGGATGGTTGTTAGTTTATGGGGGCCATGGGCGCGAAGTGGTGGCTTGATTCAGGTGTCCCCCATAAACTTAGGTGTTCTGAATGCTAGGTTCCCAGCAGATGGAGACTTGGGAATTAAGGCCTCCTGGAGGCAGCGTATTGTTGGGAGTGGGCTTATGGGTATTATAAGCAATTTCTCCAAGGCAGTGTTTTGGCACAATCTCCTTTTCCTGTTTTCCACCTGATGTTGGCCAGGAGGGGGTGTCCACCCTCTGCTCATGCCATTGTTTTCCCCTGCCATCATGGAGCTTCTCCTCGAGTCTGTAAGCAAAGTAATCCCCCCCACACACACACACACAAGTTTCTCTGGGTCCAGCAATGAGAACCTGACAGCAACAACTAGTATCTGGGAGTCTAATGTGGTAGAAAGCACATTCCTGACATGCAGCCTTGATGTAGTTGCACATAAGATACAGGGTTCCCTTGGGAAAATGAACCAGAGACTCAACTAGAAAACTTTTGTTTCATACCAGTTAAAATATAAAATACAGCTATCATAGAGCTTAGTACTAGTTTCAACTTCTGTATCAGGAGCCTTTTTTTTTTTTTTTTTTTTTTGCATTTTCTTGGGATTGGCTTACTGCTACAGCCATATTGGACAATGTTTTTAATTCTAAACTCTATGTAGACTGGATATTTTGCACGAGCATTCAAAACACATGTTTATAGCTTGAACGTCTCATGTTTAATTTTTCTAACACCAGATGTACTGTCTTCAGATGGAAAACTTGTGTCCTTGATGGGTGGTGAGGAATTGTTCCAAAAAAGTCAGTTACACAGAGAGAGATGTATTACACATGTTGGGAAGGGCTAGATTCCAGTTTTCAAAATGTGTAACAGGAGCAATGCTCATATCAAAGAAGAGATTCAGGGATTCCCAATGATCATCCTCAACAGCTGGCCCTATTTAGCAAGACTTGGTCAATGGGAAATACTGCCACTTTCGTCCCTGTTATTGCCCTCTTTGTGAAAGCAGAGTGGCATGCAGCCTCATCGCTGTTGCTGTTCCTTATTACCCCCAACAGCAATGAAAGCCAGCAAAGTGATTAGGCAGCGTGGCAGCCTAGGTTCATGAGTTTACCTTTAAAGTCCACAGAGGGCTTGTGAGTGGGTGCAGGGCCTCGACAACCCCAGGAACTACTGCAGAGCATGTGGATTTGGAAGGTGACAACTTTGTCTTGCAGTTAAGGGTGCTATTAGTACAGAGTCAATCACTGCAAAAAAAAGGTTTAAATAAAAAATATCTGACCAAGTTATCTGGAGTTTTTATTTTACCCTAAATTTAATTTTCAGTGAACAAAGTTAAATATGGAATTTTTAATCCTAAAGGTGTGGTCTTTAAAAAAAATTACTTGAGGGGAGGGAGAATGAGCGGGTCAGGGCCTCCTGCCACTGCAAATGCCACTTTGTGCATCTGGGTTTATGTGGGTGCTGGGGAATCAAATCCAGGCTGGCCATTAGGCTTTGCAAGCAAGCACTTCTGAGCACTGCTCAGCCATCTCTCCAGCCCTCAAGGCTTGGTTTTGTGTTGAGAATCTTGGTACTACACAACTGCAAATATGTTTCCAATGGAACAAAACAGATGTAAAGCAACTGTTAAGGCATGTGTAATCTACTTTATATGACAGCATATGCAGCTTGCCCAGGGCTAACCAAATTCTCTGTATAGTGAATATGTATGTTCTTATGTGTGTACACATATGCATATGTATGTGCATATATACATAGACACACAGTTAAGAATTACTGATTTCAGCTGCCATACACTTACCAAGATTTAATCTGATGATTCTGACGCTACTCTTCTATCTTTTGGAAGCTTGGAGGTACTATTTTTGGTAATGAGTGAGTGAACAAAAGCTTACCAACTGATGAAATATTGCACAGGTGTGTGGAAGGGAGCATTTGTTTGCCCACAGCCTCAGCTTACAGGACTGAGAATTGCTGGGACTAGAAAGGGGAAAGGTGGTGAATACTGCGGCTCCCAAAAAAGGGGGAACCCCGTTAGGGGCTCCTAGCTCCAACTGGCCAGCAGTCGAAGCTGTCCCTGAGGTTGCCGCACAACGTGGTGGGTGTAGTTCTCCTGAGTACCTGTGGAAGCAAAAGGTTAGTAGGGAAGGGATGACTCCAGACAAGGGATGAGGTCTGAGGCACTTTATTTCTGGGGGCGAAGCCTTTTATGCAGTTGGAGGCAGGAAGAAAGGGTGAGGGGAAGAGAAGGAGGAGTGAGAGAGGGGCGTCCAATCAGTAGTTGCCAAGACAGTCTTTTGTGGTATCACATTGCACAAGGGAAGTGGTCAGGGACCACTGACATGTTCTGCACGTACACATTTCGATGGTATGGGACCACTGACATGTTCTGCACGTACACATTTCGATGGTATGCAAGATAAGTTGTTTTCACAGATTAGTTCCCAAGAGTATGCGCACACAAAATTCTTCCTGAGTAACTGTTAAACCCATAGGAATTTCCTGTATCCAATGTTTTCTTAAGTCTGTTCTATATCATGGCCATGACTACTTGTTTGATCAGAGTGAAGGTGGGGGCAAGACGGCAACGCTTGATTTACTCAAGCCTGTCTTGTGACAGTTAAATTTGGTTTGCACACATCCTGTTTGGCAAGCCTTCAGGCAGCTGCTTGTTTCAATCTTGCAGGAAAGGCAGGCAGGAAGTCAGCCAAAGGTTAGTGGCGGAGAGCTGAGGAGGGGGAGGTCTTCATGGTTCCCGACAAATACTAGTTTTTTGACAGATTCTTATGTGAACCAAATGTAATGTGAAAGATCAAAGATCCTGTAGGGTAATTACAACACCCCCAAATAAAGGAAGAGTCATAGATCTTAGGTCCAACATGGGTCTCAAAAGTATGTAGAGGGTCAGCCTTGGTCAAGGGGTTGGGACTGGAATCAGATGTTCTGTCCTCTCTAATGGTCCTACTATGTCTGCTATCAGTGCACTGCAGTGACCTATATTAACCTTTTCAGCTCAGTAAAGGAGTTTTTCTCATAAAATAACATGTGCATATCTGCATACATATATGTAGATGTGTAAACAATTTATTACAGGACTAAGTAACAAAATGTACCAAAATATTATCAGTTTAATAAATTGAGCAATATTTATACCTTTGAATCTCAAGGATTTATACCTTGTAACACTGTAGCAAACAGCCTCAGGTGGCTGAGATGAACTTACAAACCAGGCACAGTTATAGAAGAAGAGAATTTTTTTGAAGATTACAGATCAAGGGAAGTTTCTTAATAGCAGAAATAGTTGGCCCCCTCTTACAGGACCAAGCAGAGACTGGGAGGGGGAGGGAGATAGGGGCGGGGACCATGAGAAGAGACAGAGAGAAAGGCAAGGAGGCGGTCTAGAGGGAGAGAGTGCAGGCAAAAGCCACCACAAGCAAGCCCATTCAGGAACCCCAGTCAGAACTCAGGCACTTTGCATATTAGGTTGCAATTCAGATCAGCCTTAGGGCTAGACCCTAAGGAACACCCACAGTGACACCTCCAGCTAGGAGGCTGCACATCTAAATTACAATATTTAATATAAAATCCTGAATATATTGGGGGGGTCATCCATTCAAACTCCCACACACACTACCCACAAAATTCCCATCCCTTCTGTAAACAACATTAATAGGTCAAGAATACTTTGCAGAAAAAGCTTTATTTATTTATGCAATGATAGTATATAAAAGGAACATAGTCTACATTTAAAATTAATCTTCCATTTTGCAAGGTTCAGGACTTTTGTCGCCTCATTCTACATTACTCTTAAATACTCTGCTTCACAAAATAGCAGACAGCTAAGTTTATTACCTTACTTTTCCTTAAGGTCATACTGGGACAATTACAACTGACTTTTCAGAATTTAGGTATCATGTGTAGTAAACAGCCAATTTAAATGCAGAATGATAATGTAAGACTGTAACACCACAAAGTAGGTCATAGATTCTGATAAAGTATGACTTTCAGGACATTCTTTAATGTTGATGTATAAAAGTCTTCTTAGCCATCCTTAAATAGCTTCTGCCCTTCATATCCAGGATGAAAATTACCAACCCCAGTGGGCACTAGTGACATGAACAATGGCAGTTTCATTAGATTAAGGGTGAGCAGAGTTTCCATGTTTCAGGAAAGGGGCCAAGCAAGGCACTTTAAGAGTCATGCTCCTGGCAGGTCAAATACTGCCAATAAAGTGTTTCTTGCAAAGGTATGTTGCCAGTGCTACCTTCCATCTAATCTAAAAACACATGACCTGCCTCTAGAATATTCTTGGGATGTGTTTATAACTTTAACTATAACTTTTGTAATTTAGAAATGCCAAAACTACCTATTTTGACTGTTTTGGACATATACTTTACAAAAAGAGATATAATAGATTAGCAAACAATAAAAAATCTACTCTGCAACAAATAAATAGGTTTTTAATGCTTTTATGAAAACAATTTCTTTCAGACACTCTAACTTTTAAATGACATAGGAATTTTCAGCACTATTTAATACCAGTATTTTGCAAAATTTAAGTCAGCCAATTAATTTGAGTATTTCAGAAAACAAATTCAAAAGAGCATACTGTTACCTCACTAAGAAGCTTATACATATAGTAAAGTTAGTCTGTCCAGGATTCTTTAAATAAAATTACTTCCAGAAATTTAGATATCCTGGTTAGCATCACACCAAATAAATAGGATATGGTGTGTGTGTGTGTGTGTGTGTGTGTGTGTGTATTCTAGATGAAGGGTATTTCATATTAAATGTAAGATTGGATTGTTTAAAATTTGTTTTCTTGGGTTTAGACAAGACTTCAATAAGGCAGCCTTAGAAACTCTGCCTTGGTAGTAAATTTTTGACAAATAATAAATGCAAAGCACAACACTATTTTTGATGTTTGCAGGTACTTGTTGGAGATGGGAAATTTTTGGATTCAAGCTATCAAAATTCTGAACTTTCAAAATAAGTTAAAATTTATTATGAAAAATCAGGTCTTGCTTTTAAGTTCTTTAAATGCCAATTTCAATAAAAGTCCTTATAAATCATTTTACTTTCAACTGTTTTTCAAGTCTTTGAAAATTATTTTTTACTTTCAATTTTTTTTCTTTCTACTATATATTAAACACAGAACTGGTTTCTAATCAAGCATCTAATAAAGAACAATCTCAACATAAAACTAGGCAATTTAATGTAACTTTTACAGAAAGTTGGAGGGTGATTAGTCAAAATTTACAATTAAGTTTCTGTAATAGTGAAAAACCTTTCAGTCTCTTCTTAGTATTCAGAACCAGCAACTTCTCGAGACTAGAAAGCCAGCAGAGGATCAAACAGATTTAAGCACTGCCCGGCTTCTAAAGTGACGCACTCATTTATCCTAGAAGAAACAGTCATATTAAATCACTGAAGATATATTGAAACAGCTACTGACCTAAAAGAATTATAAAATCCCTGATGCAGATATTATACACAAACAAAAAAGTCGATCCTTTGAGGGAAATAAATGCAGCAAGACTTGCTAGGTTTTATTAAACAACTGAGTTAAAAACCAAATCCCAGCAACTCAGAAATGCACAAGTTAGATCATCATCAAGTTAGAATGAATAATATTTTAGGTATCTTTTTTCAAGGTAGGATCTTCCTCTAGCTAAGGCTGACCTGCAGTTCTCTATGTAATCTTAAGGTAGCCTCAAATCCATGGCAATCTTCCTACCTCTGCCTCCCTAGTGCTGGGATTAAAGGTGTGTGCCACTATGCCCAGCTTATTTTAGGTACTTTTTAATTAATGACTGGGCAGTTGTTTCCCAATGACAGCCAGTAGAAAATGTATGCCATTCTTAAATGTATTGTTTTAATAACTAAACTGCTGGAAATTATAGTTTGAAAATAGCACTCCACTTCAAACTGAAATCCCATTTTTTTAGATGAAAGCCTCTAAGCCTTGTATACTTAAAAGCTTTATCCTTAACCTATAAGGACACAGCTTTAAGAAGCACAGAGAAAAAAAATGTCTTCTCAGAAGCACTGGTCTCAGAAACCACCATGTGTAACAAAACCTAATGATTAGGGCTTTTACAGAAAATGACACAGTATTTGCACACAACTTATGCAATCTTCCGGCAGTCACAAGTATCTCTTCCACTTTAACTAATACAGATAAGGTTATACTGTATTGTTAAGGGAATGACAAAAAAATGTCTGTATAGGGTTTAAAAAAAATCTCTATGTGCTTGGCTGAATTCAAGGACTCAGAACCCATGGATACAGAGGGCGGACTTGGGCATGGTCAAGTGTTTCCTTCCCTCTGTTGCTTATAAACATGTAGATAAAGGGAAGTGAGCCCTTAAAAGAGAAACAGAGCTAAGTAAACATGTAATAGATGATAGTACAATTAAATGATGGTATTTTCTTTTCTACACAGCTAGTTTAATTGTGCCCCTTTCCTAGGAGTTAGATTCAGTTGCTGTATCAAAAAGGGTGACTTCTGGGGCTGGAGAGATGGCTCAGTGGGTAAGGGCACTTTACTGCAAAACCTGATGGCCCAGGTTCAATTCTCCTGTGCCTATTCAAAGCCAGATACAAAGCAGGTGCAAAACCCTGGAGTTTGTTTGCATTGGCCCTGGCATGCCATCTCTCTCTCTCTCTCTCTCTTTCTCTCTCTCTCTCTCTCTCTGCTTCTATCACTTTCTCAAATAAAAAAGGGTGACTTCTAACTCTAATTTGTAGACATCAAGTAGGAAACAAGATTATAAAGGAGCTGGAATTAAAACAGGAGTGGGATTTACCATCAAAATAGTAAGTATACTCAGGGTAGCTTGAACTACTTGATATAGACAACTATAAGCTGCCAACTTCTTTTTTTCATTTATTCATGTAAAAGGAAAGAGAGAAAAGAGACAGAGAGAACAGAGGATGTCAGGGCCTCCAGCCACTACAAATGGGCTACAGATGCATGCACCACATTGTGCACCAGGCTTTAAATGGATACTGGAGAATCGAACTCTGGTAAGTGCATTAATCCCTGAACCATTTCCCCAGCCCTGAGCTTAGATATTTTTTTGTTTTGTTTTGTTTTGAGGTAGGGTCTCACTCTAGCCCAGGCTGGCCATAAACTCGTGGTGAATTGATCCTCCTAACACCTGCCTCCTGAGTACTGGGATTAAAGGTGTGTACCACCAAGACCAGCTCTCAGCACAGATTTTTTAGTTGGAATTTTCCTTCCTTTAAGACACAAAGTAGTGATTCCAAACTAGCTTCTCAATGCAAAATGATGTGGTCATTTTGGATAAATCCTGGAAGTTCCTCAAAACGTTAAACACAGTTACCAAATGCTTCTCTAATTTCGTTCTAATAAAAATACATGTAGACACAATAACTTGGTACATAAATATTCATTTAGTCATAATAACCACAATGTAGAAACAATCCAAATGTCTATGAATGGATATATGGATAAGCAGAATGTGGTGTAGTTGTAACTAAAAAGAAATGATACACTTGTAAACCTTGAAAATATTATGTTAAGTGAAAGAGGCCAGGCACCAAAAGCCTAAGCACTGTATTATTTATATGAGATGTATAGAAAAATAAAATCCTTTAAATGCATAAATTGTTGGCTGTCTAAGGCTATAGGATTTGTGGGAAAATGGGATTGACTGCTAATCAATAGGGAGGTTGTTTCTGAGGTGACTGAAATATTCTAAACTTCATAGTGGTTAGGGTTGCACAACTCTGTGAATATACTGAAAATTATTGGATTCAATAATTTTAAGTGGATAAGATGTATGGTATCCAAATTGCCTACCCATGTTAACATGTTACTGTAAAAAACTCTTCCTTGAACAAACAATATTCTCACCCAGTGGACTGACCAACTGGTTATTCCCAAGACCTTTGATTGTCTGCACCCTCATCTTACACTGACAAAAATAGAATGCTTAAGGATGAGGGGACAGCTCAGTGGTAAAACAAGTATTTAACATGTGCAAGATCCTATCCCCATAACCAAACACTGCAAAAATTGCATGTGAAAGGAGGGAGTCCTAGTAAGAAATGGGAAACCGGGCATGGTAGCACACACCTTTAGTCCCAGCACTCAGAAGCACTGGTAGGAAGATCACCGTGAGGTCAAGGCCACCCTGAGACTACATACTGAATTCCAGGTCAGCCTGGGTTAGAGTGAGATCCTAACTCAAAAAAACAGAACAAAAGCAAAAAAAAAAAAAAAGAAGAAGAAGAAGAAGCTGGGTGTGGTAGCACATGCCTTTAATCCCAGCACTGAGGAGGCAGAGGTAGGAGAATCACTGTGAGTTCAAGGCCACCCTGAGATGACATAGTTAATTTCAGGAGAGCCTGAGCTAGAGTGAAAATCTACCTCAAAGACACAAAATAATTTTTTTTTTAATTTTTTTCTTCATTTATTTATTTTGAGAGCGACAGACACAGAGAAAGAGGCAGATAGAGAGGGAATGGGCGTGCCAGGGCCTCCAGCCACTGCAAATGGAACTCCAGATGCATGCGCCCCCTTGTGCATCTGGCTAACGTGGGTCCTGGGGAATCAAGCCTCGAACCGGGGTCCTTAGGCTTCACAGGCAAGCGCTTAACCACTAAGCCATCTCTCCAGCCCACAAAATAAATTTAAAAAATAAAATAAAAGGAAATGGATCGATCCAAGGTGGGTAGTACAAGATTCAAACAGATCATTCCTAAATTCTAACACTCATACTTGTTCTACTTCACTGATTCTAAATAAACTTCCATTTCTTTCTGCTCTTCTCTTTGTAACCACTTCAACTTTTCCTCTTTGTCCTCTCCACATTGTTCAACTCTATTACTATCCTGAGTAGTTCAATGCATTGGGTTCTGCTTTCTAACATTTTCTTTTACTATATACATTTATGTATATACATTTTCTGCCTCAGTGAGAAAGCACTGGTTAAAAAGTAAAATTTACTAAAACTATTATTTTGCTTTCAATTATTTTAATTTCAAATACTATTAACTTTAATCCTTCAAAAAAAAAAACTACTCATAACAAAAATCTGGTGGTATAGTTTCACTGCAAGCTACATGTGTGTACGTGAGAGAGACAGAGACACAGACACAGGGTCTCATGTTGTCCAGACTGGCCTTAAACTCCTGCTCTGCCTGCCTCCAAATGCTGAAATTACAGGTATGTTCCACCACACCCTTATTTTTTCAATAATTAAAACTGGGGATTTTGTCCAGTCTTGAGTAATTACTATCATTCTTGAGAGTTAATGGCATCACAGAAAGAATACCACTGTATATTATTATTTAACTAAGTAAATGTTTAAGTTGTAGAAGACAAGGTAGATATAATCCACACTACTTTCTCAAAGGTAAAATTTCCTGCAGAAACTTGCTGATTGCATTCTGCCAAATCATATTGATTCCATATTAACTTATGTGTAGTGGTTAGGGTTTGCCACACTCAATATTATCTTATGAACAAGAGAAAAAACAACAACAAAAAAACAATGAAAATTGAAGGAAGATAGAATAGCCAAATCAGAAACTGTCTGTATAAGACATTACAAGTTTGTGTGAATCTGAAATTTAATTATCTTTGCATTAATTGCTGAGTGTTACTTTTTCAAGGTCTACAGTTTATGACATCCATTTTTAAACTGGGTAAACATGCCTGCTTTTCAAGAAGCCAGTATTAAAGCTTAGCAAATAAATTAAAAAGGTAAAAATCTATAAGCAAAATTAGGTATTTGCCTATTGTGAGCTGTTTCCAGAGGCTGGAGTAGCTTCATGCACTAAGCAATCATTTGGCAAAACTTCAACCCCTGGATCGACTTCATTAGTGGGGTAGTTAACAGCTGCATAAGTCTACATAAAAACGATAGATTAACAACATACCCAAATGCATTTATATTCTATTTCTCAACTTGTTAGGCTGATATCAAAGTTTTAAAGAAAAATGTTTCAAAAATGTGGGTTATATTGAAGTTCAGTTAAATTGAGATATGGTTTTAAACTCAATCGCTGATATTCAGTAGTGCTCTCGTTTTTAAAAAGGAAGTCTTGTATATATCAAAATCAGAATCAATAAATTTTGAGGAAAATAAACTGTAATATGTAGAAAGGAATACATAAGAACTCTAAATTTTTGTGTTTTTAAACATCCAGTCTGCTTAAAAATAGGGTAACAAAAAGCTAAGGTGGTTTTAGAGGTAGAACCCTCTTGTTTTATTATTTTTTAAATTTAATAATATTAAACATAAGATATCTGTTTCTCTTGAACAGATTTTCTATGAGTAGCAAAACCAGAGGCAGATTCAATGTTAATTCTAAATCCAAAGTAATATTCCTTTTCTTGTACTATGTTTTCTATCAGTAAGAGAGAACTTATCATCCAATGCTTAGGTACACTAAAGAAATCTCTGAAAGAAGCAGTTTTTTCCATGTAAGTATATAAATATGTTAACAAAAATTTACAACTATGACAAATGATATTAAAAAGGCATTTGCAATATTTATAGACATACACAGGGTTGCAAAATAAATAAGAAAATATTTTTGAGGTAGGGTCTCATGCTGGGCCAGCCTGACCTCGAATTCACTATTTAGTCTCAGGCTGTCCTCGAACTCAATAGCAATCCTCCTACCTCAGCCTCCAAGTGTTGGGGTTAAAGGTGTGTGCTACCACACTTGGCCAAGAAAATACTTTTAAATTATGAATAGGGAGTGTATATATATTTGTTTAATTCATTTCACTGGAAGTATAAAATAACTTCTTTCTTCCCCAGCAGGCCACTATGGTGTGATCTTAAACAAAAGGAGACAAAAATTTAAATATAGCTATACATTTTTACAAAGATAGGAGGTAAGAAAATGTTGAAGTATTTATCATGCTGGATCCTATAATCTGTTATGATAACAAAACAGAATGGAGGACAGAAGTACTTTATGTGTCTAATATCTGTTGTTTTTTTCCTTGCTACTTCCATATATAATGTTCTCCCCTCTTTATTATGAGCTGGCATTCAATAAAATTAAAAGATAGTGGCTTGAAACCTGTTGCAATAGATAGCTATTTCTAGTCCTATTAGAGAGACGGTCTTAGAATGGGCCAGTTTTTAATCTTCCATTGATGGAACTTGCCCTTGGATCTGTAAGACAGTTCTAGTCAAAGTTTTTACCTAGTTGAAAATATTCCTTTATGTCTAAATAGTACAGAGGCCTGAATTCTAGACTAGGTATATTTTTCCTTTAATTTTACGCACACTTAATTTAACAAGTAAACTATGGCAAATTTATATGCATAAAGGCCACATTAATGTTCCAAAGTAAGTCATTTTCCCCTCGCTTAAAAAAATAACCTGATAATTATAAACAGGCAGCTGGTATCCAGTGGTTACCTGAACTGGTGAACTTTGGTAAGGAGGATATTCCTGAGAACAAAAGTTTATAGAATGATTAATGAAGTAAATTTGTTTTAGAAAATGAAGGAATATTATTCCTAATGAAAACCTACAAAAATTTGTGGTTTTCTATAATCAACAAAGGTAGGATTTTAAATGAATGCCTCCATGAAGAAAATATTTTGTCAAATGTTAGGTTTGGGGGTATAGGATGATGGGAAAATTACAATATTAGACTTATTTTCCAAGACTCCATTTACCTTCTATATTTACCTTCATTAGGAGTTCATCTTATACTGTCTAATAAATTGCTCTGGAAGAACAAATTTCCATGTAAGTTGTGGTAGTTTGCATGTCCCCCAACAGACTCAGGTGCTTCACTAAAACTTGGCTTTCCAGTCTCCTCCTATAAACTGTCTGCTTTGGATGTTCATCCTAGCAACGTGAAGCTGAGACAGAAAACTTGGTACTGAAAAGTGGGGATCTTTGCTGAGATAACTCTTGACTATGTGGATTTTGCTCTTTTGGAATTTGTGTGCTGGAGGAATGGGACAGAACTTGGTACTTGCACCAAAGATGGCTTCCAGATGGGTAAACCAAGTTTTGTGGACTATTCTGGTGTGAGTTTGAAAATGCTAAATGAAGACAGAATTGTATTTGGAGGCTTTGCTTATGAATTTACTAAAGGAAGTAGACTCTGCAGAGTACTATGCTGGACTGGGTTATTGGAATAAGGGCAGTCAGCATTCTGCTCCTCATGCCCAGAGAGTTTTTGATCAAGGTTGGATTTGTAAAGGTAATGAACTGATATGCTTGGTGGAAGATACAGAACTGAGAGATACATGATTTAAAATTGGAGAAATTGAAATTTAAAATTACAGTCACAGAGACTCACTTTAGGTTACTGAAGCTGCTATTGTCAAACACATTAGCAATGTTGAGAAAGATGACCCAGCTAATTGAAACAATCAGAAGAATGCCAGAGGTGATTCAAAACAGAAAGACTGAAAGGTAGAAATGCTAACTCTTGAAAGGAGATGACTCAAAGGAAGAAACCTGCTCTTCAAGGTCACAATTTATTTCATCCCTGGATTAACAACATAGCTGCTTCCTGCACACCTGCTATTGGTTTCAGAAGCATGAAAAATGCTTGGAGTGAGCCATGAAGTACACGGTTCCAGGAGCTGTTGCTGAGATTTGGCATCTGAGGCAGGACATCAAGTTCCTGAATGCAGCCAGTGAGGCCACGGGAAGATGCACCATGGTTTGCAATGGAGACCCAAAGATGTTGGGCTATATACTAGGACTGTGCAAGAGCTAGTATGCAGCACTGTTGACTTGGGATGGAAGATTTCCCTGGCTACTCAGCTCAGCTGGGGCAGAACTAATAATGTAGTGACTCATCCCTGGGTGTTGATAATGGACTTGAACTGCAGATGTTTGTCTAATGGTTATTGATTTTATGTTGGTCAAGTTTATTTGTTGAAAGTATGTAACTTGTTTTATTTTACAGGACGTACTCTTAAGAGACAGTCTTGAATCTCAAATGAGCCTTGGGACTTTAGAACAATCTATTAATTGGTAACTATTATGGAGACCATTGAAGTTGTACTAAATACAGTTTGCAATATGATATGGTCCTGAGTCTATTTGGCGGTGGGAGGAAGAAGGCTGGTAGGTTGGAAGTATATCCCCCAACTGACTCAAGTGTTTACTAAAACTTGGGTTTCTAGCTGCCTGGCTAGAAGAGGTGTCACTTGAGCTGTATCCTAGGGTCCAGCCCTAAGGTGTGTTGGGGTGTTGGCAGATCTGATTCCAGTGTAAAGGTTATAAAAAGAAGGAGAAACTCTGTCTGGGTCCCTATTGTTTGCTGTCTGTTTTTTCTTGCCTGTGGTACTACTGGCTGGAGGAAGTTTCTCTCTGCTTGGGCCTGTGAAAGGAGGCCAGATTTTTCTGCCATTGATGGAACTTCTCTCTGGATCTGTACACTGAATGAAATAAACCTTTTCATCCTATAAACTGTATCTGGTTTGGATGCTCATCATAGCAACATGAAGCTGACTGAAACCTAAGTTAAATTAATACAACTGCTGCTTCTTTGTACAAAGACATCTAGACAGTACACATTGCTTGGTAACATTAATGTAAACACTGTAGTATCCCACACTCTTTATGGATTTTTTGTATTTAATTTCCTAAAAAATAAGTGCAGCATAATCAAAACTGCAGAAGGGACAGTAGGTAATGTCACACACACCTCAGCACCTATTAAGTGAAAACATGTCTGTAGTAGCATATGGACTATGTAGAATAAAAAATGATTAACATACCCGGGCGTGGTGGTGTATCCCTTAATCCTAGCACTTGGGAGGCAGAGGTAGGAGGATCACTGAGAGTTCAAGGCCACCCTGAGACTACATAGTTAGTTCCAGGTCAGCCTGGACCAGAGTGAGACCCTACCTAGAAAAACCAAAAAATAAAAAATATGATTCACATTTCATAGAAATACGTTGGGTGTTTATTTCTAGTCATATTAGAGCAAAAACAAAGAAAAGAAAGAAAAATAGAAGATACTTACATTCCAGGTATGCACTAAATATAAGTAAGATATTATAGAACTATTTCACTATTATTTTCTTTTCTGGAAAACTTCTTTCATCTGAAGAATGTAAAATGAATCAAAACTCTTATTTTGTACCAACATACATAATATGCATATCCAAGTTCCACCTTCAGTATTAATCAAATCAGAAATACTAAATACTAGAAGCTTACAGTTTAGAGATAAGTAGATCAAGATTCTGTACATTCGTGAACTAAAATAAATCCATAAGTCAGGAACCTACATGAGGCTTGGAAATCACTGCAAATAAAAATGAGCTGGAAGGGATAACTGTAGGTAAAAATAAGCTAAGGGGAAAAAGCTGTCTTCATGCTGTTATAAAAAGGGACATTTCTTTCTCCTGACTATGGACACAATGTGAGCAGCCATTTCTCACTCCTGCCACCATCCCTGTCTCGCCACCCTAAATGGACTTCTTAAATCACGAGCTAAAATAAACCCCAACGCCCTGATTTTGGCTTTGTCAGAAATTTTGTTACATCAACAAGTAATACAAAAAACTGCTATGGAGAAGTGGGGCATTATTGTGATAAACTCAACCATGGGGTTCTTACTTGCAGGAAGAATATGGAAGTTTGGAACTTGGGCTAGAAAAGTTCTAGAATGGTGCTGCTGGGGAAAATACATGTCAGAAAGTCAGTTTAAGGGAGCATTGTTTTATTTTCATTTGCAGTGTAAAGTTATAGTCCATCATGGTGGGGAAAGCATGGCAGCAGGAACTTGAAGCACATTCAGTCCACTACAGTGATGGTGAGGGAGCACAAAGTGACGAATGCTAGGGCTCAGCCAGCGTTCTTCTTTTTATACAGTACAGTATGTCAGACCATGGAGTGGTGCTACCCAATTAAGGTGGATCTTCCCACCTCAATTATCCTAAGGAAGATATTCCCTCAATCATATGTAGAGGCTTGTTTCCTAGGTGACTGTAGGTCCATGCAAGTTGACAATCAATATATGTCATCACACCATTAATGGTGTTAGCTGCTTGACAATAACCTGTTTCCCAATGGCCAGCCTAGAAGGCACCTAGAAGCCCAAGGTTACATCTTGAGTTATAAGCACAATTTGGCAGTGCCACCTGTGTGATATGAGAGACATACAAATGAGCGGGTTGTAGAAGCTTATACCAAACTTTCTTAGAAAGTACTCAAGTCCAGCAATGTGGATCAAGAAGGCCCTGAACAGTCATAGCTTGGATCTGTGCTGTGGAGGTGAATCCTAAATTGCAACAGTGATTTCAGGATGCTGAGGAGACACCAGGACTGTGGGATGGAAAGCTGCAGGCATAGAGTCAGACCCAAGAGCAAAGTTGTTCAGGCTGTGGATGGCAAAGTTGGGTGTTTGAGGTTACCAAACCCCTTGGACCAAAGATGATTCCATGAAGAGCCTTAGATGCCCAACATGGAACCAAGGAATTAGGTATTTGCGCTGCTGGGTTTTCAGTTGCTTTAGTCCAATCTTTCCTTGCTATGACCCTATTCTTCCCTTTTGGAATGAGAATGTTCATGCTACTGTATGGTGAAACTACATAACCTAGTTCTGAATGTTGTAGGAGTTTCACAGTTAAGAGATTGCCTGAGTCTTCCCTTACATGTTCAGTGTTGCAAATGTTAAAGACTATGAGGACTTTTGAAGTTGGGCTGAATGCATTTAAAATGTTTTTATGTAATTGTAAGGAGAAAGAGGGAGTGAAGAAGAGAGGGAGGGAGGTAAAGATAATACGAGTAAATGAGAATGAGCATTGTGGTGGTCTGAATAGAATAGATGGCCCCCAATATATTCAGTTCTTTATTGTTTGTAGTTTGCATTCTGCGGCCACCTGGCTGGAGGCAATGTCTGGGTGGATCTTAAGGTGTGGTGATGGGTTTCAAATTTCAATCTAAAGATATGCAAAGTGTGCCTAGCAGGAGTTCCTGAAGTGTGCTGTGGCTTTTGGTTTTAGGCTTGTACTTCTCTCTCTGCTTGGTCCTATGAAGGCAGGCCAGCTTCTTCTGCCATTTATGGAACTTCCCCTGGATCTGTAAGCTTCAATAAATATCCCTTCCTCCATAACTGTACCTGGTCTGAAGGTTCATCTCAGTGAACCTGAAGCTGTCTGCTACAAGCATGCTAGGTTTTCTAGCTGCTGCAAGTGAATTCTAGATGCATGCACCACTTTGTGCATCTGGATTTATGTGGATACTGGGGAACTGAACTCGAGTTGTTGGGCTTTTGCAGGCAATTGTCTTAACTTCTGAGCTGAGCTGTTTCTCCAGCCCCTGAATGCATTTTGTATCAACATTACCATGAGCCTATGTAACAAAGATAGAAGTTTGTGGCTTAAAAGTGGTATGGTGGAGTGTGAAATTGACGAGGGGTAGATTTGTGATGGTTAATACTGTTTGCCAGCTTACAAGATCTAGTCACCTAGAAGAAGATGAATCTCTGGGCATGTCTGTGAAGGAGTTTCTAGATTGAGTTTATTGAGTTAGGAAGACCCACCCTACATGGAGGTGACAACATTTCATGGGTAAGGCTTCTGAATTTAATAAAAAGAAAGTGAAGTCCGGGTGTGGTTGTGCACACCTTTAATCCCAACACTTGGGAGGCAGAAATAGGAGTATCACCATGAGTTCAAGGCCACTCTGAGACTACATAGTGAATTCCAGGTCTGCCTGTCTGCCTGAGCTAGAGTGAGACCTTATCTCAAAAAAACCAAAAAAAAAAAAAAAAAAAAAAGAAAGAAAGAAAGAAAGAAAGAAAGTGAGCAAAATACCATCATTTATCCTTTTCTGTTAATTGTAGCTTAATTGTAGCTGCAATGTGACCAGCTGCCTGGTCCACCTGCTGCCACGATTTCACAGCCATGATAAAACACTCAAAAAACTATGAGCCAAAATACCCACGCTTCATTTTGTTGTTTTTGCCAGATACACACAGTTACAAGAAAAACATAATTTAAATACATACTATTCATTACAGAAATTGTGGGTATAATTTCAGAGGGCATGACGACTATAATCAGTCAACGAACAGGACTGGAGGCAATTCTTATCTGAACATACTGAGTAATAGGATGATTCAACATGGCTGGAGGCTGCATGTAACTTTCAGTGTTTGGACTACTCCCAACACTCTGAAATGGTGGCAGAGGAGGGTCAAAAATCAAAGGACATGGCTGCACATGATGAGAACCTTTATAAAAAGTAGAAAAGAAGGAAACCCATTTATAGTTCTTTGAAAATCTAAACAGTTTCAATAAGAGCTTTTTTTTTTTTTTAAACTCACATAAATTTTGTTTCCTGATTGCAGGGCCCAGCTTCAGCTTTAGACCATGAAAAGATATCTGTGACTAAAAACAAAACAATAACAAAACTACAATTTTAAGTCTTAATTCAAGATTTGAGTAAATGCCCCAAAATTCTCTCAAAGTTCCTGTTATCAGAAAAGGGTTATAACTGCCTCAAATCAAAATGTGTTATCATAAAAACGACTTTACTTACCCTGTATCAAAATGTCAAGAGGTACTGAGTGGAATTTGTACTATCTCTAATCATAGTGTTTAGTTTTTGAAACTAGAGGATCCCAAATAAGCAGGTTATGAGGATCCCAAATAAGAAGGTTATGACAAGTTAGATAAACTGCTCCAGCTTTCATTTTAAATAAACAGAAGTCTATCAATGGTGGTTTGACTAAGGTGTTCCCATAAACCTAGGTTCTGAATGCTAGGTTCCCAGCTGACTAAGATTTGGGAATTAACCCTTCCTGGAGGCAGTGTATTGTTGGGGGTGGCTTTATTGGTATTATAGCCAGTGTCCTCTTGCCAGTATTTGGCATGCTCTCCTGTTGCTGTTCTCCACCTTATGTTGGCCAGGGGATGATGTCCACCCTCTGTTCATGCCATCATTTTCCCCTGCAATCAAGGGGCTTCCCCTCAAGCCTGTAAGCCAAAATAAATCTTTTTTTTTTTTTCCCACAAGCTGCTCTTGGTTGGGTAATTTCTGTCAGCAATGTGAACCTGACTGCAACAATATCTTTGTCTGTATTTTATGCAAGACTACACATATTCAGGATCCAAGTCTATAAACATTGCATCAATCAGTGAAATAAGGCAAGTTCTCCATCAGACTATTACTTACTTCTACTGTCTTCTGCACATCCACGTCATTATAAAATGACACAAATCCATAGCTAGAAAAGTAAATAAATGAAATATAAAATCACCACCACATAGCACATGGTTTACAGAATGTAGCATTCTATGAATTAATGGAAGTGATAATAAAGGATGAATATACTGTGATAAATAGTTAAGATCTACATTAATAGATCCTCTCTAAATGTCACTGCATTGTTTTCTTAACCTGATCTACGTCAGAATGTGCTAAGGCTAAGGTAGCATGAAAGCCTCAGTCATTAACAAGAATACCTAATCTATGAAGGTGAATCTAACTTATTTCAAAAGCAAGACAGCTAAAATTTAAGTTGTGTGTAATGTAGAAAAAAAACTATTCTTTAATAATCTACTTGTTTCATCAAAATAAAGGTAGAAAATCTTGAAATACAAATTGGGAAGGCAATTAAATAAAAGTTAACAAATTTTTATAAATATTTTATTTATTTATCTGAGAGAGAAAAGAGAGGGAGGGAGGGATAGAGAGAGAGGAGAGAGAGAGGGAGAGAGAATGGGTGCACCATGGTTGTTAGCCACTGCTAATGAACTCCAGATGTGTGCACTCCCTTGTGCAACTGGCTTACGTGGATCCTCGGGAATCGAACCACGTTCCTAAGTCTTTGCAGGCAAATACCTTAAGCCATTAAACCACTCAGCCATTTCACCAGCCCAAAAGTGGACAAATTTTTATCAACAAAATACATTAACAAAGCAATACATTTCATACCAAGGATTCCAATGCCAGTTTGAGTACCATATGCTGTCTGATCCTGTAGGAGTTCAGGGTTTTAAGAATTTATAGTGAGCATGTTTTACTTACTCACCCTTTGGCCAAACAATACCTATCATTGATTACCTTCCTTTACGGAGCCAAATCTAGCAGACACCCTGGATTTCAGTTTCTTCCATCTACAAAAAAGAAATCAGTCAATATTTTCAAGTCTTCTGTAAAGAGAGAATTGATGATGTGAAAATTATCTTCCCTAAGTCATCTTCAAACTACCTACAACACTTATTTAGGGATATTTTTAGTTCTATTGGTTTTAAACTCAGAACCAATTATAAATCTTTATTTTTCCAAGGTAGGTTAGGGTCTCACACTATGCCAGGTTGACCTGGAATTCACTATATAGTCTCAGGGTGGCCTCATACTCATGGTGATCCTCCTACCTCTGCCACCTGAATGCTGAGATTAAAGGTGTGTGCCACCACACCAGGGTATAAATCTCTATGAAATTTAAAAAAAAAAAAGTTAGATTGGCAACAAAGCTCAAATACAATTAGTCACAATTTTTTTAAAAAAAATGATTAAGTTTTAATTTATTAAGCCAGGGTAGGCTCTCACTATGTTGCCCAGTCTGGTCTAGAACTCCTGGGCTCAAGAGGTCCTCATGCCTCAGCTTCCAAGTGGCTACTACAAGTGTACACCACTGTTCCTGGCTGCACAACAAAATTTTAAAAATATTTTATTTATTTACTTGAGAGAGAAAAAATGAGAGAGACAGAGACAGAGACACACAGAGAGAGAGAGAGAGAGAGAGAGAGAATGGGTGTGCCAGGGCCTCCAGCCACTGCAAACAAACTCCAGATGCATGCACTCCCTTGTGCATCTGGCTTATGTAGGTCCTAGGGAACTGAACCTGTGTCCTTCGGCTTTGCAGACAAACAGGCACCCTAACTCCTAAGCCATATCTCCACTTTCACAACGTATCTTAAAATGTAATTGAAATATGAATACAATACCCTAACATCAATTCTGCCAACGAAAACAGTGTTTGGCATGACTTTGCCTTCAGGTAAAACATAGTCTTGGCTGGTGGCAGCTGAGGAAGTCTGTGTGCTGGTTTCTATGGAGATGGGTAAATTTGAACTCTCAGAAGTTGCAGCAGACTGTAATATGAAAAGCAAACATGTTTAGATATGCACACAAAAACTACATGCAATGTGAAACATAATTCTTATATTTAAACTATAAAATATTTCATTTAAATTACTTTCAGTCTAAGTTAGTTATCAACAGTCCCACCCACAACAGCTAACGTCCTGCTATTTGAATTTATTTTCTTGTTTAAAAGTTATTTTATTTCATTGTAAGCAGAGAGATAAAAAAAGAGAAAGAGATGGTGGGGGTAATCATGGGTGCACTATGGCCTCTAGCCAGTGTAAACAAACCTCAGGTGCATGCACTACCTTCTGTACATTTGGTTTATGTGGGTACTGGAGAATCAAACCCAGGTCAGTTCTTAGGCTTCACAGGTTTCAACCACTAAGCCATCAGTACAGCTTTCAGCACACATTTTTTTTTTTTTTTTTTTTTTTTTTTTTTTTTTGGTTTTTTGAGGTAGGGTCTCACTCTGGCTCAGGCTGACCTGGAATTCACTATGTAGTCTCAGGGTGGCCTCGAACTCTCGGCGATCCTCCTACCTCTGCCTCCTGAGTGCTGGGATTAAAGGCGTGCGCCACCACGCCCGGCTTTCAGCACACATTTTAATAGAGTTCAATATATGTTCATGTTTTCTTAAAGAATATTTATCTGCATAACAGTGAGATATAATTGTATAATGTGTTTAATTTTTTTAAATAAAGAATAGGTGGTGCACCAGGGCCTCCAGGCACTGCAAACAAACTCCAGATGCATGTGCAACCTGGTGCGACTGGCTTACATGGGTTCTGGGCAATCAAACCTGGGTCATTAGGCTTTGCAGGCAAGCTCCTTACCTACTAAGCCATCTCTCCAGCCCTTCACAACATATTTTAAAATGTAAATGAAATATGAATTCAATACCCTAACATCAATTCCGCCAACAAAAACAGTGGTAGGAATGACTTTGCCTTCAGGTAAAACATAGTCTTGGCTGGTGGCAGCTGAGGACGTCTGGGTGCTGACCTCTCTGGGGATGGCTGAATTTGGAGTCTTGGAAGTTGCAGCAGTCTGTAATGTAAAAAGCAAACACGTTTAGGTATGCACACAAAACCACATACAATAACACACATAATTTTTGTATTTAAAGTATAAAATATTTCATCTAAGTTAGTTTCATTGTAAGTTAGTTATCAACATATTCCATGTTTTCTTAAAGTAATATTTATCTATGTAACAGTGAGATGCATTTGTATAACTTTTTTAAAATAAAGAATGAGTGCACCAGGGCCTCCAGCCACTGGAAACAAATTCCAGATTCATTCTCCACCTTGTGCATCTGGCTTATGTGGGTTCTTGGGAATGAAACTTAGGTCCTTTGAGCAAGTGCCTCAGCTGCTAAGCCATATCTTCATCCCTTAAATATTTTTGTTGTAATATTTTACTTATTTGCAAGAAGAGAGAGAATATGGAAGAATGTGAATGGGTACACTAGGTTCTCTAGCAACTGCAAACAAAATCTAGATCATGTATATCTAATTTACATAGGTAGTAGGGCATCAATCCCAGGTCCTTATGCTTAGCAGGCAAGCACCTTATCTACTAAGCCATTTCTCCAGCCCTTATATTTATTTTCAATAGATTGTTTTAAAGTTCCTTTAGTAGTTTTCTACTTCAATAGACTTTTTGTGCACGTACCTTATTAACAACTAATGGGACCCAAGGCTCAGTCAGAGACCATGTGGAAGAGGTGGCAGAAAGAACGTAAAGTTCAAAGGAAAGGGAAGAGTGCTTTGTAATGCTGTCATGTTGTAACATAACGAAATGTATTGTGTCAAACACAAAGTGGCCATGGTACTGATGACTTCTTAGTTGCTGATCTACCTACACAAGATCTGTATAATAGGAGGGGAAAATGATGACATCAAAATAGAAGAGAAACACCTGGAAAGAAAGGGGAATTTAGGAGGTGGGTAAGGAGGACAATGGAAGGATTGTGATCATGGTATATTGTCTATTACTTATGGAATTTCTCAATAAAGAGTTTAGAACCCTAACAGGATTTTTATGAAACTATAACATACTCATTCACTTGAAATTCATTTATGAACTGACTATAGGAGATAAGCACTATAGGTCACAAGGGGAAAGGGAAAGCTACTATACACGGACCCCAGAGAACCTGAAATGAAAGGGACAAGAGACACAAGGAACCGACAGCAAGACAAGAGTCTGATCAAGCTGCCAAATTTTAATTTTTCTCAGGGTGCCTCTTATACAGCAGAACAGGGAAGTTTGTCAACAGTTTAGGTATTGCTACAGTTCCGTTTCAATAGGATAAGGTTTCGGCCCCAAAGGCACAAGATGTTTCACAGGATAAGGCTCCAGCCCCAAGGCCACAAGACAACGACTTCCTCATTCTTTATGGGTGCATGGGTTAACAAACACCTGCAGATCTTGTGACTTTCCAGAACAGACAACTTATTACAAAATGGAGTCATTATTTAAGATGGAGGCACTTTTGCTTTCCTGATGCCCAATGGTTCCCCACAACATACACCTTTTAGTGAAAAAAAAATAAGACTGGGAGCTGGTCGTGGTGGCACACACCTTTAATCCCAGCATTCAGGAGGCAGAGGTAGGAAGATCACCATGAGTTTGAGGCCACCCTGAGACAACATAGTGAATTCCAGGTTAGCCTGGGCTAGAGTGAGACCCCATCTCAAAAAAAAAAAAAAAGTTAGCATGAAGACCTGAATTTGAATTCCCACTTATTCAAGTAAAATGCCAGCCATGAAGACATGTACCTGTAACACCAGCACTGGTAAGGAAGGCAGAGATGAGGAATGTCTGGGCTCATTGGCTAGCTAGCTGGTGAGCTCTGAGTTTAGTGAGAGACCTTGTCTGGAAGAGTAAGGCTCATAGAGCACGTGACGAAGATTCCCTATATCAACTTTCTGGGCTCCATCCATGTACTTGTATGTACACAAAGTTTAGAAATCCTAATTGTCAAATCACTTAAAGCTTTTTGCTTTTCTTTACCCACTTATGCATATACTGTTACTCGTTTCCACTATATTACTTTTAAGTATGATAATGTGTTGTTTCATAACAATGAGGTGACAGCGTAAATATATTATTTTTAAAGTTTTTCCTACTTTTAACATCATATAGCTTTATTTTTTCTAGATATGAATATACATAAGCTTCATATCTTAGACTATTGAGGACATGACTAGATCTCTTTTCCCTCTAATGTTAATGTTAACATCTAATCCCTTCTCATTTATTGATTCAAAGATCCAAAGCACATTTGCAGTCATTCTAAAATTCTTAAAGACTTCTTTTAGTCACCAATTTCAATTTCATTGATGAGTGAACTTTGGATAGTTTTTTTTTTCTTGATACTTATACTGTTATCAATGCCTTCACCATAATGTATGGGTGTATTTTAATTTACAAGTGTAACACATGACCAGAGAACCCTGCTAGGATAGGAGATTTATGGTAATTCACCACTAATCAAGTGAAAGGAGATTTTGTGTCCCAGGAGCACAACAGGACCTGGAGATACTTCTTGTCACAAGTGAGGTATACTCTTGGCACTGGATAGGCAGCAGGCTAGGGATTCCACTGAATAGCCCACAATGCCAACAACAGTCCTCTCCAACAGAGAATTATTTGCCCCCAAATTTGAATGGCTAAAAAGTCTCTCTATAGTGCCACCAGAATTGAGGAGGAAAATTATTGTAGAAGAATTTGCTTTCACTGTTCAATAATTCATTCTTTTAAGAATCTAATTTCTTATTTGAACAATGTATTATGTGAAAAGATCTCTGACCTCATGTAAGTCTTGTTTACAGAAGTAAAAATGGATGAAGGCAATTTGATAAGAAAAAAGTATTAAATATTACTGAGTCTGATTTTTGTTTAGGTCTTACATATTTGCTGCCTGTTAATAAATAGAAAACATATCTCACCACTTTAGTAGAAAATGTCTTAAGGAAGGCCCATCATATCTTAATCCTTATCCAGCAGGTGGAACTCAAAGCTAAAAAGTCAACAAACTACTCTGTATTTACAAGACCCAACAGCATAGACTTAATTCTTACCATGTATTCATATGTAATTATAATTTACGTCTAAAATATCCATGATCTATTGATGATGAATGTATACTTTTAAACTATGACCCAAATATACTACAAACAAGTGCTCAGGATAAACAAAGGTTTGATGTAAAGAAAACATACTTTTATAAAAATAATGTTGAAAGTTTATACTCATATCTCCTCTCCCCTGACCCCACATTCTACTGAATTACACATTGCTCCTCAGTGGGGTTATTGATATTCAACTGTGGGATCCTGAAGGTCTCAGACAGTCTTTATTTATAAAATGAAGTTCTACACAGTGATTAAAAAAGTACTATTGAGCAAACTTATGTGGCAAAGAATCGTAGACAAAATGACAAGTGAAAAAGCTAGAACCAAGAATGGGAATTCTGTATGCTTCCATGTCAGTGAGGTTCAAGAATCATCAAAACTATGCAGGGAAGCTTCTAGAGTGGTGGAAATGTTTTACATGTTAATCTATGTGGTGATTACGTGTTCGTACAGCATGTAAAATGTTATTGAGCTCTATAGTGAATGAGCTATCAATTGAATTAGTGAACCTTACTGTATGGAAAATAGATTAAAAATACATACAAAAAATAAAGTGTAATGTTTTGTGTGGTATGTATGCATGTTTGTATGTGTGGGGGCACATGTGTTTATGGGTATGAGCATACCTGTGCAGTGATACTGGGTGTTTTCTTCAGTTGCCATCTGTGGTGGTTTGATTTGGGTGTTCCCCATAAACTCATGTGTTCTGAGTGATTAGGCATTCAGCTGATGGTAATTTGAGAACTGGAACCTCCTGGAGGAGGTCTTGTTGGGAGCAAGCATATGGGCATTATAGATAGCTTTCCCTTGCCAGTGTCTGACATACTCACCAGTTGCTGTTGTCCACCTGATGTTGGCCAGGAGGTGATGTCCACCCTCTGCTCATGCCAACATTCCCCCTTCCGTCATGGAGCTCCCTAAGCCAAAATATACCCTTTCCTCCCACAAGCTGCTTTTGATTGCTCTTGCTTTTTATCAGCAAAGAGAAGCTGACAGCAACACTCCCATCTATTTTCCCCATGTGTTTTATGTGTTGCATGCATACATGCATGTTTGTAGGTGTGTGTGATTGTCCTATGTGCAGACATCAGATGTTCCCTCTGTCACTCTCCGTTTTAGTGAGACTGGGTCTGAGTGCAGAGTCAGCTAGTCTAGCTAGCCTCTGAGCCCCATGGATTCTGTCTGTGCCTCTCCTGCACTGAAAATACTGGCACTGCCACCATGCTTGGCATTTTACTTGGGATTTTCACACTTGCATGGTAAGCCCTTTAGTCACTAAGCCATCTCTCAACGCTTCCAACCTCATTTTTTCAGGTAGAGTCTTGCACCCGAAGTTGAGTTTTCAGAGTCAGCTAGACTGGCTAGCAAGCAAGCCCTAGGAAACTTGTTGTTTGTTTTGGGGCAAGCACAACAATCTGGCCTTTTTTTAATGAGAGAGAGAGAGAGAGGAAAGAGAGAATTTGCAGGCCTCCAGCCACTGTAGTTGAATTCCAGATGAGTGTGCCACCTTGTGGGCATGTATGACCTTGCATATGCATCATCTTGTGGGTCTGGCTTATGTCAGATCTGGGGAGTCAAACATGGGTATCAAGGCTTTGCAGGAAAGTGTCTTAACTGCTAACCCATCTCTCCAGGCCCCTAGGAAACCTCTTGTTTCCACTTTGACAGTGCTAGGATTACAAGTATCCACTACTACATCCAGCACTTCTATATGGTGCCAGGGATCCAAATCAAGCCCACATGCTGGCACAGAAAGCACTTCACCCATTAAGCCATCTCCCCATCCTCCATCCCCTTTTCTTTCTTGTTTCTTCAAGTAAAGTCTTGTTACATTGTTCAGGTTGGGCAAAAACTCCTGGACTCAAGTAATCCTCCTGTCCCTGCATCCTTAGTAGTTGACACTGTCAACGCATACCACTAAGACTAGAAAAGTATGTTATCAATACAATATAATACAACATGGATCAAGCTTCACTAAATAAAAGTGCTTAGGGCTGGAGAGATGGTTTAGCAGGTAAGGTGCTTTCCTGTGAAGCCTAAGGACCCAGTATCAAGGCTCTATGTCCCATGTAAGCCAGATGCACAAGGTGGAACATGTGTCTGGAGTTTGTTTGCAGTGCCTAGAGGCCCTACTGTGCCCTCTCTCTCTCTCTGTCTCAAGCAAAAATAAATAAGTGAAAATTTAAGAAAATAAAAGTAATTATTATTTTTATTAATTATACCTCCAAAACTTTATGAATTTTGAAGTAAGAAATGTTAAAACTCTTAAGAGTGAGCTTGGAAGCCATAATATGCAAATTCTTCTCAATGCTATTTACAATAATACATTTGGATATCCACAGAACAAAGATGTTAAAAGTTGAAAAAATATTATTATGAAAGCTTCTTTCAACTTCTTTGACAACACTCAATTCAATTGCTATATGAGTAAATTGACATTTATGTGTAGTGACCAGGAAGTGTTATTCTTTCAAGAGAAAAGACTAAATTAAGCAAATGGGAAATAAAATTTGAAATGAGAACTAAACAGTTCTTGGTTTTAGTATGGAGGTGTTTTATAAATTAGTGCTGTTGAAGCTAATCAAGAAAGCAAAAGAAAGGCTGAAGATACAGCTCAACTTAGGTTAGGAACTTGCCTGCAAAGGTAAGGACTCAGGTTCAATTCCCCATTCCCCATGTAAAGCCAGATGTACAAGGTAGTGCATGCATCTGGAGTTTGTCTGCAGTAGCTAGAGGTCCTGCTGTGCCCATTCTCTCTCTCTCTCTCAAATGAATAAAAAAATAAAAAACTTTTATGTTTTTGCTAGGAGAAACAGAGGGAGGAGGGTGAAGTGGGAGGGGAGAAGAGGGAGAGGAGAAGGAGGAGGGGAGAAGGAATAGAAGGGGAAGGGAGAGGAGGCAAGAAGAAGGGAAGGAACCAAGAATGGGAAAAGAGGTAGAGAAAGGGGAGAGGAAAGGAAGGTGGAAGAGGAGGGAAGGGGGAAAAGGGGAGGGAGAATAGGAAGGGAATGAGAAGGGGAAAGAGGGAGAGGAGGTGAGAGGAAGAGGAAGGAGACTGAGGAGTGGAGTGGAGAGGAAGGGAAGGGAAAGGAAAAGGGGCAAAGAGGGAGAGAAAAGGGAGGGGGAAGAGGAGGAGGAGGCAGAAGAGGGAGAGGAACTGAGAGGAAGAAAAGGAGAAGAAAGAGAGGGGGATGAGGAAAGATAATGAGAAGGGGGAGGGAGGCTAGAGGAAGGAAAGAAGAGGGAACAGGGGGAAGAGGAAGAGGGCAAGGAGGAAGATGAAGAAGGGTGGGTACAGGTGCCCCAGGGCCTCTTGCTGAAGCATACAAACTCCAGACTCCTCCTGTGCCAGTTTGTGTACCTGGCTCTATGTGGGAATCTACCCCTGGGAAGGCCGGCTTTGCAAGCAAGTGCCTTTAATTGCTCAGCCCTTGTCTCCCTTTTTGCCAGCCTCTCTAGTGCTGGGACTACAGGCAGTCGCTTGGTCAGTCATCCCTGGTGTTTCTTTCCTGGTAGCAACACCAGCTCTCTGCCCCCGCCTCCACCCCTGCCCTTGCCCTGATTCACAAGGGCAGCCAACAGGAAGCTCCATCCCTCCTCAAATGCCCAAGCTAACAGATCCCAGCAGATGATACCACCTCCCTCTGGCCCCACAAGGTCCAGCCAACCAGAAGCAGCTCCACCTCGCTGCTCAAATACCAGAGGCCATTCGCCGCCTCCCTCTGGGTGCTCAGCAGCCAAAAGCACTTGGACCGCAGGCCCCAGACATCCTCAGAGAAGCTCCACAAGCCCAGCCCAAGGGCCGCCTCACAAGGCCCAGCCAGCTAGCAGCTCCACCTCCATCTTCCACTTTCAAAGCTGCACTCAGCAGCTGACAACAGAACACATGCCCCTAAGAAGCTCTGGCCCCTGCTAGAACTGAGGTCCTCAGATGAGACCACCACCACAGGAAGCTTCTCCAAGCTGCCACTGACCCTTACTAGGATCAGCAGCTCAGAAGCTCTGCCCCTCCCCAAATACCCAATCCCCATGCTCACTTAGTAGCTGACAAGGCAGGTAATGCAAACCCCAGGAAGCCCCGCCATCATTGCCGCGCCTTGCAAGGCCCAGCCAACCAGAAGCAGCTGCACCCCTCTCTTCAAAAATCCCAGCCCCTGACAGAAGGGAGCTCAGAGCTCATCAGCAGACAGAATGCAAGCCCAAGTCACACTTGAAGCCACTTCAGGAAGCTCCTCCCTCATCTTGCAAGGCCTAGCCAACCAGAAGCTCCGCCCCATCCTCAGATGCCACAACCTGGCCTTAAAGGCCCAGCCAAGCAGAAACTCCAGGAGGCAAGCAGCACTTGATGCTATCTCAGGAACTGGGCAGCCACACATTGACATATGCCTGCCGGGACTCCTGGAGGTGGCCTTGGATCTCGGGCACGTGCTTCCTGCCTCAGCCAATGGGAGATGGTGTTTCCATGCGTGCCCGGAAGAGGGGCTACCCTGGGATGGTGGTGAAGGTGTCACCAGGCCTGGGCGCACGCTAGGATGTGCACCAGGTCAAGCGTCTGCTTTCTTGTCAGGCCCGCGCACCATGCCCCACAGACAGACTGGCAGGGCAAGGTGGACAGAGGGATGTACAGTTACACCCCACCTCCCCACCCCAGAAATGCCATTGAGACCCTCCTGTTACATAAGCACATGTACAGATTCATGATCCAAATTTTCTGGTTTTGGAGAAAAAGTTTTTGCCCCTGCAGCTTGTAATTTTCAAAATGGCGTCAGGAGGGTGCAATAATTAGATGAATCCAATAGTCCAGCAAGAGAAATATGAAAAACATGTACCAAGTGACAGAAAATGAAAGCAAGTCTGCAGAGACCAAGGGAGGAGGAATCAACTACCTTTGGGTCATTTTGAGGTCCAAGGAGTTGGACAGAAGGGAAGGCCTGATGGGAAGCCACTAGAGATTTCAGGACCTTTGATTGGTCAAGGCAGCAATCACTAGTGCCCAGAGGGGACATGGTGGTACCTTTGTTGTGCCCCACGTGGAGCTGAAGCTCTGAACTGGAGAGCTCCTCTCCTCCGCTTTACAGAAAGAAGCTTAGGCCAACTGGAGAGGTCTACAACGTTCCCGGGGCTACAGAACAAGGCCACAGCAAGGGCAAGAGCTAATGGGCAGTGGACAGGGAAAATCACCCTGGGGACCCATTGGATCACCTTTGTATCATCATGGGTAACTAACTGCCTATGGCTTTTGAATCCTCAACCTTCAACCTTGGTACTGATGTAACGCATTCAAATGTTCATGTTGGGGGAGGGTTCCAGATAGGGTCTCCCTCTAGTCCACACTGACCTGGAATTCACTATAGTCTCAGGGTGGCCTCAAACTCATGGAGCTCCCCCTACCTCTGCCTTCCAAGTGCTGGGATCAAAGGCATGGGCCACCACATCTGCCTTTTGGGGGACCTGCGAAAGTGCTAGGACTTAAGAACTCATTAGTAGTAGACTGTATTCCTGGGTGAAATAATAACATAGCTTCGTGACTGCACTTGTGGGGGGGCAAAATAAAGAGAAATATTAAGGTGTTAAAAACAGAAAACCTGAGCAGTTGAACTGATTCTTCTCTCACTCTAGGTTAAGGGGCTGGATTGTGTGCTACACAGCCCATATTTTTCTCTCCATGACTTGACTTGAAAGGATGAAAAAATTAAAAGTTTAAAAAGGGACACAGAGCAGGCCTTTGAGTACGTGACTCTGGCCTAGTGAGATAAAAGGAAATGAGCTGACTATTGCCACTCCCACCTAGGAGCCCGCGCAAATACCAACCTCTGGGACCATGGGAAAAAGATCGTGGTGTGTTACAAATTGATTGGTCCACAGTGCGCGGGCTTGGACAATTTAAAATGATTATCCTAAGAACCATAAAATGTTACACATTGATTGGTCAACACTGCGCGGGTACCCGAGGTTATGGAATGATTGGTTCACAATGCGTGGGCTTTGTTGTAACCCTAATAAAAGCTGTCCTGGCCCTGCACTCGGGGTCCACAGCCCTCTACCCCTGTGTGGCGTATGACTGTGGGCCCCAGCGCGCTGGAATAAAAATCCTCTTGCTGTTTGCATCAAGACCGTTTCTCGTGAGTGATTTGGGGTGCCGTCTTTCCTGAGACTGAGCCCGGGGAGTCCTCCGGAGCGGGACTTTCAGACTGATGTTCATGCTGAGAAAAAACCAACATCACAAGCACACTGGGGCGGGGGTTGGTCATCATCAGTGTGGATAAGGTGGTATTAATCTTTAACTCCAGGCCTAGATGTATGAAGGCAGGGTGTGAGAGATTGGAATAATAGAACGTGGAACTGAGAACACTGCCAAAAGCTGAAAATGTCCCCCAAAAGTATTGGAGAACGTTAGGCTAGGGGAAAGAAACAAGGCCCCTGGACAGGCAGAGGAGTAGACTTGTATAACAAAACAAAAATGAATTAATCCTGTTTAAAACGTGAAATTCTAGGCCTGCATGGATGAGTTTGGCATTTAAATTTATGTATGTATGTATTATTAAATAAAGTAACTTTAATATATACTATAATTTAAATAAACTTATACATGCATATATTATTAGAATCTGAAAATAAAGACATTAGTCTTCTCACTGTATTATATCCTGCCCTCCCTAAAGATTCCCCAGACATGGTGGTTCTGGAATGCATGGTTGAAGCAAACATAAAACCAACCTGGACGGATACTTCTACAACCTACGCTGAAAGGAATTCTCATGAGAAAAGAACTCTTCAAAGATAAGCTCCCATGAAGTTGGGCCTAGTGGCATAGGCCCATAATTCTAGCTACGAGGCAGTGGAGGCTAATAAAAAGCTGGAGACCGCAGCTCACTGGTATATTGTTTGCCTAGCTTGTGTGAGGCCCAGGGTGTAGTTCTACATAAAATACACACATTAAACAATTCTAAAACACTATTTACCATGAACAAGCATGGCATACAAAAAAATTAAAAAAAAAAAAAAGCTGAGCTAAGCTGGGCTTGGTGGTGCATGCCTTATATCCCAGTACTCAGGAGGCAGAGGTAGGTGGAGGGTCACCAAGAGTTCAAGGCCAGCCCGAGGCTAAAAGAGAGCTAAAATGTCAAAGACTTACAGAAGCTTTTTTTCAAATGTGTATATATTGTTTTATTCTTTTTCCTATACCATTGCCACCCACAACTTGTTTGAAATAATACATTCTGTATTTTTCAAGCCATTATTTTGCTGCTTTTACATAAAACAGAGAGCTAATAAATACCTTTATTCTCCTCTTAAGTAATACAAACATTTTAGGCTGTTTTAACCAGGTAAGCCCTCTTCCAATTTTTATTGTTCACTATTTCAGATTTTATCCTGTTTTCCTCTCATATATTATTTGGCATGATTTTTATACCTACCCTCAAACATAAACAATTATTTACTTATCATGTGTTTGCATTTTTCAGGTCTTCCTTGTGGAATCTTTTCCTTGGCCCATAGTAAATTCTTTATGTAATGGTCTGAGAATTGCTGAAGAAAGACCCCAGACTCAAATAGCAAAAGCAAAGAGCGTTTATTGTGAAGAATCAGCCAGCATGTAGGGGTCAACCATTCATGCAAAATGCCAAACCTGAGAGGAGCTCCCAGGCTCCTTTTAAGCACAGCCAGAGGAATTTTTGCAGGCTTAGTCTTTTCTAACATCATTGGCTAATTTGAATAGTAACTGTACTTGTATGCTTTTGATTGGTCCTAAGGTTTTGGCAGGCTAGGTGTAAAGGAATTTCAAGCGGGTTAGGTAATTTTTTAAATGATTGGCTAGGCAAGCAGCAGTTACAGTTGTGCATCTCTGCACGAAAGGGACATGTCTTTGCATGTCTGGGCCTGTCCAGGGGCTGATTCTGCCTCTGGGAGGATATCTTCCCAGCCACATGTCAGGGAAGGCCCTTTCCAGAAGTCTTGCCTGCCTTTCTGGGAAACTGAAACTTAGGCCTAGTTAGAGTGGCACCTTACTGAAGCCTGTCATGGCATCAGTTTGGTCCCTTCACTTTACAATTTGCTTGAGTGACACAGTGTGAGGTGGTAAACTCTTGGGTTTCTCTACCAGAAAACTTTAAATTTTGCCTTTGATCCTACAAGATAATTCTACTGGATATATAAATCTAGGTTTACAGGATATTTTCTTCACCCCACACAACCTTGAGTACATTATTCTATTGTGATTTCTGTTGCTACTGAGAAACCTACTGTCAGTGTAAGTCCTGGTTAAGATCTATTTTTCTTTGGTGTTCTTAAGTTTTATGACTAGTTGTAGAAGTACATTTTTTTCTCCTACTTAACAATTTTAGCACTCTGAATTTGTATATTAACTTTTAATAATTAAAAAAAAGTCTGGGTCTGGATACACGGCTCAGTGGAAGAGGCACTTGCTTGCAAAGCCTAATGACCCAGATTTGATTCCCCTATACACATGTAAAGCCACATGCACAAGGTGGCCCATGTGTTTGGAGTTACTTTGCAGTGATTGGAAACCATGGAGTATCCATTTACTCTGTCTCTCTGTCTCCCTTCTCCCTCCCCCCCTCTCTCTCTCAGCTTTCAAATAAAATTTTAAAAAATATTTTATAAATGTCTACTCATTTTCTTTTCAAATACTAGCTTTTATTTAACTTAATTTTTTAATGAGAGAACAAGAGCAAGAGCGAAAATTGGTGCCACAGGGCCTCTAGCCACTGTAATCGAACTCCATACATGTGTGCCACCTGGGGTGCATGTGCAAACTTGTACTTGTGTCACCTTGTGTATCTGTCTTATGTGGGAACTGGAGAGTTGAACATGGATCCTTAGACTTCATAGGAAAGCACCTTTTAACTGCTAAGCCATCTCTCCAGCCCCAAATACTATCTTTTTAAGAAACTTATCCTACTTTTTTTCATTTCATATTTCAAAAGTGAGTCTTATATTTTCTTTTTGATCATAAATTTTTCAAAGGTTGGTGACATTTTCTTAAAACTATACATAATTTTCACTTACAGAAAAATAATCAGGCTGGAGAGATGGGTTAGTAGTTAAGGCTCTTGCCAATGAAGCCTACAGACCCAGGTTTGACTCCACATAAGCCAGATGCACACGCTAGCACATGTGTATGGAGCTTGTTTGAAGTGGCTAGAGGCCCTGGTGTGTCCATTCTCTCCCCTTCTCTGTACTAAATAAATTTAAAAAAATTTATCAAAGAAAAACAATTCTGATGATCAAAATTGATAGTAACCATTTCAGTGTGGTAAGATTAGTAGCTTAATGCACATATAATTCTCCAAACTGCTTCATTATCCCACAAAAGATGAGAGAGAAAGAAAAACAACTGAAATTCTTAAATACTCTTCTAATTCTCCTGCTTTCCCAAAGCTTAGACTTTGGATAGAAGATTCACATTACTAGGCATGTAGGAACTTCATTCATTTGGAGACCACCAAAATGAGTTTTGTCGTATTGGCTCTCCATGAACTGTTTCCATTGCAAACAAACTCCAGACAAATGTTCTACTTTGTGTATCTGGCTTTACATGGGTATTGGGGAATCAAACCTATGCCATCAAGCTTTTCAAGCAAGTGCTTGTCACCACTGAGTATTCTCCTCATTCCTATATATAAAACATGTTTTGACAACTTCCATTCCTACCTCTGCCTCCCAAGTATTGGGATAAAAGGTGCACTCCACCATGCCCAGCTCTTAAATATATTTTTAATTAACTTGCTTTCTTAAGCAGTAATACCTGTGAAGTCAGTTTCATTGTGTTAGTTGCGTTTTCAAGCAATGCATATTAAGAGAAATATATAACTATTTATTAATTTTTTAATTTATATTTATTTATTTATATTTATTTTATTTTATTTTATTTTATTTTATTTTATTTTTGTTCTTCAAGGTAGGGTCTTACTCTGGCCCAGGCTGAGCAGAGATTCACTATGTAGTCTCAGGGTGGCCTCGAACTCAGGGCGATCCTCTTACCTCTGCTTCCGGAGTGCTGGAATTAAAGGTGTGCAGCACCATGCCTGGCAAAACTAATATTTTTAAGGTATAAATTTATTTATTTGAGAGAGAGCAAGAAAGCGATAGAGAGAATGGGGATGCCAGGGCATGTAGCCACTGTAAAAAAACTCCAGGCACATGTGCTACCTTGTACATTGTTTGCCGTGGCTGGAGGCCCTGGTGTGCCCATTCTCTCTCTATCCCTCCCCCTCTCTGTATCTGCCTATTTGTCTCTCAAATTAAAAAAAAAACAAGTAAAATTAAAAAAAAACAAAAACAAAAAACAGCGGGTAGACAGATGGCTCAAAAAATTAAGGTGTTTGCCTGCAAAGCCCAGTGACCAAGGTTTGAGTCCCCAGTACCCAATAAAGCCATATACACAAAGACATGCATGCATCTGGAGTTTGTTTTCAGCAACTAGAAGCCCTAGCATGCCCATCTCTCTCTGTCTCACTCTCTTTCTCCTCTCCAACTACAATTAATAATAAATAAATACAAAATAAAAACACCTTACATCCAGTGATGTACCCCTCCACTCCTTACTTTGCCTTATTATATCCCAACCTGAACTGCAGCACATTAGTCAGCTCAAGTTAAACTCATAATCTTCTTGAGTCAGTCTCCTGAGGGCTGGCTATGTTTTAAGCATACCATTGATTGAATTTCCTTGACATTTCTGTTTGTTGAATGGGTATTTATATGAAATCTGACAAGTAATGACAAAATCCCCCCAGAATCCAATATCATCAAACCATCAAACCTTTTTTTCTTTTGAGGTAGGGTCTCACTCTAGCCAAGGCTGACCTGGAATTCACTCTGTACTCTCAGCGTGGCCTTGAACTCATGGCAAACCTCCTATCTCAGCCTCCCAAGTGCTGGGATTAAAGGCATAAACCACTATCAACAAACCTTTTTTTAATTTGTTTTTGGTTTGGTTTTTTGAAGTATGGTCTTGCTCTAGCCCAGGCTGACCTGGAATTCACTGTATAGTCTCAGGGTGGCCTCGAACTCACCGTGATACTACCTCTGTCTTCCAAGTGCTGGGATTAAAGGCTTGCACCACCACACCTGGCTTCTTTTTAATTTTATTCATTTATTAGAGAGAGAGAGAATGGGCACACCAGGGTCTTTAGCCACTGCAAATGAACTCCAGATGCATGTACCACCACGTGCATCTGTCTTACCTAGGACCTGGAGAATCAAACCTAGGTCCTTAGCCTTTGCAGGCAAGCACCTTAACCACTAAGCCATCCCTCCAGCCCTCATCAAACCTTTTGTTTCAAGGCACAAATTAGACAAATCTGTTTTTCCCCAACACTGAATAGTGAATATTAGATCAGTTTTCAGTTTAAGTACATATGCATGTCTATAAAAGGCAAATTTAAATTAGAAATCTTTTTATTTCTAAATGGAACTAAACACAACAGTTTCCAGATGTGACATCCAGACCACAGATGCATCCAAAATAACAAAAAGGGGAACGCATATATATTTTTTTGTTTTGTCTCGATTCAAGAAAGAAACAGCTTCCACTTAGGAATTCACAGTAGGTCACCAAAAATATTCACTCTTGAATCCAGCAAGTAAATACTATAGCTTTAGCTAAATGCTATAAGACATGTAAAAAAAAATAAATAAAAGTACCACACAGGGATGGAGAGATGGCTCAGCAGTTCATGCACTTGCTAGATGGCCTGGTGCCCATTCTCTCTCTGAAAATAAGTTAAAAAATATATATATATATAATTTTAAATATATATATTTATTTAAATTAAAATTCTAAATATATATATATACACACACACACATGTATACATATACATACATACACACGCACACACACACGTATGACACATTCCTGTCACTGGATTGGCAGAATATGCATAGATTTTCATCCATAAAATCTATTGTGTGGAGCTGGAAAAATGGCTCAGTGGTTAAGAGAATTGCACAAGTGCGAGGGCCTGTGTGAGCCTGAGACCACCTGAGTTTGATTCCTTAGCACCATGTAAAAAGCAGAGCATAGGGATGGAGAGATAAATGTCTTTCTTAGTGGGTAAAGACATGTGCCAGCAAAGCCAAAGGATCTAGGTTCAATTCCCCAGTGCCTAGGTAAAGCTGGATACACAAGGTAGCTTATACATCTGGAGTTTGTTTGCAGTGGCTAGAGGCCCTGATGTGCCCATTCTCTCTCAAATCAATCAATATATGAATAACATATTTGTTTCTTAAAAAGCTGGGCATAGCCATGCATGCCTGAAACCACTGTCCTGAGAGAGGCAGAGACAAGGAAATCACTGTCACTCCATGTTCAGCCAGACTGACTGACAATGGCAGTTTCCTTGAAAATAGTGGCCACTGGGTGGGTATTTTTTTATTTACTTCAATATTATTTTTAGATGACATTTAATAAGGAATAATGGTGGTGGGGAAGGCTGCAGTTCCCTACTGGACCCTCACTGGTAGCAGCAGGGTGATCAGCTGAGCCCACATTCTATTCTGTTGGCCTTGGAGAGATGGGCCTGGCTTGGATTTTGGTCCCACCTAAGCACTTCCCTGGCTGTGAAAGTCCAGGCCTCAGCCTCATGTGCTGGAGGTCCTGGGGGCCCATCCACACTTCCTGAGCACTGCATCTCACTATAACAGAAGAGTGGTCAGGCCCACTTGCCAGGCTACTCCTCCAAGGATGCCTCAGCCTTGGGCTTCTCTTTCCTTCGTGTTATTCATCTTGTCCTGCTGGAGATTTGACCTGAAAGAGGTCAATCTTGGGTATCCAGTTTGTACTTCTATTCTCATTGTCTGAGCTTCCCTTTCTTCCCACAACGTATAAGTGCAAAATAAAAACAAGGAAGGAGGAAGGGAAGAATGGGGAAAGAAAGGAAGAAAGAAAGAGGAAAGAGGAAATAAAAAATACAAAACAGGGCTGGAGAGATGGCTTAGTGGTTAAGGCTCTTGCTTGCAAAGCCTAAGGACCTAGGTTTGGTTCCCCAGGACCCATGTAAGCCAGCGGCGCAAGGTGGCACATGGGTCTGGAGTTCATTTCCAGTGGCTAGATGCCCTTGGTGCACCTATCCTATCTCTCTCTTTCTCTCATCTGCCTCTCTCTTTCTCAAATAATAAAACAAAAGAAAAATTAAAAAAGATACAGAAGATGTTAGTGACATGTCTTTAGCTTCTGACATTGAGATCGTGAAGCTCTGTGAGACTCCTCTAGAACATGTCTGTTTTTCTCAGGGACAAAATAATTAACAGTTAAACTACTGTTTGTTCCCGGATGCTACTTTTTATTCTAATAAGAAATAATTCTACATATAACCCATAGGCATGGCCTGGGACACACAGAAAACCAAGTGCATCATTTGGCGTGGCAGGATAAATGCCCCTCACGGTAAGTATAGACCGGATGACGGTGATTTCCCTACCTGCTTCATCTCCAAGGTCTCCATGGTGAAACAGTGCAAGTTTCAATTGGGGCTTTTCTTCCTTTTCTCCTCCCACTCCAAAGCTCTTAAAAAATTAAAATATTTATTTGAGAGAGAGAGAGAAGGAGAAAGTGCGGGCATACCAGGGCCTCCTGCGACTACACACTGCACACAAACTCCAGACACATGCCTCACTTTATACATATGGAAGGGAACCCCAGCTGGTAGGCTTTGCAAGCAAGCACCTTAACCACTGAGCCATCACTCCAGCCCTCCAAAATGCTACATTAGAATACATTCCTTTACTTGCAATCTCTTAGCTTTTAATCCAGTCAGCCGTCCATGATCCACGCTTTCTTATCTGACAGGAACATGAAAATGGCGTACTTGGGCCTTGAAGTTCTGTAACTGAAAGGCAGACAGTTGCAGATGTAGTTCAGGGTGGAACAGGTCAGACAAACCCCCAGAATAGAGAGGGGTGCAGGTACAAAAAGAGGATGGGAGGAGCCACTTGAAAGGGGTGCAGGATATAAATGAGAGACCTTAAGTTCCTCTAAAATCAGTCCAGTGTATCATACACAGGAAGCCCCCTCAAGGTCAAGTTGAAACTGCCTGTACTTCTGATCGTCCAGAAAGATCCTGATGGTCCCTTTTTAGACTGTCTCCCAGCACCACTGATTGGCATCTGTGCTCAGAAGCCTTTCTGAGTCCCAGTGAGTGGAGAACCTTCAGGGTGCATAGGAACCTCACTGGAATGCGGGAAAGGGGGGAGGGGTAGCAGAAGGTGGTGGCTTGGGGAGTGAGCTCCTATCAAAGCAGGGGCCACAAATGGTCAAATAGAAATCTCCCATCAAGCTCTTGCTCCCCAGGAATTCAGGTGGGGCCTGACAGGGAGGTAAGGTCTTTAATCTGTGCTTTGCTAACCAGCGAGCAGTTACTTAAATCTGTGCCATGTATTTTGCCTTAAAAATTCTAGTGTCATGTCAGGAGCTGCAGCTGCTCTTTGACTTCGGGAACTGCAGGTGGTCTCTAATCTCTTAACACAAAGGCCTTATCCTACAGTCTAGGTGAGAAGGCAGCCCAGGTGAGATGGTGCCAGTTACAATGGCATTATTTAACATACAGCCTAGGTGAGGTGAGCGCCAGGAAGAGGCATTACCATATGGCCCTGGTGAAGCTGACCTTAGGCACGTAGGCATTATCGAGAAAGTTTTGTCTTCTGTATATAAGCTTGTGTCCGCCTGAACAAACGGGAGCCTTGATCAGAACTTGTCTTGGCTCCATTCCTTGTGTTCTTGTCTCAGGTTCATTCCCACTCCCTCCTTCGAGGCCCGTTCTGATCTTTTGTGCCGCAGGCCAGCACAGTGTTAGGGAGCAATGATTCAGCAGTTAAAGGCACTTGCTTGAGAAGCCCAAGGACCCAGGTTCTATTTCCCAGTACCCACATAAGCCAGACGCACAAGGTGGCTCATGTCTAGAGTTTGTTTGCAGTCGCTAGAGGCCCTGATAATCTGTTCACTGTGTCTCAAATACATAATATATCTAGAGAAAAGAAAAATTATAGTATGTGGACTGGAGAGATAATTCAACAATTAAACGTACTTGCTAGTGGACTGTAGTGACCTGGGTACAATTCCCCAGTACCCATGTAAAGCCAGATGCACACATGTGTCTGGAGTTCATTTGCAGTGGCAGGAGGGCCTAGGGCCTCCATTTCTTCTCTCTCATTCTTAGTCTATCTATCTCTCCTTGCAAATAAATACATTAAAAATTATTTTGTGTCCTAAAGTTTTCAACCCAAGAAAATGAAAAACACTTTTACATAAAACCTTTTATGAGCCAGGTATGGTGGCACACACCTTTAATCCCAGCACTCAGGAGGAGACAGAGGTAGGAGGATCGCTGTGAGATTGAGGCCAGTATGAGACTACATAGTGAACTCAGGGTCAGCCTTGGCTAGAGTGAGACCCTCCCTCGAAAAGCGAAAACATAAAAGTTAAAAAAAATGTTTACATGATGTCTCAGAGCAGTGTCCTTCCTCATAGCCCAGGGTGGAAAGAACCCAGATGTCCATCAGCTAGCTGATGACTGAATAACTAAAATGCAGTGCGTCCTCCACACAATGGATGCCATTCGGCAGTGAAGAGAAACGCCTGCATCCGTGTTGTTGCAGGGATGACCCCGGAAAACATTATGCTGAGTGAACAAGCCAGACATGAATGGATTCACATTCCATATTGCCATTGTTCAGAAATGTCCCAAGAAAGCAACCCATGGACAGAGACAGTAGATTAGTGGTTGCCAGGAACTGCAGGGATTAATAATGAGGTTTCTTCGGGGGGCGGGGGGGAATTTAGTGGTGATGGCTGCACAGCTTGTGAATATACTAAAAAAATACTTTGAAAGGCTCTAGTATACTATATCTCAATTAAAAGCCAGTTTATAATATTTACGTTTGATTGCATTAAAATATTTATAATCTGGAGCTGGAGAGATGGCTTAGTGGGTGAGGTGTTTGCCTGCAAAGCCTAATGACCAGAATTCGGTTCCCCAGTACCCACGTAAAGCCAGATGCACAAGGTGGTGCATGTGTCTGGACTTTGCAGTGGATAGAGGCCCTGGCATGCCTATTCTCTCTCTCTCAGCTTGCAAATAAAATTTTAAAAATATATTGATAATCTGAAACTGAAGGAAAAAAGTTTAAACAAGTTCCCTTTGTCCCTTCCTCCCTCCCTCCTTTTCTTCCTAATTCTGTGCTGAGGATGAAACTCATGGTCTCCAACCTCACCAGTCTTTTCATGCTGTCTTATGAACTGAGTCTGTCTCAAGCAATAAAATCTTCAAACTGAAAAATCTTAAGTCACAGAAGTTGTTTTCTTAGGGAGAAAAAAAGGAAACAAGCTATTCACGATGAAACAGTTGAACTCTAGAGCAGTCTGCTTCGGTAGTCCCAAAACCACTCTGATCATATTGTTATTCAATTTGGGGGAATTAAAGAGTTTTTTTAGATCACAGTTGTGGTGGTTTGAATAGAATAGATGGCCCCCAATATATTCAGTTGTTTATTTGTTTGTAGTTTGCATCTCTAGCCATCTGGCTGGAGGCAATGCCATTGTGTGGATCTTAAGGTGTGGTGGTGGGTTTGAGATTTCAATCTAAAGATATGCAAATTGTGCCTAGCTGGAGTTCCTGAAGTGTGCTGTGGCTTTTGACCTTTAGGCTTCTTCTCTCTTTCTCTGCTTGGGCCTGTGAAAGCAGGCCAGTTTCTTCTGCCATTATGGAACTTCCCCTGGATCTGTAAGCTTCAATAAATCCCTTCCTCCAAAACTGTGCCTGGTCTGGAATTTCATCTCAGTGAACCTGAAGCTGACTAATACAACAGTGTACTAGAATTAAATTTAGGAATGGACTATGGCCAGGCTGTAGTCTAATACAACCTCAGAAACCTACCTAAAACATGAGGAATGTTTTTTTCCAGTTTCTGCTGAGTAACTCAGCTGTGCAGGTCTTGAGCTTGACCTCTGTGGATGACAATGGTGTATTGCCATGTCATGTTTGGCTATGCCTGGGCACACTCTCTTCAGTTGGCAGAATTCTTTCTAGAACTAGGCAGACGCAGGGTGCTGAGGCATGAGCATTACGCATTTAAGGCCAGTCTGGGCTACATGGTGAGACAAAACTTTGAGGAGGCATAATTTATTTTCTGAAGTAAAATAGGGGGGCTGGGGAGATGGCTCAGTAGGTAAATGTATGCTGTGCAAATATGAGAACCTGAGTTCAGATGCCCAGCACTCATGGAAAAAGCTGGTTGGGTAGTACGTGACTGTAGTCCCAGTGTTGAGAAGGCAGAGAAAGGGAGAGTCCCTAGGACTTGCTGCTAACTGGTGTAAGCAAATCAGTAGCTCCACGTTCAGTGAGAGATCCTTTCTGAAAAAAAACATGGTGAGAGTAATTGAGAAAGACACTTGAAGTAAACCTCTGACCTGCACACACTTGAGCACACTTGTGCTCACACACCTCCATAAACGCATCCATGCTTATATCAACATGCATACACATGCAAAAAAGTAAAATTGGGGTTGAAAACCCTCAAGGCACTTGCCTGCAAAGCCTCAGGACCTGAGCTCAATTCTCCAGTGCCCATGTAAAGCCAAATGCACAAGGAGGCACATGTGTCTGGAGTTCTTTTACAGTGGCTGGAAGCTCTGGTGTGCCTATTCTCTTGTCTGTCTGTCATCTATCTTTCTCTGCTTACAAACAAATAAACAAAACATTCTAAAAATACAAATAACACCGCTGGGGAGATTGCGAGCAAGCACGAGGACCTTTGTGCATCTGACTTTACGTGGGTGCTCAGGAATCAAAGCAGGGTCATTAGACTTTGCAGGCAAGCACCTTAACCACTGAGTCTTTCTCTAGCTCTAGGAACTGCTTTCTGGTCCTTAATCCTGGCAAGTTTTCACAGGCCTTCTCTAAACCTTTGCTCCGTCTCCACACCCACAGTGGTGTGAGCCCTTTCTGAGTCTGCACTCCCCTCCAGGGCCTGACATCCATTCAAGGTCCTTCATATACATTTGAAATTAGCAGTGAGGCTCATCCCAATTAAATGACTAAATTGCATTTCCAAAGCTATGACAAAACCTAATGGAAGCTCTCATGCAGCTACCTGTACAGGATCCCCTCTGAGTTTTTTAGCTGGAGTGCTTTAACAGCTTTCTCCATCTGTCTCTTAAATCTTTCATAATCTTCACATCTGAGGTTTTCAATTCTTTGCGAGTTATAAACAGGAACTTGAGACATGGAGAGATGGATCAGGGGTTGAGGTACTTGCCTGCAAAGCCTAACGGCCTAGGTTCAATTCTCCAGTACCCACATCAAGTAAGCTGCACAAAGTGGCACAAGCATCTGGAGATCATTTGTAGCTGCTGGAAGCCCTGGAACGCCCATTCTCTCTTTCTCTCTCTCTCTCTCTTTCCTCTCCTCTCTCTCTCTCTCTTTGTTTGCAAATAAAAAATACTGAAAAAGGACATGAGTCTTACGAAGCACTGATAACATTAGCCCTATGCCTCTGCTTCCTGTCAGGATGTGGCCTTGAGTCCCACATGCACTGACCCAGGACCTAGAGACTTCTGTTCCAGTTCCAGGACAAAAAGATAGGTTGGAAACCTTAAGTAAGTCCCATGGACTTGCTGGGCCTCAGTTTCCTTAGATGAGCTACTCTAAAGTTCTAAATTGTAGGATACTAGTTAGGATGGTTTCTACAGGGGCTGGATTTTGTTCCTATTGTTGTTTTGTGTGGACATCTGTTAAGTAACCTGGTGGGTATTTGGAGTCACTTTTTCACAGGAGACGGTTAGCCATCTAAACTCCTTCATGACTGAGCAGCCATTGGTAACAAGTGACCCCAAGGTCGAAAGGCACAGAAGCTTCTAAGATGCTATCTGGAGCAATTGGGCTCTTGGATAAACTCAAAGGAGATGATAAATTATGACCTTTAATTTTTCTGTAAAATATTAGTTAAGTTACAGAACCTGAGCTAGATGCTCATTTTTTAAATATTTTTTAAAAAACATTTATTTGCAAGCAGAGAGAGAAAGAGATACAGAGAGAGGATAGTCATACTATTGCCTACTGCTATTGCAAATGAACTCCAGATGCATTTGCCACTTTGTGCATCTGGCTTTACATGGGTACTGGGGAGTTGAACACAGGCCATCAGGCTTTGCAAGAAAGCACCATTAAGCACTGAGTCATCTTTCTAGCACTCTCTTTTTTAATGTGATGGAGGAGGAGGAAAGAGTGTGCAGTTCAGCTTTCTTTCCAAGTGAGATGTCTCATCAGTAAATTTCTAGGCTCTTGGATCCATTCTTGGTGAGCAGGACAAAATAAAATAATTAATGTGAGTTAAGGTGAGGTGAAATGGAAGCTGTTTACTGGACAGGATGCCCATGTTTTCATTCTGTTGCAGGTGAGTATTCTTTTCTCCCTCTGAGTGAGCCAGAGCTGGGTTGAGCATTTGATCATGCTGACCAGATCTCACTAGAAGATGGTTAACCTTGACAGTCAACTTGACTGAACTGATGCCTAGGATATCAGTGAAGCCCACTGTGAGGGTGTTTCCAGAGAGGATTAACTGAGGGCAGAAGATGACCTGTCCACTAGCTGGGTCCTACCATTCCATACACAGTCTGGGGCCTTGATGTAATAAATGGGGAGGGAGTGGAGAGATGGCTAGTGGTTAAGGCACTTGCAAGCAACACAGAGTGTCCCAGGGTTTGATTCCCCAGTACCCATGAAAAGCCAGGTGCACAAAGTGGCACATGCATCAGGAGTTTATTTGTAGTGGATATCGGTCCTGGCATGCCCATTCTGTCTCTCTCCTCTCTCTCTCTCTTTCTGCTTGCAAATACATAAATTAAAAAAAAAAACACTAATGCACCCTTGTGTGGGGGATGTGTCTTCACACCACAATAAAAGATAGGCCATAGGCTGGGGAGTTGACTCAGTGGCTAAAGGCTTTTGCCTACCAGACCAGGTTCAATTCCCCAGTACCCACATAAAAGCAGAGAACACAAAGTGGAGTGTGCCTCTGGAGTTCAGTTGTAGTGGCAAGAGGCCTTGGTGTGCCCATTCTCACTAAGAAGCTTATATGTATTCACTGAGATAGAATTAGCTTATCTGAGAGACAGTTAAACCCCATAATTGTCATTGTCAATAGAAACAAGTACAATAAACGGGTTTAAGGTTGAGCAATGTATTTATGATAGGCAAATTGCCCTCCTGCTAGAAGCAGAAGGGTAGAGCCAACCTAGAGTTTAATGAGTTTGTAATGAGTGTTCTATATATTACTGAGTTAGGTGAAATGCTTTAAGTTGGAATACACTTTGCTTATTAATTTGTTGAGATAGTAAGATAGTGGTCATTATATAGAATTTTTTTCCTATGATGATATAACCAATCAAGTCATTTCTGACTAGAGGGTTTCTTGTTCTTTTTTTCTTTCTATTTGTGGTTTCCCAGAAGGTATAAATTGTCTCAGAGATTCAGGAATCTAACATTTCCCTGCCTCACTAACATTCTTTTATATTTTACTTATTTGTTAGGGAGAAAGAGAAAATGAGTGAGAATGGGTGCATCAGGGCCTCTAGCCACCGCAAACGAACTCCAGATGCGTGCACCACCTTGTACATTTGGCTTACGTGAGTTCTGGTGAATTGAACCTTGGTCATTAGGCTTTGCAGGCAAGTGCCTTAAACTTTAAGCCACTCTCCAGCCCATGAATATTCTTTTGGTACCATATGTGTCACCTATATTTAATTTAAAATAAGCTTTCTATAAGTGTGAACTGATGCTCAATATTGTTGTGCTATTGTATATCTGCTTTTACTCCAACATTGTTTAATAAATTCCTCTGTCAGAAAATTTCATAAATTTTGATTAAACACGATGTGACCTTGTGGGGAGAAATATATATTTCTGTTCACTAAAAGAGAAGGAACATTACTTCAAAGGTAATATTAAGTAAGGTATTCCCAACTCACCACATAACAAACATGTCCTTAGTGGATCAATTCTGCATTTTATGAAACAATCCACAAATCTTGGCCTTTCATTTTTTTTTAAAATTTTTTTTTGTTATTTTTATTTATTTATTTGAGAGCGACAGAGAGAGAAAGAGGCAGATAGAGCGAGGGAGAGAGAATGGGTGCGCCAGGGCCTCCAGCCACTGCAAATGAACTCCAGATGCATGCGCCCCCTTGTGCATCTGGCTAACGTGGGTCCTGGGGAGTCGAGCCTCGAACCAGGGGTCCTTAGGCTTCACAGGCAAGCACTTAAGCGCCTAAGCCATCTCTCCAGCCCTTGGCCTTTCATTTTTAAAACATTTAATAAGCATATATTCATTTGCACAATGATTGGCTTCACTGTGACATTTTCATACATTTGCATCTCTCTCTTCTTCTTCTCATTCTTTCTCTTCTTCTTCCCCTTCTCTTCTTCCTCCCCCTCCCTACACATCCTCTTCTTCTTGGTCCTCTTCTTCTTCCTCGTCTTTCTCTTGCTTTTTATCCTCCTCTTTCTTCAGATAGCTCCAGTATGTATCTCTGGAGTGTGCTGACATAGTCCTCTGTATACAACCAGGAGAGGGATAGAACTAAGCTCCAAGATGTGTCTCTGTAGTGTGCTGACATAGTCCATCTGTATATACCCAGGAGAGGGATAGACCCAAGCTCCAGCATGTATCTCTGTGGTGTGCTGACATTGTCCTTCTGTATGCACCCAGGAGAGAGATAGACCTAAGTTCCAGCAGGTATCTCTGTTCTTTGCTTACACAGTCCTTCTGCTTACACCCAGGAGAGGGACAGTTGTAGTTACAGAAGGTATTGAACTCTCTGAAGTTGTCCTTTTAGGGATTGTCACTTGTGTTAGCTGGCCAATGTATGGCATTTTTTTCTTCTGGGCATATAACATGATACCTATCTTGGAGTAGTGACTGCCTAGGCCCAGTATCCATAAAACATTGGGGCAGAACCTTACAGTGATAGCCAGGTCTCTGATAATAGCAATGGTGCTACTGACACTGCCTAGTGAATGGAGGAAGGAAGAGTCACAGGACTCATAAGATTCCAACCACTGCTTCCTCCTGCCCCCTCCCAGCTGTAAGTGATTTTTTTGGCTGTCAGCATATACAGTGAGGAAATGGTTAAATGAAAGTAGGTAACTATGATGTAGCATTCATGAGGATACCATTCATGATGGGGAGGGGCCACCCATGATCCCATCAGTAATTGCTCATGTGTGCTCTGTAAGTAACATGATCTCAATAAATTCATTGGCATGCCAAACTGGATGTTGGTGGACTCTTACACTGATCTGTCATTGGTGACATTTCTGTGGAGAAGACAAAACAGAACAGAAAAAAAAAAAAAAAAAAGAAAAACATTTGTTCTTATGTAGAGGCAGGAGGATCACCCTGAGTTTGAGGCTACCCTGACACTACATAGTAATTTCCAGGTCAGCTTTGGCTAAAGCAAGACCCTACCTCAAGAAATAAAAGAAAAACAAGAGTGGTGAAAGGGCATGTAGCTTTTCTTAGAGAATCTTTAGAAAAAATTTAATTGACAATTTCTACAAATATGTTTGTATATATACACACACCACACACCAACACACATATACACTCATACACACACACACAATTTATTTGTTCACCCCCCCCCCCCGAGAATCTTTTCTTTCCAACTAGTCGTATTTTTTTTATTAAGTAGAAACTTTGCATGGATACATCATGTATTCTAACATCACTTCCCTCGTCCTATTTCTTTAATTCAGATGCACAAGGACACTTTACAATTCAATCATTTTTATTACTTAAATAAAATATGTTCCTCTTTTCCCTCAAAGGAATGGTCTCATTTTTCCTCCCTACAACTATAATGATTCTGTTGGCATTTGAGTCCGTGTTTATCATACAGAACTTAAGTTTCACTCTGCCTGTCTGGAAGACCAACTTAACCCTCATCTCTGGGCTCATGTTGAATGGGATAATCTTAAATACTGGTGCCAGAGATGAGAAGACAAACATGCAGACTTACCTGGTGTGTTCTCTCCCAGAACTCCTGCCACTAGACCAAACGGAAGGGAGAACACAGGGAAAAAAATATGTGAACCATCATTAAAAACTTACACTATCATATATCCATATAACATCATGTATATATTTACTATATAGAAGGATTAGAACCATTTGAGAATAATTCCTTTTTAAAATATTTTATTTATTTATTTAAGAGAGAGAGAGAGAGAGAGAGACACTAAGAATGAGCATGCTAGGGCCTCCAGCCACTGCAAAGGAGCTCCAAATGCATGTGCCATCCTATGCATCTGGCTTTATATTGACACTGGGGATTCGAACATGTGTCCTTTTCTTTTGCAAGCAAACACCTTAACCACTAAGCCTTCTCTCTATCACAAGAGTAATTCTTATTTTAAGTTTTTATTTACTTATGAGATAGAGAGAGAGAGAACACCAGGACCTCCAGCCACTGCAAATGAACTCTGGATGCATTTGTTACTATGCACATCTGGCTTACCTGGGTTCTGGGGATTTGAACCTGGGTGCTTAGACTTTGCAGGCAAGCACCTGATCTGCTGAGCAATCCAAGAGTAATTCTTCTTTTATGTATTTATTTATTTTGGTTTTGTACTTATGGTCTCTTTCTAGCTCAGGCTGGCCTGAAAATCACTATGTACTCTCAGGTTGGCCTCAGACTCATAGGAACCCTCTTGCTTCTGCCTCCTGAGTGCTCAGGTTAAAGGTGTGCACCACTATACCTGGCTGGAGAGTAATTCTTGATTAGGTTTTCTTTAAAGGAATGCAGGTCAGTGTACTATACTGGGTAGTCAAGGTCATCACAATGACACTGATATCCCAGGTCATTCACGCATGAATGCCTTCTTCATACACTGCAGGCTGAGACCTCTCTTTAAGTTGTCCTGCAGTATGCTCCCGTCATTCTTTGTTGCTCCCTTAGTCAGCATGCCCTTTCTCTCTTGCAACCAAAGAATTCCACTAAAACTTTAGCTGCTTCCTTATAATACAGGGTATTCTCCACTTAAATATAATCATAACATACTACACACACATGCACAGGCTGCATGGTTATTATTAAGGTATGGAGGTTCTTGCTGTGTGTTGAGGCACATACCTTTAATCCTAGCACATGGGAGGCTGAGGTAGGAGGATCCCTGTGAGTCTGAGGCCAGCAGGAGACTACATAGTGAGTTCAAGGTCATCCTGGGCTACAGTGAGACCCTATCTGGAAAAAAATAACAAAAAGATATTTGGGTTCTTCTCCCTTCTCAGACAATTAATTGAATATGTGGACTTGAGGTTTTTGTTTCAGTTTTATAATGTGTCAGCTGGGCCATTCCTTCCTCCCTTTTGAAACAGAAATGATTACTCTGTGCCAATATATGTTGGAGTCTTGTAATTGTGTGTTAACTTTACAGGGCTCACATTTAAGACATTGCCTTGAGTCTCAGATAAGGCTTTAAACTTTTGAACAGTATTCAGATTAGTAAAAACTATGGGCACTTTTATTTTTATAAACTTTTTCTTCATGACCTCAATACATTTAGACAATATACATGATCACACTCCCCTCCCACCACTCTGCCATTTCTGTATACTAGCTACCGTAAATCCCTTTTTCTTTTCAGCTGGTCTCTCTTCTACTTTGATGTCATCATTTTTCCCTCTTATTATGTAGCTCTTGTGTAGACTGCATAAGCCACTGCGAAGTCACAAGAGTCACAGCTGTTTTGTGTCTAGAAGACACTATTGCAGAGCACTCCCGCCCTTCCCATGGCTTCTACATTCTATCACGTCTTCTTCAAAGGTATCTGAACATTGGACGGTGTGAGGGAAATGTCTCATTTAGTGCTAAACACTCTACTCACGCTTCTCAGCACTTTGATGAGTTTCTCCCATGGTCATTGCATTTTAAAAGAGAAGCTTCTCAAGCCAAAATTGAGAGTAGCTTTACTACATAGGGGTAAACCTAAGTTTATGTTTGGAGGGCAGTTTTGTGGAAATTAACTATACATTTACCCAGACAACAGTAATATTTTCCTCCCTAGGGCTCATGACCTCTGCAACAATAGGATTTGGTTAAGTTTTCAGTACCAGGTATCTATTCCCTCTCAAGGAGTGGGCCCCAAGTCCAATCAGAGGGCTGTTGATTTCTCTCATAACATACAAGAAACCCTTGCACCAGTTGGTATCTTTAGCCTGGATGGCCAGCCATAAAGCTTGCAGAGCCCACTGCTGGTTAAGACCCTTGATGACTTTTCTCCCCCCAGGAGACTGCATAGCTCTTTTCAGCATCCTGACAGGGAGGAGACTTTTAGCTCATCTCAAGCTTGATTTCTGAGTGACCTGCGGTCCAAGTATGTGGTGTCTTCGACAATAGGGTCTTACTATCTACTTCTGATGGACAACCTAGGGCCTCAGCAATAGGCTGCAATGTTTTGAGGACACCAGTGCCCTCCCTGGCCAACAACTCACTGGAAGTAGTCCTATGGGGACTTTCAAAGTTGGACTGAATCATTTTGTTTTATGAGACGGTCATGAGTCTATGAGGCCAGAAGTAGCATGGGATTATTTAAATATAAAGTGTCCCGCATAGGTTCATATTTGAATACTTAATCCCCAGACGGTGGTGTGCTTTGGGAAAATAGTGGAGGTCTGGTGAGGTGGAGGCTTGGTGGAGGAAGTGTCTCACTGAGCACAGGTCTTGGGTTCTCCAGCACAGTCCTGCTTTCCTAACTCAGCTCACCCTCTCCTTCTTCCTTGCTGAGGAAATGAGGTGATACTCCGCTGCTTGCTCTTGTCATGCTTGCCCCACCATGATCAAACTTCCCCTTGAAACTGGAAGCCAGATAAAAACCTTTCCTTCCAGTAGCTGCTTCTGGTTGGCTGCTTTGTCCCAACAACATGAAATCACAAAGGTAACTGTGTGTGTGTGTGTGTGTGTTTGTGCACATGTGTTTTCTTTTCTGGCTGCACTAAAAAATAAGTCCTGGTTGGCTCAGTGGGTAAACTGATTTCTGCACAATCATAGGGATTGGGCTTCTGATCCCAGCACCCTATAAAATGTAGGGTGTGTTGGTGTGTGTACATGTGTACTGGTAATCTTAGTATTAGGGAAGTGGAGTTTTAGGGCTTCCTGCCTACCTAATCTAACAAAATCATGAGTTCAAGGTTCAGTGAGAAACCTTGTCTCAAAGAACAGGTGGAGGCAAATTTAGGAAATCCCTCTATGTTGACCTCTTACATCAAGATATCCACATGTATGTGTGCATTTATCCCTACCCACCTGTACTGCCCACACACATATGAACACACACACATACACACGAGTCAACAATTGACTTAAGGACCATAGAACTGTTTTTATTTCTGAATTTATTTCAGTCCTGAATCTAAAATTAGTATCAAAATATCTCATATGAAACACTTTTGAGTAGAGGTTTCATATTCTTGCTATCATTATATTGAAGAAAATATGAGTTTTAACAACATACACACTTCTGATGTTACAAATGCAAAACCATTTCGTCTACTTTAATTGTTAGTTTTATAAGACATGTGCACAGGAAAAGAATAAAGGTAGCTGAGTCATTCTTTGAAAGAGACAAAATGCTTAGAGAGAATTAAGAAACAAAGGCAGTATGAAGCAAACTGAAGTCAACCAATCATGATGTTTTTTGACATTTGCATATACAATGTGTCCATATTAGAGTGAGAAGTAGCTTTTGTATTGGTACCTTTCATAAAAATTGGCTTACATGTGCTTATAGTGTATTTAAGTAATGTTATTGCCAGGGTGGGGGAGGAGCTATGGATGTACTCAGCCATTAGGAGTACTTGCCTAGTGCACACAAAGCCCTGTGTTTGATCCCCAGTACTACATAAAGCAGACATGGTGGTACATGTTTGTAATCCCAGCTCTCCTGATGAATAGGCAGGACTATAGGTAGTTCAAGATCATCCTCGGTTACATAGAAAGTTACAAATCAACCTCACATCCATGAGATCTTGTCCTCCAAAAAATGCTATTAAAAAATACGAGGAGGCAACTCATACCAAATCAGAGAGCCAGAGCCACAGAGGGCCCCAACACCTCATCACTGAAGCAGATCAAAAATGAACCCAACATGGCTCAGGGAAATTTTGCGGAAGAGGGGGCGGAAAGAATGTCAGAGCCACATGTTGGGTCATGATATGCAGAGACATTTAGCTTACCCATAACTGTGGGCTAACTCCACAATGCATGACCCATATACCTCAACAAGGAGGGGCCAAGGGGAGGGGGTAGGTCACGGATGAGCCTAATAATGGTACCAAACTGACTGTATTTGCTGAATACAAAACTGACTAATAAAGAAAAAATAAATAAATAAAAAAAATAAATAAGCCAAAAAAAAAAAAATAGGAGGAGGGATGGAAAGATGGCTTAGTGGTTAAGGGGCTTGTCTATGAAGCCTAAGTACTCAGGTTCAATTCCTCAGTACCCACGTAAGCCAGATACACAAGGTGGTTCAAGAGTCTTGACTCTGATTGCAGTGGCTGGAGGTCCTGGTGGGCCCATTCTCTCTCTTTATCTCTTAAATAAATAAGTAAATAAATAAATAAATAAATAAATATCAGGGTTGGAAAGATGGCTCAGCAGTTAAAGCAGTTGTCTGCAAAGCTTACAGACCTGAATTCAATTCCCCCGTACCTATTCAATGCAAGATGGACAAGGTGGCCAATGTGTGTGGGGTTCCCTTGTAGTGGTTAGAGGCCCTGGCATGCCCATTCTTCTGCTACAAATGAATGCCAGATGTATGTTTTACTTTGTATATCTGGCTCTACGTAGGTAATGGGTAAGCGAACCCAGGCCATTAGACTTTGAAGGCAAGCTCCTTAACTGCTGAGCCAACTCTCCAGCCCTATATTAGGGTTTTGATTTAAGAAAATTTATTCTGGAAACCCTGTTCTGGAAAGAAAAGTGTTTAGAAAGTACCACTGATGGTTATTAGCACCTTTGATTCTGAATAACTTCATGCTGTCATATCAAAAATGCTGTATCTGGGCTGGAGAGATGACTTAGTCATTAGGGCACTTGCCAGTGAAGCCTTAGGGCCCATGTTTGACTCTCCAGATCCCACGTAAGCCAGACAAACAAAGGTGAGGCAAGCACAAGGTCGTGTATGTCCACTAGTTTGATTGTAGTGGCTGAGGCCCTGGTTTGCCAGTTCTCTCTCTCTCTCTCTAAATAAAAAAAAAAATGCTGTTGATTGCAAATCTCTTACATAAACTCAAGAAACTAAATGGAATTTTGTGTACTAATGTCAGAGCATCCTTTGGAAACTCAGGAGGAACTAGGTCTCTTGAGCATGGTGTTGCCAAGTTATTAGAAAAATATTCAAGTGGTGCAGGAGATGCCTCAGTGGATTGGAGTGTTTGCTGCACAAGCATGAGGGCCTGAGACCACATGAGTTTGATCCCTGACATTCATGGAAACACCAGGGGTGAACCACAGTCATGTGACGAGTGGTCAGTTAATGTGACTGGAAAATAACTGGCAGTTCCAAGTTCAGTGAGAGACTCCATCTCAAGGAGTGCAAAAGAGTGGTAGAGAATGACACCTAGCTTTCTACTCTGATGTCTGCATGGGTGTGTGTTGGGAGCCATAAAGCAAAAGCCTCTCCATTTTGCTTGGGCCTGTTCTTAAGTTGACTCATTCACCAGAAAGCTGGTCCATCCAGCTTGCAGTTAGGAATGTGGTCTGCACAGGCCACATTTGCAAAAGGCCAGTTTATGATCAGGATGTCAAGCCATTAAGGCAAGATTAGGAAAACACCCAGATACATCTCCTCTAGGTTCCCTAAGATTAGATAAACACCCAGTTTCACCTCCTCTTAGTTTCCTAACAATTCCGGCCCTAAGTCACGTCAGGCAGCTTACTCCCCCCTTTTCTTCCCCTATATAACCACTGTGTAAAAAATAAATAAAGAGACCTTGACAACTCTTTGCTTGGTCTCGTTCCTTCTTTCTCACCCATCTTTTCACAGGCCTGGTCCCCCTCGCGCTCCCCGAATAACTGAGTCCTGCTGGACGGGACAAGTGGCGCCCAACGTGTGGGGCTCGAGGTACGGACCATTCGCCGGACGGACCATACATTTCAGCGTCCCGGGACATCATCGCCGATTGCGGCTTCGATTTGAGAACGTCCTCACCGCTCATGAAGTGACGGATCTCTGGTGAGTAGCTTCATCCGTCACATCAAAGATGGGTCATTCTATTTCTAAAGAGGCACTCTTTATTAAGGATATTAAGGCCTCTCTCAGGGAAAGAGGAATTAGAGTATCAAAAAAGGAATTGTCACAGTTTTTTATGTTTATTTCTGATGTTTGTCCATGGATTGTTATTAATGGTCCTAGTATTCACCCGTATACTTGGGCAAAAGTAAGTTGAGAACTTAATGAGTTGTTACATAAGGAGGGTCCTGACGCTGTCCCTCACCATGCTTTCACTTATTGGAATGTTATCAATAGCCTTATGCATGGCTCTCATTCTACCAAAATTCTGTTGTCTGCAGAAGAATTTCTCAAACCTCTTTCTCGCGCTACTTCTGATATCTCCCTCAAAACCTCTCGCTCACTCTCCCTTCATAGAGCTACAATCTGCCACATTAGCTTCTGTCTCTGACCTCTGTAGGGCACTTCAGGATAAAAAAACTTCAGCTGCAGCTTCTCCAGGAACTTGATTCTGTCACAAAAGAACTTGCTGCCTTTTCTAATCCTTCCTCTGACAGCCGTAGGTGCAAAACAGAAGCAGACCCACACACCCGCAATACTGGCCTTCTTGCTTTTCCTGTTATGGTGCACTGAATTTAATGAAAACTGCTCTGACTTTGCTCGCCATAATTTACAAAAGGCTGTTTCTAAAAATTGGACAAAACAAAAATTGTTGGGGGAACATCCCTACGATTGCAACAAACGGCAAGCACGCTACCCCCCTGGACTTTTAGCCCAAATACAACAGGCAGGTGGCGCCTCCCTCCTAAAGGGGCCGCCACCGCCTCCCTGGCTAATATTAGACAGGGTCCAAAAGAGCCTTACAGTGACTTTATTAGTAGACTTAATGAAACTGCTGAGTGCCTTTTTGGTGTTGGGGAAACCAACAGCCCCTTTATCAAACACCTGGCCTTTGAGAATGCTAATCCTGCTTGTCAGTCTATTCTCCGCTCTCACAAGCGGGAGACCATATCTGATTATATCAAGTTATGTGCGGGCGTGGGCTCCTCCCACGCCATGGGCTTAGCAATTGGAGCTGCTCTCCGTTCTGCTGGTCTCACTCAGGGTACGAAAACATGTTATAATTGTAAACAACCTGGACACTTCTCTCGTGAATGCACTGCTCCTAAACAGCTCTCTGCTTCTTTCACAAATGAATATGGTTCTTTGTAGCCCCAATAGTGTTGTCACTTCCCAAATGCTTAGTCAGGGTTTTATTCCAGGGAAAGGACTTGGAAAAAATTTACAAGGCATAACAGAGCCCATTTCTCCTCCCCAGAAACTCGATCGCTCTGGCCTTGGATATGCCCCTGAGTCTTCTTTTCCCTAGCGGCCGTTGCCATCCCTGCACCCCATGCTGATAAAATTACTTGGAAAACCCAAAGCCATGTATGGATTGACCAATGGCCACTTTCACATGAGAAAACAGAGGCTGCAATGTTGTTAGTGCAGGAACAACTTGCCGCTGGCCACGTCAAGCCTTCTACCTCCCCCTGGAACTCCCCTATTTTTGTCATTCGGAAAAAATCTGGCAAATGGCAATTGCTACAGGACCTGAGAGCTGTTAATAAAGCCATGGTCCCCATGGGGGCACTCCAACCAGGACTCCCTTCCCCGGTGGCCATTCCCTATGGTTCCTTCAAAATAGTTATTGATCTAAAGGATTGCTTTTTTACCATCCCTCTACACCCTGAGGATAGGCCCTGCTTTGCCTTCAGTGTCCCACAAGTAAATTTTCGTGGCCCTATGCCTCGCTTTCAATGGAAGGTTTTACCCCAAGGTATGGCTAACAGCCCCACCCTCTGTCAAAAGTTTGTGGCCATGGCCATTGACCCCCTCAGGGAGACTTTTCCCTCTGTCTACATTCTTCATTACATGGATGACATTCTTTTAGCTGCCTGTGACCAAAACCTGCTTTTCTCCTGCCTCCAGCACTTACTGTCCAATTTGCAATCATATGGGCCTCGTTGGCTCCCAGAACGTCTAGTTCATCAATGGACACCACCCTCACCCCTTAAAAATTCACCCTCTCCCAGGGAAGGCTCCCCGCCCCCCTGAGGATTTGTCCTTTCCTTTTCAGGACTATGGCTGCCCCTGCTTTCGTTGGCCTCTTGCTCCTGGCATCTGGATTGATCACCACTGACTATCGACCCATGAATTTCACCTGGACCATGCTCAGTGAAGTCGGTGATATGAACTGGGCCCACTCTATGGTTTCTCAGACATCCCCTGGCTGACTTTGGAGGTGGACGTCTGCAAGTTAGCACTAGGAGCTGATTGGGAACACCTGATTCCTTCATCCCACAACTTAAAGCACTCGAGTTACAGGACTCTAGCACAGACCCAGGATGCAGCACTACTGTAAGGAGGGCTGCCCTTGCCTTGTCTAAAGGATTCTATGTCTGCCCTGGGAATCATCGAAACCGTGCTCTTGCTAGGACATGTGGGTTTGACTTGGACTTCTTTTGTAAAGCCTGGGGTTGTGAGACCACCGGTGACACCTATTGGAAAACATCCCCTAGGTGCCCCTCAGGGCGCTCCTAAATTAGATTTCTCAGTCCTGGCCACAGAGCATCATTCCTCCTGGTTTAGCAAATTGCTCAAACGATAAAACAAAACAGTGTTCTCAAATCTTTGGGTGTTTTGGGCATTTTCCTTGCTCAGTTATCTGGTTCATGGGTCTTTTCCTTCCTTTACTCCTTAAACTCACATATATGATTCCCTCCTACAAAGGAGCTGCTTAGGCGCCAGACCTATGCATACTGACTCACTTCAGTGAGTACAGTATGGGCACCGACATGGGTGCGAGGCAAAGCACCGCAAGGGAAGGTCCCCAATCTGACCATTTCTGGATTCCCTGAGAGTAACACCTGATTTGCAAGGAGGTTGGTACCATAGTACATGTCATCGCAATGTCGGCCCTGCCTCCCCTCCCCAAAAGGTACCAAGGGCCCAAATTGTGGGTAGTTCAAGGCCCACGGGAGGAATCAGGTCCCTGCTCCCCCAGTCGGTTATAAGCCCACCAGGGTATCCTGGTCCATTGGAATCAATAATACAAAAAAGGGAGAAAAATGTTGGAGACCGAGACCGAAACTGTAGCTTGTGAAAATGACCATTACAGGAACACTGTGACCTTTTGTTGGTTAAAGCCCACCGCTGAAAAGCGGGCCTCCCCCCTCTTTTGTATAAAAGAAGGGAGGAGATGTTGGGAGCCATAAAGCAAAAGCCTCTCCATTTTGCTTGGGCCTGTTCTTAAGTTGACTCATTCACCAGAAAGCTGGTCCATCCAGCTTGCAGTTAGGAATGTGGTCTGCACAGGCCACATTTGCAAAAGGCCAGTTTATGATCAGGATGTCAAGCCATTAAGGCAAGATTAGGAAAACACCCAGATACATCTCCTCTAGGTTCCCTAAGATTAGATAAACACCCAGTTTCACCTCCTCTTAGTTTCCTAACAATTCCGGCCCTAAGTCACGTCAGGCAGCTTACTCCCCCCTTTTCTTCCCCTATATAACCACTGTGTAAAAAATAAATAAAGAGACCTTGACAACTCTTTGCTTGGTCTCGTTCCTTCTTTCTCACCCATCTTTTCACAGGCCTGGTCCCCCTCGCGCTCCCCGAATAACTGAGTCCTGCTGGACGGGACAGGTGTGCAGTGAGGGGGTGACCTGCCCATCTGCACACAGACACGCACACCCACTGCACCATATGTACTGCACACACATGCAAAGCAAATAGACTTTAGGTGAGACATACTGGCACATCTCTGTAATGCCAGTACTTGAGAGGTGGAGGAAGGAACATCTGAAACTCCAGATCATCCTCAGCAACACAGTGAGATCAAAGCTAGCCTTGGCTACCTGAGGCCCTGACCCCTAAACGACAGCTTTAGCTCTCTTTAGTCTCTCTAGCCTCACATGACCAATAGGGTGAAAAAGCATTGCTATTCAACTTACCATACTGGCTCGTGCATATGTTTGCAGGCAGTCTTAATCTAGGGCTGCTCATTCTCTGTGAGCTACTTTACAATTCCAAACTACAAATGTCATATGCCTTGTTCAACAGACATTCATCTGATTCTTTTAAAAAAAATCAAATCGTTTTTTTCACTATTTCCAATTCAACTCCTTTGCTTCAAATGAATTTTTCCCCTTTCCCCTTTGATTCAATTATAGTGTCTGTCTGCTTCTCATACTGGTGAGTAAAATAAAAACCCTCAGCATATTTTCATTTTTCTTTCTATATAAAATTTATGTGTTTTTTTCTTTCTGAAACCATCTTTCTCCTATCTTGTTTTTACTAATTTAGGTGGAATCATAAAAAAGTTCATTAAAATACAAATATACTTGGGTGTGTCTAGCTTCCAGATCATCCTCAGCAACACAGTGAGATCAAAGCTAGCCTTGGCTACCTGAGGCCCTGACCCCTAAACGACAGCTTTAGCTCTCTTTAGTCTCTCTAGCCTCACATGACCAATAGGGTGAAAAAGCATTGCTATTCAACTTCTAGCTTCCATCATCCCATGCTTGCTACCATGAGATAAGTGGAGAGACTGACGCTTCCAGGACTAACATTTGCTGGACTGAGGCACTAAGCATGCTCAAAGTTAAGGAATAAGTTTTCAGTAGCATAGAGAGGAGTGTGTGTGTGGTGACTGGGAACTATTCATGAATAGGGGATATAGTCAAACAGGTTTGACACCCTCCCCACACACAAAGGCCTATTCAAACTAAGTTGTATACTGCGTATAGAATTGTGATGCCCATGTGGCCAAAGAGGTTTTTTAGTTTTTCTTTTCATCCAAGTCTAGTGAGTTTATTCAGCAAGATGAATGCCTAGAAGAAACCTGCATCACCCCAACAGGGTGTGATTCATTGAAGCTGACTCCCTGGAGTGGCAGGAAGCTGAGCTGCTTGGAGTCTGCAGACAATCTTTACTTTTTATATAGGCTTTTGAAGAAGGGCCTTGTTAATCTTGTTTGTTTCAGGAACTTTCTGAGGCTTGGAGGTGTTGACTTCCTGGGCCTTTCAGAGAGCTTTTCACCTTCCTAATTATTACATTATTTCAGTTTAGAATTTCCCAAGGAGCCACACTCCAGGATGATATGTTTCAACCTGGAGGAAACTGATGTACAAAAATTAATTTGGGTGTAAATTGCAATACAAATCAGGGAATTCTGGCTGGAGTGGAGAGGTTGCTCAACAGTTAAAGACATCTGCTTGCAAAGCCTGAGGGCCAGGTTTCAATTTCCCAGTACCCATGTGAAGCCAGTTACAAAGAGGTAGATGAATCTAGAGTTTGTTTGCTGTGGCAGGAGACCCTGTCATACCCATTTTATTTCAAAATTCATATCGTTTTGCCAGGATCTCCTATTGCTAGGATCTAATGCCAGATGCTTACATTACTTTTGTGTCTGGCTTCCTGTGGGTGCTGGTGAATTGGACCTGGGCTAGCAGCCTTTGCAAAGAAGTGCCTTTAGTCATTGAGTTTCTTCATAGACCATTTTTGTATGACTTGAGCCCTAGGATGGCCTTGAAACTCCTGGATCTTAGCTCAGTGCTGGGATTAAAGGTGTGCTCCACCACATCAGGCTTTTCCTGGGATTTTGCAGCCTGGGATACATGTTAGTTCTAGACCAGTGTAGTTAGGGACTGACTCATCCACTATCTGGGGAATGGGGAGAGATGAGGGTTGAGTTTTCTAATACTGCACAAGCTGAAAATTCTTCCAGGGAACTGGAATGTTGGCATGAATTCCTGGGCTGCTTTTTTCATAGTGTGCCCAATATGAGAAAAGTGGCAAGGTATTATTGAAAGCAGCTTTGTTCTTGACATTGAGAAGTTGAAAGAACAAGTGGGTATTTAGCATCATCATTATTAATGTTGCTTCTAAAGATCTAGCTGGAGAATAGTCATTCCTGCATAAAATTATCTTGTGCTGTAGAGTTTGAATTAAAACTACCCCCATGGCAACACTGAATACTGTAGAAATGCACTTTGCTCAGTAATACTTGAGTTGTTGCAATATTTGATTATCCATTTGGTTGTTACAGAAAAATTCTTAACTGTAATTGATGGTTGTTGCTGTAATAGTATATTGCCTGCATTTCTACCTCTAGTAATGGGCTTTATGTACTAGATTTTAATATCCTTGAGCCTGGGCAAGTGCACAAGTCTTTTTAAAAGAAACATGGTTTACTTGCACAAAACTGATCAGTTTTGAGAGATCACTAATGCCCTTGAAGTGGTTTTTGTGGGTGTGAAACAAATAGTGAGAATTTGAATTGGTTCCTCTTATTATAGTATTGAAATTAAGTCTACTTAATTTATCAAGTCATGTTCATGCCCTGATTTTATATACTTGTATCTATCAATAAACATTGTGATACTTGAAAAAAATAAAAATAAAAATAAAACTACCCCCATAGCCTCATGTGTTTGTGGTGAAGCCTCACACATAATGTCCAGCTGCTGAAGCTGTTGGAAGTTGGCCCCTTGCTGGAGAACTGTGACACTGGGAGTGTACCTTGAAGCTTATCAGTCCAGCGCCACTGAGTGTCATGACAGGACCCCCATTTCTCTTCTAGCTCTCTTCTGATAAGTGAAATGTAATCCAGCTTTCTGCTCCTGCCATGCTTTCCTTTTGTAGGGATGACACGTCCCCTTAAGTGTAAGCTGAAATAAACCCTTTTCCTACCATAAGCTGCTTCTGGCTGGGTGCTTTGTCCAAGTAATGAGCAGGTAACTGCCATACATTGGAAAGCTGGAAACCATAAATATTTGCTTTTTACACTGTAATTTTTAATATAATGCTCTTTCCTGGAAGTGGTTTAACAAGGGTATGTTAAAAAGTCTTCAGAAAAAAATGTAATGCTTATGTTAACAAACTTATTTAGTTGTTGTGCAAAATATATGTACACAAATAATAAGCAAAGAACGTTGGTGATGGTGGGGATTTAACACTGAGTCTCCTGTATAATAGGTAAGCACTCTAAACCTGAGTTATATAGCAGTGTCAAAACTTTCTTACTTCAAAAATATCAGTTGGATGGCCAGGAAGACCCATTGGGACGCCAAAACACTGTAGGCCATTGCCAAAAACACTGGATTACTTGCCACGGCTAAAAGGAACAACAGGCGGCAGTCACAGGACATTGGAATACCATGCTGGAACAGAAAGGGAAACTAGCTTCTTCCTAGTTCCCAGGCTAGCCCTCATAGTGCTGGAAAGCCCTGTAGGAACCACTGGAGGACAATGGTCACCAACAACAAAGATAAGCAAGGGATCCTGAAGACTACAAAATCAACCAGCTAGGCAAGCACACACTTGTACAGTAGTGCCACACAGCCTCTAGGGGTAACCAACTGTTTTCTGATTGGACATGAGGTCTGCTAAGTGGGAGAGAACTCCTATCTGGTTGGTACTAGAAATCAGGTCAGAATCCCAGAATCAGAAAACCCTAGACTTCCGAGAGAAGCCCCAACTGCTCTCCATAGAAGAGCTGGCTCTCAAACAACTTTGCATTTCCCCTTTAACCAAGCTGCTCTCACTGGGTTAGAAAACGTTTTTATATTAGAGAAGACAGAAAAAACAGAGAACCAAGAAGACTGCCAACACCCCACCACCACACATGCCACCTCTATGCAGGAACAATTTCAAAGGAAGCTGAGACATGAATACTGCTCTTACTGATAGCCTAACAACCAGCTCCAGGATGATGGTGACAGACACAGTGATCAATCAAACCTATGAAAGCAGAAATCCAGAGGCTATAGAGCATTCAACACTAAATTAGACTGACAACAGGCCTGCCATGGCTCAGGGAACATTGTGGAAAAGAGGGCGGAAAGATCTTAGGTCACAGAATAGTTAGGAAAACCCAAGACACAGTCGCCCCACTACCCCCCATGGCCAGACTGAGGCCCTCCTAACCCCACAGTGAATACCATAACACAATTGAGGAACCCCCCCCCCTCCCAAAGAAGCAGGAGCAGCGGCAAGGGTATGAAAACTATAACCTGATACTATATGTAAAATAAAATTCTAAAAAATAAAAATATCAGCTGCATTTAGTGCTTAATGATTGGACTTATTTTACTTTTCTACCATTACCTAAGGTGTCTTTCAGCTACCTTGTACTGTGAAACCATCCGAATTCCTGAAATTCTACTCCAGCGTAAAGAATAAGATAAATAACTTGGGTGTTTCTGCCACAGCTGAAAATAAAGTCAAACAAAACCAGTAATACCAAACAATTAAGCACACATGACATGAGCAAAGGACAGCCAGCTAACAAAGAGAATGATACACGGCAAAAGAATAAACTTTGATGAAAAAGCGACTCATGAAATGCCTCTGTCATGTCTTGTTAGGATTCAGCCCCAACTCTTTATCTCGGTTGTGCAACAGCCACCAACTCCAAGCACTGAATGAGCCTCATCACCATGGAAAGCGTGTCAAGGAAGTTGTTGACTGGTTCTTATCAAGAGATCAGGGTCTTCAGTCACCCATGTACTAAAAGGGAGCAATAGAGACCATTAGAGAAAGTTAAGAGATCTGTGCAGGTCCATAGCACAAAGCCTGGTGCTTAAACTCAGTCTCCAGGGAGAGTGCTACAATGGAGCTGGTTGGCTATGTCTTGACCCCTGGGCCATCCCTCCCTCTCCAGACTCTTGGACAACTTACGCAGACAGAACACTATCAACCACTGTGCAATCCTGCTCAGTTGTCAGTTCCTGATGCTGGGCGTGTGAGATTAAGGAGCTGTGTGCTATGTCTGCCTCCTGATGGGTTCAGAAATGCACTGTTATAGAGCTGGGAAAAGGTATGGTTAAGGCAACACCCCTGAATGAGTTTCTCTATGTCATTTGCATCACTACACCTATGAGGCTCTCAGAAATCTCACTTGTACCAACAATAGCTCAGCTCAGACCACCTTGCCAATAATTCAGATCTTCCCCCACCCCAACCCCTATAGGCTTCTGAGGCATTGATGAGTCCCTATTGTGCCAGTATGCTAAAACCACTTGTGATGCCCTGCCCGTGTTGCACTTCCAAGCCTGTTACTTTTGCAAACAGCTCTGGAAATGCCCCCAAATACCTCATGCCAATGTTCTACTCTCTCTATGCCCACGTAGATAGGCTCAAGGGCTCCACAAAAAGGATACAACTCCATGAGAGGACTTCCAGCAGCATCTCCACCGGGTCCAGAGACAAGTGGAGCCTGCACAGCCTGGGGTGCAGCTGCTGCTTCTCCGCCATGCACCCCTTGATGCACAGGTCTAGTCTCGTCGGGGTTGCGCGCAGCTGCCTCGTTACCAGGATCCTGAGGGCCACGCAACTCATGGGCGTCGTCATCGTGGCCGTCACCCACTGAAGAAAGGCCAGAGCTACACTGGTCTTCCACAGCTCAGGGACTATTCTGCCCACTCTGCTCTCCTTCTCCTCCCACGGCACCGCCTGTGCCACCTCTGGGCTCCTGCATGGCTGCATGGGCCTTCCTCACGGAGCCTTGCTGAATTACAGGCTCCCAGACAGTGGACTGCGTCTTGCTGAGGGAATGGGCCCGTGGCACCCGAGGAAACAGGAACTCATGAGCATTGGTTCCTACCAAGCTTGCCCTCTCCTGGCCTGGGACACCTAGGATGGCCCACATCGGCATTGCTCCCTAGCACGGCACTTCCCCAAGGCCATTTGGGCAAATACAAACTTTCAAAGTGGCTTCCCTACCACCTGGCCTACTGAATGCCAAAGATTTTGTGGGTCACAGCAAGCCTGAGGTCTTAGCAGCTGTAGGCGGTGCACACAGGCATTCAGAGCACCTGCACAAACAGACTGCCCCTCCTGGACACCACCCCTCACCCTTCCAGACCCTTTCACATGCTTTCGCTAGCCAAGTCCACCCCAGTCAGTTCCCCTGCACCTGCAACACCCTTACGTCCACGGGGTGTCTTTACCCTCCCTAGGTGGGCCTCACCCATGGCACGTTAGTCCATGACAGAGCACAGCCACCACTACACCCGGAGTTTGTGCCACACCAACTGGGCTCAGAACAGATCAGCTGGCTTATGGAAACACTGGCCAGGGCAGTGGCTTCTGGTGGGAGACTTGAACAGGCCTGCCACTTGGCAGTAAATGAGGAAGAGCAAGAAGCCCTCATCCCTAGGACCAGCAAAGACACTCATGAATTAAAGGAATAACTTACTCGGTAGTCCCAGGGAGGGTTACTGGGCATTGGTTGTGTCTCACTAGTAGCAGGTGTTTACTGTGGAACATGGTAGGAGTTGGACATCAATTGCAGAGGGAGCATAGGTCCCTGACAGGGCCAGAGGGGAACAAAGCAACCATGCAGGCTTCAGACCAGGGTACAGGGGCCTCTGTGAGGTTGAATGCCAAGGTCAAGGGCTCTTGATGGCTCAAGAGTCCCCAGAGACCAGAGTGGACCTAGTGATACTGGAGAGGTAGAAGGCCTAGAAATCCAGTGGTCACAGGAAGCAAAGGCATTTCACACCACTACCCCACCCCCACCCCCAATGGAAATGCCATGCCAAAGCAGAGAGCACAAGGATACCCAGGCATGACAAGGCATCCAGCCACAGGCCTGAATGAAAGTCCTGAAGGGTTGGCCAGTACTCAGGCTGTGTCATTGAACAATGGGTGTCATGGGCTAGGGAACGACTGATTCATTTGTATCCTATTTAGTGAAATCACCTGAAGTGGAAATGGCCATGAAGCGAGGCTTGCATTCTTCCATAGAGCAGACTGTAATAAATACGTCCACCGAAGCAGCAGGAATTCAGTAAGCTGAGGACCAGGGCCAACATAGGAAGGTCACCTGATGGGGGTGAAACTGGGATAGGATGAATAGGCAGCCTGAACGAACACATGCCTCAAAGTGTCAGGGAGTCCCTCCCAAGTCCAGGCAAACAGAGGTGTTAGACAGTGCCTTAACCAGACTTCCACCATTGTACTCTCCATGTCTTTGCCATAATGCGTGGAAGCATAAATGGCTTTCCAGTATTGGAACCTCAGTAGCAATTCATTCTATGTGCAGCTCAGAGATATCTCAAAATGGCTGGCCATGTACTGGCTATAAGAATATGGAAAAAAAAAATAGAAAGAACGAACGGGAAAAAAAGAAAAAAAAAAGTAAAGAAAAGAAATTGGGGCTGGAGAGGTGCCTTAGTGGTTAAGGTGCTTGCTTCCAAAGCCAAAAGACCCAAGTTAAATTCCTCAGGATCCATGAAAGCCAGATGCACAAGGTGGCACATGTATCTGGAGTTCATTTTCATTCTCTGAGGCCCTGACACGACTATTCTCCCTATCTCTCCCCACCCCCATCTCTCTAATAAAATAAAATAAAATAAAATATTTTAAAAAAAGAAACTGGGTGGGAGATGATGATGAGTTACTGGGTTCAACACCTATCAGAAGGCCCTTACAGGAGGTTAGTGTGAGCAGCCACAAAAGGGTAGGGTGGGGCTAGAGAGATTGCTTAGTGGTTAAGGCACTTGCCTACAAAGCCAAGAGACTCAGGTTCGATTCCCCAGGACCTACGTAAGGGAGATGCAAAAGGGGCGCATGTGTCTGGAGTTTGTTTGCAGCAACTGATGACCTGGCATACCCATTCTCTCTTGCTCTCTCTTCTCCCTTCTCTCTCCTTGTCTCTCCCTCTCTCTTTCTTTCTGTCTCCCTCTCCCTTTTTCTTTCTCTGTGAAATAAATATATAGAAATTAAAGTGTATATTTAAAAAGAAAGGGTAGGGTGGAAGAAGCCACCCTGATACACTGGGCCTGTCACCACAAGGAAGAGGTACGAGAAATAAATGTGGCATTTTCTCCTTCCTCTCTTTGTCCCTCACTTTTAGCTGACTAACTGCTGAAGACCCTGGGCAACTTGAAACTTCCATCATCCCCTGCCTGGGTCAGATTGACCATTTCGTGCAGATCATGCAGTACTTTGTGCCCCCCATGTTTCATTAGGTTAGTTCTCAGGCAGGCGAGGGGGGCGAAAACTAAACTCCTAAATCTCAGTACCTTGCACCCTTCCCCAAGGATTGGCTGTGTGCAGCAGCTACCACATTACCATGGAGGACAAATGACTGGCCTGCATTGGCTTTTAGAAACTGTTTTCCCTTCTGTTGCCTTGTTGGTGGAGGAGTCATTGTTAAGTGTACTCATCTGTATCTGAGTATCTTTTTGCTTCTATGTCACCATACATTCATCATCTTGTCCTTGTATGATAGGGATGGTTCTGGAATTCAAGTGGTCATGTGGTATCCAAGAAGACAAGTGAGGAAGTAGTAGAAAATGAATATCAATTCTATCTGTTCCTTCAGTGTTAACAACCATCAACAGTTTGGACTGTTTTCTGAGTTCCAGCCTCATATTTCTTTTTTTTTTTTTAACTTAAAATTTTATTGAAACTTACATTGTGGTACAGAAATACATTTCAACTCATTAAAGTCCAACACCAATTAAAAGAGAAATTATGGCACCAAAATTAGGTTACTGTTTGATCTACAGTTCTCATATTTTTAGAGTTTGTTCCACATAAATTTGCCCAAGTGTTCAACCTCAGAATTCTTAATTCTGTGCCTGGGGGTGGGGGAATCAAACCTCAGGCCAATAAATGCCATCAAATCTACTATGGCACTGTGCAAGAACAAAATCCATCATAAGCATAATTCCTCACAACAGAGCAAGTCAAAAGGTTAGGCACTGGGCTCACTTCAGAGGACAACTGATAAAGCTGACTATGAAGCTCCTGTGTAAAACATTCCATCCACAGCATGTGTAACATTAATGTCAGATCTCTTCCAACCACTTACTTTCAAACCAAGTAGATTCTAGCCATAGAAATACTGAAAAAAAAAGTGTTTCATTTATAAATACGGGAGGAACACAACATCACTGCATCAATCCAAACATTGTCAAAAAAATTGTGAGGACGATGGAAACAAAATTTAATCAACTTTGCTCTTATCTCAGTCATTTAAGTCCACAGTATTTGCAAATTAGCTAAAAGATGGCAACTCTAGAAAGCTGGCATTTCTAGTCTGCTCCCAGTGAGTGTTTTCAGAAGACTGTTTTTCATTCATGCACTCTGCTCTATGGCTCCATCTTTCATATTTCTATATAAAGTGAATAAAGAAAGTGATAGAAGTATTGGTGCTGTATAGTATGAAGTTGCTCTTTAGTAAGCATGTCTTCCAGCCAGACATGGTGTCTCATGTCTTTAATCCCAGAACTCTAGAAGCTGATGCAGGAAAATTGCTGAGTTCCAGTTCAGCCTGGATTATAGTAAGACCCTGTTATGAAAGAAAAAGTAAAAATAATAATAAGAAGAAGAGGGGCTGTCTCCAAAGCTGAAAAGCCTGGGTTTGATTCCCCATACCCATATAAACCTAGATGCATAAAGGGATGCATGCATCTGGAGTTCATTTGCAGTGGCTTCTGGCCCTGTACACCCATTCTCTCTGTCTCACTTCTATTTCTCTCTGCTTATAAATAAATAAATAATATAAAATAAAAATATTTTTAAATATAGTTTATTTGGGAGAAAGAAGCAGAGAGGGGAGAGAGAGAGAGAGAGAGAGAGAGAGAGAGAGAGAGAGAGAGAATGGGCATGCCAGGGCCTCCAGGCACTGCAAACAAACTCCAGATGCATGTGCCCCCTTGGGCATCTGGCTTACTTAGGGCCTGGAGAGTCGAACCGGGATCCATTGGCTTTGCAGGCAAGTGCCTTAACTGCTAAGCCATCTCTCCAACCCAATAAAAATATTTTTTCAAAAGAAAAAGAAGAATGTGTGTCATTCCTACAGAATTTTGATGATGGGAATATCCCTGTTACCACCAGGTCTGATTCACACCAAAAGAACAAAATTCTTCTGTTGTCTTCTCATTCCTTCATTTGTTTTTCCTTCCATAGTGCTTAGAGGAAGAAGTGTTCTACCCCATGACCAGCAATGGTACTCGTGAATTAAGGGAACAACTTCCTTCATGTTCCAATTGAGGGTGACTGGGTGGGGACATGTGGGTCTGACTTGTGACAGATTTTTTCCTGGAGTTACAAGCTGGGAGGTATCACCCAATTTCTGAGGGATTATGGGTCACTGAGAATAGGATCAGATCTGAGCAACCATGGTGGCTAGACAATACACAGGGCCTGCTGCAGGTAGGGATGAATGCCAAGGCCAAGCCAATACCCTGTGGCCTGGGAAGACCTGATGTTGCTGGAGAGGCAGGCCCTGGTGATGCTGGAGAAGGGGAATATCTAGAAGAGAGAGTACCACAGGCAACTCCCATAATTAGCCCCCATGGTGATATGTGACAGAGCACACAGCACAAGGATCCCCAGACCCTGCAAGACATCCTGCAGCAGATCTGACTGAAAGTCCTGAAGAATGGTATGTTCTCCAGGTTCTGTCAAACCTCTGTGGATTCCATGGGCCCACAGACACTAGGCCAGTGAGTCGCTTGCCTCATTTGTAACCTACTAAGCCCAAGTGCATGTGATGGGGATGTTCTGTGGAGAGTGGTTTGACTGAGTCCATTGAGCAGTCTCTGAGGAATACATCTAAGAAAACAACAGGCATGCAGTAAGCTGAGAGTGAGGCCCAATATGAGAGGGCAGACTTGGTTGGGATGAAAATAAGGATAGGGGCGTTAGGGAAGACTGGGTGAACACAGGCCTCAGAGTGTCAGTGAGTCCCAAGACACAGGCAAAATGAGCGTCAGATGATACTTTAAACAGCCCCCTTCCTGTTCCTCTCTGTGCCCTTCCTGTCCCACATGGAAGCAGGCATAAGGGGTCATTTACAGATGAGATTCTTATAAGTTTCCCTTGATTTATCCTTCCCATCACTAGTAAATGTTAGACCATGTCAGCAGCTGACAGACTGGACAAACCTTACAAATCACATACATTATAACTGCCCACATAGTGGCATATGTCAAAGCTGGTAATAAGAACTACCAGAAAGCCTTATTCCTCAGTTACTGGCAATTTAGATCAGCTCTTCTCTAGTTTTCTAGATTAAAAAATATATACATTGCTTGTTTGGTTACTAGGAACTAAATCTAGGGCCTCGAGCATGCTAGGCAAACATTCTATGACAGAGTTAAGTCTACTGTCTTAAACAAAGTATTTTTTTTTTTTTTTGTAAACTGAGAACTCTACTGTATGAACATCTGGCAGACTGGTCTTATTTCCAAGAGGTTATAGTATTATGCTCCCCCTTCTCCAACCCCATTCCACTGAGAACCCTCCTCAATGGACTTGTCAGCCTTCACTGTAGGGTCATGAATGCTCCAGTCAGTCAGTCAGTCAGTCAGTCAGTCTGTCTCTCTCTCTCTCTCTCTCTCTCTCTCTCTCTCTCTCTCTCTCTGTGTGTGTGTGTGTGTGTGTGTGTGTGTGTGTGTGTAGAAAACATCTCAAAGTATACTTTCACACCCTGTGGCTATTACAATCTTTTGGCCCCTCTTCTAGAATGTTCCTTGAGCCGTGAAGGGCACTTGTTTAGTCTCTTTTGGCTGAGCAGCCTGGTTCGAAGATTTTTTTCTTTTTGTTTTGTTTTTTTTTTTTTCTTTCTTTCTCTCTCTCCTTCTTTTTTTTTCCCCCAAGGTAGGTTCTTGCTGTAGTCCAGGTTGACCTGGAATTCACTAGTCTCAGGCTGCCCCGGAACTCACAGTGATCCTCCTGATTGCAGGAATTAAGAGGCAGATAGAGAGACAATGGGCATGCCAGGGCCTCTAGCTACTACAAATAAATGCCACATGCATTTGTCCCCTAGTGCATTTGCTATATGTGGGTACTGGGGAACTGAACCTGGGTTGCACCCCAACTTCCTTAGAAGTTTATTATTCTGCAGCAAGATTTGGGTGAAAAACAGGACGAGAAAGAACAAAGAATAATCAGGGCCCCGCCATTGCAAACATACTCCAGATGTATATGTCACCATTTGCATCTGGCTTACTTGGGTCCTGGAGAATTGAACCACGGTCCTCTGCCTTTTCAGGCAAGTGCCTTAAACACTAAGCCACTCTCTGCTTTTAGAGGCCTTTTTTTTTGTTTTTTGTTTTATTTCAATTTTGGGGCACGTATTTGAAAGTACTAAGGAATTTCATACGTTGACTACTTTTGATCTCATAGATTCTCTCAAGCATGGGATTGAATTGTTCACAACATACACACTGGACATCATAGTACATGTACTTAATTTAATGTTTATTTCGTGTTCAGGTATTTTTTTTTTTCGAGACTACTTACCAACCATGACCTGTTCACTAGCAGTTCAGGGAGAAATTTGAATTTTTCACAACAATCAGCATTAAGTCAGACATCAAAGTACATGTAAATAATTTATATGTTTAAAAGCAGCAAGGAGTACATACTGTTAGTGTCATCCATGCTAACATCAAAAGTATTCAGTCCAAGTGCTGGCAGGCAAAAGCATGGTTCAAAGGATCAGGAATGAAATGCATCAAAAGGTAGTTCTAACAACTTCAGTAACTTGTTGAATTGAAGATACCCAAGTTCAATAAACAACTCTTAGTGATTTACTCCCCAAACATTTTCCCTTCTTAAAACTTTATGTACTCTTTTGAAGCATTTTATCACCACTCATAATCTATATTTTTGTAATGAAATCTAGGGACTACTAACTGTTAACTCAGATATGCTTACTAACATACGTGACAAGATTTTAGTCTATTTTAAGGGTTATTATAACAGCCTGTTTTTGATCTAGAATTAGGATTTGATAGTATTTAACATTAGAGGAGGCAAGTAAAGACAGAAGAATACTGCTCCTTAAATTTCTGGATTAAAAATGATAAGGTATTAAACTCTTCTTTCAAGTTCTCAAAAATTACATAAAGGACAGGCTACTTTATTTCCTCTCCAATCTAAGACTGCTGGATGCTGCTATCAGACACAACATTTACCCTATCCAAAATGCTATCTATCCATCCGTCCACCTATCTACCTACCTACCTACCTACCTGGCTACCTGCCTGCCTCATTCCCTTTTTCTCTGCCAAATAAATAAAATCTTACAAAACATATTTTAAAACATTATCTTAAAAAAAAAAACTTTGGGAGGCTTGGTGGCAAATGCCTTTAACCCCAGCACCTGGGAGGATAGTCATGAGTTCAAAGCCACCCTTAGACTCTAGAGTAACTTCCTGTATAATACCTTGCTCTCCCCCCCAAAATTTTTTTCCAAACAGAGAGAAAGAATAATATCAGTGCTAGAGTTTCTTGCACTACAAATGAACTCCAGATACATGCTACACTTTGCATATGTGGTTTTATGGTGGTACTGAGAATTGAACACATGCAATCAGGCTTTGCAAGCCAGCATCTTTAACTGCTGAGTGATCCCTACAGCCCCATTTCCATGACATTTCTTTAGACACAATCATGAAATGCCACACTGATGTTCTCTTTTTCTAGAGATGCTTCACATTGCTTCCACCCAATTTCCAATGCTAACATGGCAAGACTTTTGTTTTGTTTTTCATGGTAGGGTTTCATTCTAGTACAGGCTGACCTGGAATTCACTATGTAGTCTCAGGATTGCCTTGTACATATGGTGATCCTCCTACCTCTGCCTCCCGAGTGCTGGGATTAAAGGCGTGCACCACCATGACCAGCTGGCAAGACGTTTTGATTTAAGCCCCTTCAGTAACTCATTCCCTCTCTACACTGAGGGAAAACTTGTAAATGTGAGGCCTTAAGGACTGTTTAATAGTATGGTGGCTCATGTCTTACTGTTTTCAAGGTAGGGTTTCACTCTAGCCCAGGTTGGCCCAAAACTCTCTCTCTAGTACCAGGATGTCCTCAAACTCACATTAGTCTTCCTTCTTCTGCCTCCCAAGTGCTGGGATGAAAGACATGTGCCACCACACTGGGATGCAGCGAACTGAACATCCTGAGTCTGAAGGTAGTGTTTCAATTCTTAAGAGTTGGAGGCCTCCTCTGTAAGTAAAAAGTAAGAGAAACATTTTCTCCAAGCAGATTCAAGCAATGGGACTAAATAAGAGGAGGCAGGGAAGAGGGTTCCCTTGCAAACATGGGGGAAACAGGGGCTAGGGGCAGTCGAGTGGATAACACAGGCCATGAATGGATGAGAGTTGAATAACAGCCTTCAAAGCCTAATAGGACGTTTAGGAGATGAGTCCATATGATGAAATACTGGAATTTCTGACATTTCATTGGGTAAGAGTCTACTAAATATGACTTGAAAGGACCATTTGCCAAAGCAAAAATAATGCAGCATTAGTGCAAAGGATCTTGGGAGTGGAACATTTTAATTTTGTTAGTCCACACCCAAATCGGTAATCCTTAGGCTGAAGAGAGAGCATGCTTCACAGCCTCAGATTAAGACTCTACAAAAAGCCAGGGATATTGGTAAATCCCTGGAGTCCCAACATTTGAGAAGAAGAGGCAGGGTGATTTGCAGGCCTTTGAGGCCAGCCTAGGCTACACAGATTGAGGACAGCTTGAGCTACAGAGTGAGACCCATCTCAAAAAATCAAATCAAAAGCACAACGGGGCTGGAGAGATGACTAAGCAGTTAAAGGTGCTTGCTTGCAAAGGCGGAAGGCCTGGCTTTAATTTCACAGTACCCCATGGTAAAGCCAGACATACAAAGGGGAGTATGTGTCTGGAGTTCATTTGCAGAGGCAAGACACCCTGTTACACCCAGAAACTAATGAACTAAGTAACTCTTTTTCCTTTCTCTCAGGTAAATAAATAAAAAGATTTAATAAAACACAACAAGATCCTTCTCCATGCAAAGTAAACCAATCAACCAAACACACCAACTAAAAACTCAATAAAGAAGTAGCATGGTTGGGAGATGAGCTGAAGCTATTCTTGTAGTAGGAGAATGGGTCTTAGTCATGTCTGCCCAGGAGAATCATGTGGGGAGTGCTTAAGACATACAATACCATGTTTACTTCCCAAACCAATTAATCAGAAAGAGCCATGGTTATTTTGTTAAACCTACCCAGATGATTCTAAAGTGTAAGCAGGCTAGAACCACTGACCTCGGCACTGTTTCTATTGACCAAGGCTGTTCTTTCACCTGGATGGCCTGGATGACTCCTGTAGAAGGAACAAGCTGCTAAGTGCTTTTTCAAATATAAATTCTTAAAAACCACAGATTCACTGCACGCTTAGCACTTTAGAAGCATTTTTAGAGAGAGCTAATATTTTTGGCAAGTGTGTTCACATTGTTGTAAGGTAGTTTGAAATAATTTTTTAAGATCCCAGATTCTGAATTTATTGCAATATCATTCATGCAGAAATATTGGGGCCACAGTGATTTGAATCAAAACATGATGACCACTTTCAGGCTTTAAGTTGCAATAATCAAGTGACATTTTGGTACTGTTAGTATGACCTATACGTGCCTTTCATTCATCTACCTGCAGATTGAAATTCCTGAGGAAGAAAGAACTAATCGAGGGAATGAGAAAATAGGAGCAGGTAGCTGGACCTAAGCCAGGAGTCAAAATTAAGCCTCACTGCAGTTAGTAAAGCCTTGACAGGATTCTCAACCAATAAAGCTGTTGATGTATCATCAGTGGACAAGACTACTAACTTAAAAACAAAACTGAAAAATGGGCTGAGGAGATGGATTAGCGGTTAAGGTGTATGTCTTCGAAGCCTAAGGATCCATGTTTGACTGTCCAGATCCCATGTTAGCCAGACACACAAAGGTGACGCAAGCACAAGGTTGTATATGCCCACTAGGTTGTGAAAGCATCTAGAGTTTGACTGCAGTGGCTGAGACCCTGGCATGTCAATTCTCGCTCTTTTTCTCTAAAAAGTAATAAAATAAAATCCACAAAGTGTCTATCAGTGGTGATTGGGAAAGAAAACTGCACCATGAACCTGTTTATTTTTTGTTATTTTTTATTCTTTAAATGCTTTTTACATTCCTTCTCTGCCAAAACAACTTCTGCATTATCTGTGATCTCTGCTGAGCTTTCTTTCTTTTAGACTTTTGCCAGCCAGCTCGATAGTATTTGAAAAGGGGAAAATAATGAGCACCAGGACTTTACACAGGAGTCATTCTAGGAGCTCGCTGAGATTGCTCTATGGTTCTTGATCGTTCTGTCTATTCATATGCTAGCATTTAACCCAAAATTATATTTTTAGAATTAGGCTGCATTTTATGGACTAATGTGGTAAAAACAGTTCTGGTAGTCCTTGACATACTTCAGAAACTACTCATGTTTCAAAACGCCTAACAAAGCCAGTCATGTTGGCGTACAACTTTAATTTCAGCACTTGCGAGGCAGAGGATCACTGTGAGACTAGTTCATGCCAGGTCAGCCTGGGCTAGAGCAAGACCCTACCATGAAAAGGCAAACAAACTAACGAACGTAATAAAGCTGGTCCATACCACACTATATTAGGACATGTGTTTCTGGCTTGAATTTTATATCATGAGTTCTCACATCGAATCGTGGTTTATGCTTAACAGTTAAATGTATAGTTCAAAAAGAAAAAAAAAAAGTTCCGTAAATGTAGTTACAAATCCATTCAAAATGAGGGCTTATGGAGAATGATCATAGTTCTTTTTTTTTAAAAAAAACTCGAGTGTGTATGTATGGGTACCCCATGGGTCTCTTTGCAGTGTAAATGAACTCCAGATGCACATGCCACTTTTTATATGCCTTTCAATGGGGCTGGGAAACTGAACCATGACCAGCAGGCTTGACAATCGAGGAAACAAGCGAGCATCTTCAACTGCTGAGCCATCTCCCTTAGCCCCTAGTTGTTCTTATTGGCCATGAGAGTTTTTCTTATTGGGAAGTGTTGCTTCAGAGGAGTGTGAGGAATTATGGTTTGTTACAATTTTTCGTTCAAAGTAGGAGACAGAAGTGGTGGAAACAATAAAAATTTATGTTCAAAAGGGGTTTCTAGGATGGGATGTACTTCAGTGTAGGGAGTTCTTGACTTCAAATTGAAAGGCCCTGTGTTCAAACCCTAGTGAAAATTCCAAAGGGAAAACCAGAAAGAATGAATTCAGGGTGGGAACATTGGTTAGTTGGTCAAATGCTTGTTTAGTATGCAGCAGTCCTAAGTTGATCACCAACATCACTTTAAACCAGCCAGGCCAAATGTGCCAATTGGAGAATTAGTGGCATGTGTGTTATGGGGAAAACCTACCACCTTCTTATTGGATTGGAGGCCTGCTCTACATGAGGTAATACATGCCTAATACTGCAAAACTAGTCAAAACCTATGACTGGGGTTGGGCATGAGCTCTAGAGGAGTAACACCTGCTGTTGTCTTGCTAAATGTATACATTGTGCCTATCTGTGTAGTAATGCTACTCTCTTTTGGTTAGAGAAGCTTGTCTTTTCAGATGGTGATGATCACTGGGGTGACTCAAAAATCACCATGGTACTGAGGAGAAGCCACCGTGGAGTGTTCAACACTGAGACATCTCTATCACATCCTCCAAGGCTCAGGATCCATTGTAGAAGAGGTGATGGAAAGAATGAAGAAGCCAAAGGAAGGGTAAGACTGCTTACAATGCAATCTTTCAGACACAAAATGGCCTTTATATTCATGACCCCTCAGTGCCTGACTCTACCTACAGAAGACCTTCATAATAGGAGGAAAAGATGATGACATAAGACAAAAGAGTGACTATTCAAAAGGGATAGGGATTTAGTGGAGGATGGATTTGTTAGAGGAAAAATGGGAGTGGGGGGAGGGAATTATCATGGTTTATTGTTTAAGCTGTCAACAAAAAGTTAAACAAAAAGAAGTGGAGGCAGGAGAATCAGAAGTTCAAGATTATCCTCAGTTAAACAGAATTTTTGAAGCCAGCCTGGGCTCTGTGAGACCTTATGTTTAAAAAATAAAATTAATAAGTAATAAAGGTACTACAGTTCATAGTTGCTCCAGGTGTGTGTGTTTTAGAATACTTAAGATCTACTCAGCAAATTTCACGTATACACTATACTGTTACTAACCAGAGTTAAAATACTATACATGAGATCACTAGAACTTATTGATTTTACATCTAAATGCTTGTTGGCTTTTAAAAAATCAAACTTTAAAACAAATTTGTATGTTTGTTGGGTCTCTTGCCTTGCCACTGCATATGAACACCACATACATGCACCAGTTTTTGTAGCATGTTCTGCTTCGTTGCATCTTCCTGTAAGTGAGTGTTGGGGATTTAAACCCTGTTATGAAAGGCTTTGCAACCAAATGTTTTCAACTGGTAAGATATCTCCCCAGTCCCATACGTGTAGGCTTTGGCCAACATCTTATTTTCCTCATGACTTTTCTAAACAGTATTGACATGAAAACACAGGTATATTTTGTCAGTGTTGCCACAAGTGTAAGACATTATATATCTTATAGGAGAGTGCAGGTTGGTATAGATCACCCAGAGAAGAGAAGAAGTAGGGCCAATGGCATAAGCCATGAAAGACATGAGTTAAGGGCCTTAGCCCCCTGCTCTCTAGTTCATACTGTGAGTGGAAGAATGGAAAAGCTCAGGTCCTGATTTTAGGGAAGAAACCCTAATGCAGGAAAGTTTTATTTCACTGATACAACTTGAATCAGAAGGACTTTTGGAAGAGAGAACCTAGGTAGAAGGATTTTGAAAGCTTGGTTTGTTTTGTAGGTATATTCCTACTGAACCTCTTTTCCCAACTAGCCCTACCTCTACTTTATTGCAATTCTACATTCCTAAAGGACCCCAAACATTTAAAAATTTATTTCATTTACTTTTATCGCTTTTTTTGTGGTGCTGCGGTTGAACCTAGGGTCTTATCATGCTAGGCAAGTGCTCTACCACTGAATTCTGTCATCATACCCCCCAACCTCCATAGTTTGAGATAAATTCTCACTCTGTAGTGCAGGCTGGTTTTGAACTCACAGCAACCCTCCTACCTCAGAATCCCTACTGATGGGTTTAAAAAGGTGAACCACCATGCCCAGCCCAAAATGTGTTTAAAGTTGAAGGAGGTCTGGATTTCACTTTTGTTTTTTAAATTTTTTTGAGATGTCTCCCTAACCTATGCTGACCTGGAACTCCATATTCCCAAGCTTCTCAACTCACAGTGATCCCCCTACCTCTATCCTGCTTGTTTGTTATAGTTTGTTCAAAAGTCAAAGTCACCTGGGAATGGTGGTGCACACCATTAATCTAGCAGTTGGGAGACAGAGGTAGGAGGATTGTCATGCCTTCCAGGCCAACCTGGGACTACAGAGTGAGTTCCAGGTCAGCCTAGAGTACAGTGAGACCCTACCTCAAGAAGACCAAAGGTGGTCTGGAGAGATAGCTCAGCAGTTAAGTCATTTGCCTGAAATGTCTAAATACCCAGGTATGATTCCCCTCAACCCAAGTCAGCCAGATGCACAAGGTGGCAATGTGTCTGGAGTCCATGCGCTGTGGCTGGGGACACTGGTTTGCCCATTCTCACTCCCTCACTCTCTGTTTTTTTCTTTTTCTCAAATAAATAAATAAAAATAAAATATTTTTTAAAAGCATATTAAAAATTAATATGTGGAGCCAAGCATGATGGAAAATGCTTGTAATCCAAGTGCTTGGGAGGTGCAGGCAAGGTGATCATGAGTTCATGGCCATCCTCCACTACTTAGTGAGTACGAGGCCAGCCTGGGTTTCATTAGACTCTGTCTTTTTTAAAATTTTATTTATTAGAGAGAGACAAAGAAAAAATATGGGTGCTCTTGTGCCTCTTTCCACTGCAAATGAACTCTAGATCCTGTTTATGTGGGCACTGGGGAATTGAACCCTGGGCCCTCTGGCTTTGAAAGGAAATCCCTTTAACCACTGAGCCTTCTCCCCAGTCTCCAGATCCTGTCTTAAAAAACAGTCAGGGCAGGGAGAAATGCTTAATGTGTAAAGATCTTGCCACACGATCTGAGTTTGATTTCAAGACCCCACATGAAAAGTGAGAAGCTGTGGTGGGGTTCTGGAATCCCAGTGCACTTACTACAAGGAGGAATAAAGTGACAGAATTTCTCAGAAGCTCCCAAATGGATTGACAAAGAATGAGAGATCTTTCCTCCTAATAAGATGGGAGTTTGAGACTGACCCAGTTCTTGTCCTCTGACTCCTATACACACCATGCACAAGCATGCTCAAATATGCTTGTACACATGCACATATACATATGCGTGCACACACACCCACCCACATGCATGCATGGAATAAATAATAACTAAATTAATTTTAAACAGCCCACTACTTGAAAAAATGTGTAAAACATTATTTAAGAGATGAAACTAAACTAGGCATGGTTGTGCATGCCATTTAATCCCTGCAGTCAGGAGGCAGAGGTAGGAGGAACACAGTGAGTTTGAGACCAGGCCTAGGACTACAGTGATATCTATGTCATCCTGGGTTACTGTGAGACCCTTCCTTAAAATAAACTAAAAGAGAGAGATTGATGAAAGTAAGCTGGGTATAATGGCATGTGTCTGGAGTCCCACCTACTCAGAGGCTGAAGCAGCCTAGGAGTTCATGATCAGCCTGGGCAACAGCAACATCTTCTGTCAAAAAAATAAACAAAAAGCCAGGTGTGGTGGCACAGGACTTTAATCCCCGCACTTGGGAGGCAGTGGTAGGAGGAGCACCATTAGTTCAAGGCCACCCTGAGACTACATAGTGATCCCAGGTCAGCCTGAGCTAGAGTGAGACCCTAGTTCGAGAAAACAAACAAACAAAAATACACCTGGGTGTCATGGTGAGCACCTGCAATTCTAGTATGCAGGAAAGTGAGACTGGAGGGTTGTGAGTTTAAAGTCAGCTTGAGGTATGTAGTGAAGACCATCTTAAAAAACCTACCAGATTTACTTATTTATATTTACACTTATTTACTTGAGAGACAGACTGATAGACAGACAGACACAGATAATGAGAGAGAATGGGCCTGCCAGGGCCTCTACCCACTGAAAAGGAACTCCAGACACATGAGACACCTTGTGCACCATTAGAAGAAATTTAGTGGGAAATCAGGAATGGAGAATTAGTCTAGATTACCAGTTGAAGGCATTTATAGTTACTTTATTGAACAGCTATACTGATAAGCACCAGAGTAGGCATCTTCTGCTCTTTTTGCTGACCTCTGTTTGTATGTTTGTATGGGTCTCTATGCTTCCCCTTCTCCTATGTGGCAGTTGATTGTTGGTGGCTCCTGTGATGCTTAGATTGGCCTTCCCTTCAAGCTTTTGGCCAGGAATCCTGAGTTAGCTCATGGACCTCGTGCTCCCCTACAGTTTGAGGAATTAGATTTTTTTTTTTTTAACTCTTTACTATAATTAAGTAGGCTGCATTTTAACGTCCTTGATGGAATACTTTCCCAAGTGAAGACATTGCAAAGGAAATATCAGAGCCAAACCACAGAGATCTTTTAAGTTGGTAGTTTAAATATACATTTCCCTTTAGAGTCCAGTTTTGAAAGCATCTTAATCTCTAGTGTGATGATGAAAATATGGCTTATCTCACCTTTCACAAATGAGAATTTTTAGTGTAAAAGCCTTAAGGACAAATGAGGGAGAATGTGGTATATGATCTAGACAGTAAAAAAAAAGAGAAGAAAAAAAACAAGCCTCAGCATGCTTCTATCCAGGCAGAGAAGGCTAGCAGGTAGCTGTGACTAGTTTCCTTCTGCAATATGGCTGGGAAGTGGCTGCTGTGTCGGCCTATGTACCCACCCTCCTTAACATTTGTGTAACTTGTTTTGCCAGTGCAATATGAGTCCCAAGTATCTTGTTCTGGGGAGAGGTGGTTAAAAAGTGCATTTGGACCGCTCTTTTTCTGTGTTAGCTTTGGACACCAAATGTGTAAGGTGATAGCCAAAAGACAAAATGTTTAACCAGCTTGAATATTTTATATTACAGTAGCTAGCTAGCATTGTCCTAGTGCACATGTCTCTAATATATTTATATTACTTACTTTTATTTCATTTTACTTTTTTGAGAGAGAGTGTGTGTGCAACAGCACAAACGCCTCTGGCCACTGTAAAGGAACTCGAGACACATGACTTGAAATGCAAAACAGCACTGAGTTATAAAGTTCTGATGTAGAATTGTTTTAAAATTTGATGGGAAAGGTCACTGTCATTCCTTTGATTTTCATTATTCATGGTCATATAACAGGAGACAAATTCACACATTTATGGGGAGTAGTAGTATGGTAGGTGGAATGGAAAGTTTGACACACATGACTACTCAGCCACTTCATCTCCTTATTGTCATGCAGGGCAAATAAGTTGTGGATACAGACAGAGGAAACCACAAATTATCCACTACAGTCACATTACTTTAAAACTCCTGAGGCCTGTTCCTAAAAGAAAGCAAGCACAATTTGTTCCGAAGCCATCCAAGAACACTGTAGGGTGCATGCCAGTATTGGATGAGGGGGCACATCCCAGTAATCCCAGCTGGCTCTGCCTAGTTATTTTTTTTCTCTCACTCTCTCTGTCTCTCTCAAAATAAAAACTCAAAAAGAAGCATTGAAGCTAGAGATGATTCAGTGGAATAACTGACTTGCTGTGAAACTCTTGAGTACAGGAGTTTAGATTTCCAGATCTATATAAAAGCCAAAAGCAGTGATAGGCTTCTGAATTCTAGCATACTATGTCTAAAGCAATATGGGAGGCAGAGTCAGGCAACTTTACATGGATCACAGAAACTCAAGCCAATAGCTAGTCTGGTAAGTGCAGTGGAGATAAGAGATCCTGTCTCAAGTAAGATAGATGGTGAGGACTGACAGTTGTCCTCTAATTTCTAATGCATGCTATGGCATGCACATAGAACACACACACAAATACAAAGAAGAGTTTAAAGGCTCTTGCTTTTAAGCTGTTGTATTTTTCTCAAGTGTTAGCTTTTTGTGCTTGTTTTGATTTTTGGTTTAACATAGGGTTGTGTGTGAATATGGGATATGTATGCATTTTGGCCTGTTAGGGTGGGTATAGGCTTTATATATCCTTAAATGTTTAAAGTTCTATTGTTGTTCTAATGTTTTATTTTCTATGAAAAAGTCTTAAACACAGGCAATTTGCACTGGTGTACTAATCACTGACCCAGAACTAAAGTCTCAGAGCCTGGCATGAAGATGTCAGGGAAGCTAGCTTTGCTCACACTCCCTTGAACGATTGTGGCTGCCTGTCTTTTCCCTCTGTCATGAGCTTAGAAGAGCATACGGTCTTGAGCAATATGATCCCAGACAGAATCATAAATTACTTACCCTTTCTCATCATCACCTGACTATTCCCCAAACATCATAGGGGTGTACGTTTACTCTGTTTGCCACTATTTCCTCCTTTAGAAGACAATAATCAAACATGAGATAGGAGTGGAAAGGAAGGGAGTGACAGTTGCTTTGGTTCTCAATTGAGCTGTCTCATTCATTCACATCCGCACAATGTCTCCATTCCATCACCCAATTCTCAGAAGACACTACAGAGTGGTGTTTCATCTCTTTCACATAAGACTTTTCAGGAAACTCTAGGGGTCTGGCCAGTGATCAAGCTTCCCTTCTGCCTTCAAGGCAGACTGACCAGAACCAAAATGTGCAAAGGTGCACTTCAATCGGATGCCCCTGTCCTGGGTTCTATTGCACTTTTAGGATCTATGTCCCAGTATGACAGGATGGTCAGTATCCTATTGATAAACTGATCTCTTGGCTCCAGGCAACTCACCTCTCCTGGTGCTCCGAGAGGTCTGGCACTGAAGTAGTAATGGAGGTCAAAACACTATCACTGGTCCAGGTTAATGCACCAGAATGTTGCAGGTGCCAGAGAAATGGGATTGCCAAGGTGCTGTATGCCAAGTAGCAGTTTATTTGTGTTGACACAAACTTAGTGGATTTATTTCAAATCTGTGCCCCAAACCTAGTGGGGCATTGCCTTACATACACCATGTTATCTTCGTCTTCAATATATGGTGATACCCATGTTTTGATTGGCTACTTTGCCCTTTCTAAGCAGAGTTTACTGCTCTGAATGGCAGACTTTACCATAGTTAGTTAGAGGGAAGAGGAGAGAGGGAAAGGGTGTGGGTTATAGAGGAAACATGGTATAATGTCAAGTAGGCTCAGGCTAACAGTCTGTGCAGATGTTTCTTTTTTCTTTTCTTTTTTTTTTTTTTTTTCCTTTTGGGTTTTCCAAGGTGGGGGTCTCACTCTACCTCAGGCTGACCTGGAATTCATTATGTAGTCTCAGGGTGGCCTTGAACTCATGGTGACCCTCCTACATCTGCCTCCCAAGTGCTGGAATTAAAGGTGTTTGCCTGCAAAGTCTAAGGACTCAGCTTCAGAAATCCAGGAACCACATAAGCCAGATGCACTAGGGGGCAAATGCATCTGGCATTCACTTACAGTGGCTAGAGACCCTGGCATGCCCATTATTTCTCTATCTGCCTCTTAATCCCTGCATTCAGGACACCAAGGTAGGAGGATCACTGTGAGTTCCAGGTCAGCCTAAGAATATATATTGAATACCAGGTCAACCTGGGCTAGAGCAAGAACCACCCTTGAAAAAGAAAAAGAAAATCAAGGAAAACGAAAAAGAAAAGAAAACTTCTTTGCAGCCAGTAAAGCAGGCTGCTCACCCCAAGTGAGAATAAACAAGTGCCCTCTAAGGCTCAGTGAACATTCTGGAAGAGGGACCAAAAGAATATAATAGCCACAAGGTGGGAAAGTTTATTTTGAAATGTTGTTTATACACACACACATGAGAGAGACAGAGAGTGAGTCTGGTGCATTCATGACCCTACAGTGAAGTCTGATAACCCTACTGAGGAGGGGTCTCAGTGGCATGGGAAGGGAGTAGAGGGAGCAAAATACTTTGAGTAAGACAGTGCATTTAACTCTGTTGTAGAGCATTTGCCTAGCACACCCAAGGCCCTACATTGGTTCCTATCAACTAAATAATCAATACTTTATTAATCTAGAAAAGCAGATTAGAGCTGACCTAGATTGAAGAATCTCATCTGTAAATGTTCCCTAGGTATTCTGACACTATAAAAGTAGAAAAGATTGCTGGCTAAGAAGACTTTGGCTACAATAATAATCTTGACAATCCTCCAAGACTTTTCCTTCCTATTCCTTCTGTCCTTCAAGTCACTTCCTTGCACATTTGCATCAGGGTCATGGTTACCAATTTATTCCATGGTTAGCACTACTACATTAAAACTGTCTTTTTCAATTCTGCACTGAGTTCTGCTGTCCATTGCAGTTTCTTGGTTCATATGCTTCTTATCAAATGTGAACTGTTTATCTTACTTTTATCCTTACCTTCAGAGGTGACAGAAGCATTTTATTAGTTTGCCTCATGTCCTGGGAATGTGCTTAACCATTTAATTTCCCTATTTCTGCTACTTTGAATGAGGAACTATAACCAATCATAATTCCTCACATTCCTCTGAAGCAACACTTCCCAATAAGAAAAACTCTCATGGCCAATAAGAACAACTAGGGGCTAAGGAAGATGGCTCAGCAGTTGAAGATACTTGCTTGCTTACTTGCTCGCTTGTCAAGCCTGCTGCTCAGGGTTTAGTTTCCCAGCACCATGTAAACCCATATACAAAGTGGCATGTGCATCTGGAGCTCATTTGCCCTGCCAAGAGACCCAATGGGTGACCATACACTCACATTGAAGTGAAAAAAAAAAAAGAAATATAATGATTCTTCATAAGCATTCATTTTGAATGGTTTTGTAACTGCATTTTTGGAACATTTTTTTTTCGTTTTTAGTTATGCATTTAACTGCCAATCAGAAACCATAATTAGATGCAAGAACTCACTAGAAAAATCCAAGCCAGAAACACATGCAATAATTTAGTGTTATGTGGACCAGCTTTATTAGGCTTGTTTGTTTGCATTCTCATGGTAGGGTCTTGCTCTAGCCAGACAGACCTGGTATTCACTATTCTTAGGCTAGCCTCTATCTCACAGGGATCCTCTTACCTCTACCTCTCAAGTGCAGGAATTAAAGTTGTGTGTCACCAAACCAGCCTCTGTAAGGCTTTTGAAACATGGATATTTTCTGAAGAATATCAAGGACTACCAGAAGTCTTTTTAGCTCATTAGTCCATAGCCTTCAAATGAAACCTAGATATACACATCTTGCCATGCACAAAAATCAGGTCCAAATGGATCAAAGACCTTGATATAAGATTGGGAACTCTACCACTACTGGAAAAAAAATAGGAGGAACTTTCCACTATATAGGAGTGGGAAAAGATTTCTGATCAAAACCCCAGTATCTCAGGAAATTAAACAATAATCACTCACATATTGGGATCTCACAAAGCTGAAAAGTTTTTTCACAGACAAATACAATAAGCAGACCCAATAGATTAACCACAGAATGGGAGAAAAACTTTGCTGGCTATACAACTGACAGAGGCCTAATTTCCAGAATCTACAAAGAACTCCTTGGTTTCCCACCAGAAATGGTTGGTAAGACACTATTGCTGGAGACTCCACAGACATGGTCTGCAAGTTCACTGAGAAACCCTGCTGGAGCTGAGCTGAAAACCTCCTCCATGTAGACCATCTGACAGAAAGCCAGAAAAAGCCATGCTGCATGCAGTTCAATGGAAGAGAGAAAAACCCATTGAAGATACCCAACAGTGGACACTGCAATCTCATATTTGGCCAGCCAGGCCAAATGAGCCAACAGGTGCAACAGTGGCACATCTTTTATGGGGGAAACCAACTGCCCTCTAATTTCACTGGGGGCCCACTCCATGTGATGGAATATATCCCTGATACTGAAAACCTACAACAGGTGTAGTCATGAGCCCTAGGTGTCTAACGTCTGCTACTGTCAGGTTAAAAGCATATACTATGCTCATCAAACTGCCCAGTAAGCACTTCTCTTAATGTTCATACCCATATATTAATGACATTCTCATTTTTGGTTAAAGAACCTTGTCTTTTCAGGTGACAGTGACCTTGGGATGACTCAGAAGGCACCATGGTACTGAGAAGAAGTGACAGAGAAGTGCTCAGCACTGAAATATCTCAATCACAACTTCCATGGCTCAGGGTCCACTGCAGAAGAGGTGCAAGAAAGAATGTAAGAGCCAAAGGAAGGGTAGGACTCCTTACAATGTGCTCCTCCAGACACAAAATGGCCAGGATATCCATGACCTCACAATGCCTGACACTACCTACATAATACCATCATAATAGGAAGAAAAGATAATGACATAAAAATAAAAGAGAGACTGATTGACAGGGATAGGGATTATAATGGAGAGTAGAGAGAAGTAGGAGTGATTCAGAGCATTTAGAGCCCACATAGGCAGGCAGAAGCAGCTCCAGCATTGGTGGCACCAGTTCCACGGGCCACAGTTACAAGGCTTGGCTTGAGCCACAGGAAAAACCAGGTGAGAGGATTCTCCACTCACATTGGAGCTCCTGGCATACTCAAGAAACGTGAATGGGGGACCACATCAACGAACAGAGTAGCAGCTCATGAAGTAGAGAATCACAAAGACCAGCAGGAAAACTAGAACCACCATCCACAGCCTCCCCTCCCCACCGCCAAATCAAGCATCAGCAAGCACCAGAGACCTGGGGCAGGGAGCTCATAGCACCCAGCACTGGTAACCAGAGCAGCGACCCAGTGACTCAGCCAGCCTATGTGGACCCACAATGTACCAAAGAGGGACCCAAGCAGGAACACAGCATAACTGATACCAAAATCATCCCAAAAGGTAACTGGGATTACACCAGGTCAGTACCAGCCAAACAAGCCTGGTATATAGGCTTCAATAAGAAGTGCTAATTGCACCTTCCATGTCAGGATCAATTATATGTTAAATCTGATGGATAGTTGGATTTACCATTCTTAAATAAGATATATTTTGGGCTTGTCATTTGTTGCTTCCTCATTTATAGTGGCTTTGTTTCCTCTTCTGTTGTTCACTAGGGAAAGGTATCACTTGGTCACAAGCTGACTTGGAATCGCCAACAGAACAGAAATCTTAGCCTCCTACTTGACAAGATTAGGGGTATGGGGCAACACACATGCTAAGGGACTGTGACTTTGTTAGAAGATCTGGTTGTCAAAATATCTACCCTTGCATAAATACTCTGTGCTATTTTTCATTGAATGTGTACAATGTTTAGTTAAATTTTAGAATCTGCCTGTATTTTGTTCCACTCAGCCTACTAAATACTCTCATACCAGGCAAATCCAACATATAGGGTCCCTTTTGTAGATACTCTAAGAGTCTTAAGAGCCACACCTAGCACCTTAAGCTCCTACCCTAAAGATATATAACATCAGATTTATGGATACACCTAATAATACTGCAGCTAATTCGAAAATACAAGCATTATATTAATCCAAGATGCAAAAATTTGTACATTATAACACAAGAAACACCAAAAATTAAGACAATATAAATCCACCAAAAAGTATTGATGCACCAGAAAAGACCTCCAGTGAGAATGATTTAGAGGAAAAGCCTGAGAAATATTTCCAAAGAATGATTATAAATATGTTCAAAGAAGTCAAAGAGGAAATGAAAGGAATCAACGAAGACACAGGAAACCAATTTAATGAAACAAAGAGATCAATACAAGACATGAATACGGAAATAGAAATAATAAAGAAAAACCAGTCAGAATTACTAGCAATGAAGAACACAGTCAATGAAAAAAAAAAAAAAAAAAACTCTGAAGAAAATCTCACCAATAGAATGGATGAAGGAGAGGAAAAAATATCTGACCTAGAAGACCAGGTGGCAGGTCTAATAAAAGTCCAACAAAGAGAAAGACAAACTAATAGGAAAGTATGAAGGGGAATTTCAATATATTCAGGACACTATTAAAAGATCAAACATAAGAATTCAGGGTATAGTAGAAGGAGAGAATTTTACTCCAAAGGCATAATAGGAATTTTCAATAAAATTATGGAGGAAAACTTCCCCCAAATGGGGAAAGAGATGCCAATACAGATACAGGAAGCCTTTAGAGCACCAAACAGTCAAAACCAGGAAAGAAACTCTACTCACTATATTATAATTAAAATACCAAACATAAAAATCAAAGAAAAAATATTGAAAGCAGTTAGAGAGAAAAATCAAGTTACATACAAAGACAAGCCCATCAGGATCACAGCAAATTACTCAACATAAACTTTAAAAGCCAGAAGGGCTTGGAGTGATGTATTCCAAGCTCTGAAAGACAACAACTGTCTAACAAGGTTACTTTTTCCTGCAAAGCTATCCATCTAAATAGACAGAGAAATAAGGACATTCCACAACAAAAGCAGGCTAAAGGAATATTTGAAGACAAAACCAGCTCTACAGAAAATACTTGAAAGAATCCTCCACGCTGAGGAGAAAGAAAAGCACACATATAAGGAACCTGGGGGGGGGGGGAATGCTCAAATACTAGTTAATACAAGAAAGCAAAGGTAAAACCAGAAGAACTACAAAAAGTGATAAAAAATAAATACACAACTTTCAATAATATCTCTTAATATCAATAGCCTCAATGCCCCAACCAAAAGACATAGGTTTGGAGACTGGGTTAAAAAGCAGGATCCTTCAATTTGTTGCCTCCAAGAAACTCAACTTTATACAAAGGATGGGCACTATCTTAGGGTGAAAGGTTGGAAAATGGTGTTTCAAGCAAATGGGCCTAGAAAACAAGCAGGGGTTGCTATCCTAGAATCTGACAAGGTAGACTTTAGTCCAACATTAGTTAGGAAAGATAAGAAAGGTGACTTTATATTGATTAAAGGTACACTCCAACGGGAGGACATTACAATCCTAAACATATATGCACCTAACATGATGGCTCCCATCTTCATCAAACAAATGCTATTAGAACTAAAGTCACAGATAACATCATACATAGTTGTAGTGGGTGATTTCAACAACCCAATTTTCATCAATTGACAGGTCGTCCCAGCAAAAAATAAACAGAAAGGCATCTGGATTAAATGAGGTCATAGAACAAATGGACCTAACATATATAGGACATTTCATCCAAATGTTGCAGAATACACATTCTTTTCTGAAGCACATGGAACATTCTCTAAAGTAGACATACATTAGGACACAAAGCAAATCTTAACAAATACAGGAAGAATGAAATAATTCCTTGCATCCTATCTAATCACAATGGACTCAAACTACAAATCAATAGCAACAAAGGAGCTATAGAGCATACACAAAGTCATGTAAACTAAACAATACAGTACTAAATGATGAATGGGTCAATGAAGGAAATCAAAAAAATTCATAGAGTCAAATGATAATGACAACACAACACAGCAAAACCTTTGGGACACAATGAAGGCAGACCTAAGAGGGAAACTTATAGTTTTAAGTGCTTATATTAAGAAATTAGAAAGGTCTCAGGTAAACAACTTAATGCTTCACCTTAAAGCCTTGGAAAAAGAAGAACAATGCAAACTGATTTTCAGTTTCATGAAAACAAATGACCACAAATGCCAGTGAGGATGCAGAAGAAGAGGAACCATTCTACAGTGTTGGTGGGAATGCTACCTGGTCCAGTCATTGTGGAAATCAGGGTGGAGGTTCCTAAGACAGCTAAAAATAGATCTACCATAAGACCCAGATATAGCATTCCTAGGCATATATCCTAAGGATTCATCTCACTACCTTAGAGATACTTACTTGCTCAACCATGGTTACTGCCACTCTATTCACAATATCTGGGAAATGGAACCAGCCTAGATGTCCCTCAACTGATGAGTGGATAATGAAGATATGGCACATTTACACAATGGAGTTCTACTCAGTGATAAAGAAAAATGAAGTTATGAAATTTGCAGGAAAATGGATGGATCTGAAAATGATTATACTAAGTGAGGTATCCCAGGCCCAGAAAGCCAAACGGCATGTGTTCTCTCACATATGTGGATCCTAGCTCTAGATGATTGGACTTCTGTATGAGTAGGAAGAAAACTCAGTAGCAGAGGCCAGTAAGCTAGAAAGGAGATATAAAGTGAATAGAAAGGAAGGGAGGGGGTACTTAATAGTATGGTATTGTATATATGTAAGTAGATAAATAGATTAATGCAGGGTGAAGAGGCCTAAGTAAGGTCAGGGGAAGAGATTGAGTAAAGGAAAGGTGGAGTAAGGGCTAATCAAAATCTAAGAGGATATAAATAAATCATATGGAAACCTACTTTTTTGGAAAATTGAACACTCAGAAGCCATAGATTGTTACTAGAAAATTTTCAGTGCCAGGGATGGGAGGTCCCTGATGCCCTTAAAACATTACACTGCAAGCCTTACATTTGGCCAGCCAGGACAAATGAGCCAACGGGTGCAACAGTGGCATGTCTGTCATGGTGGAAACCAACTGCCCTCTAATTGGACTGGAGGCCCGCTCCATCTGAGGGTATACATCCATGATACTAAAAATCTACAACAGGGATAGCCATGAGCCCTAGGGGTGTAACGACTACTGCTGTCTGGCTAAATGTATACACTATGCTCACCAAACTTCCCAGTAAGCACTTCTCTTAATGTTCATACCCATATATTAATGCCACTCTCACTTTTGGTAAAGAACCTTCTCTTTTCAGATGGCAGTGATGTTGGGATGACTCAGGAGGCATCATGCTGCTGGGAAGAAGTGACACAGGAGTGCTCAGCATTGGAATATCTCTATCACACCTTCCAAGGCTCAGGGTCCATTGCAGAAGAGGTGGCAGAAAGAATGTAAGAGCCAAAGGAAGGGTAGGACTCCTTACAATGTGCTCCTCCAGACACAAAATGGCCAGGATATCCATGACCTCACAGTGCCTGACACTATGTACACAAGACCATCATAGTAGGAGGTAAAAGATGATGACATCAAAATAAAAGACAGACTGATTGAGATGGGGAGGGGATATGATGGAGAATGGAGTTTCAAAGGGGGAGGTGTGGGGGAGGATGGCATTAACATGGGATATTGCTTACAATCACAGAAGTTTTTAATAAAAATAAATTAATTATAAAAATAATAGTATATAAAAAGAAAAATAAATTGAAAAAAGGAACTCAAAAACATAAAAAATAAAGCCAAACAACCCACTCACAAAGTGAAGCAGATAAATAAACACTTAAGAAAATACTGAACATTCCTAACCATCATGGAAATGCAAACATTAAGGAAGCAGAGGTATAAGGAGAATCCCCATGAGTTCCAGGCAATCTGGGATTGCCGAGGGTGTCCAAGTCACCCTGGGCTTTAGTGAGACCCTGCATCACTAAAAAGAAAAAAAAAACGAACCTTTTCTGATCAATGCATTGACTCATACAGAGACTTTGAGATGGTGATAGCACTTACATAGCAAAATGTTCCATTCGTATTCAGACTTCTTGCTGTCTGAGTATTTTCAATATAGGATAATATTACAGGATAATGTATTTGTATTTTTCTCTCCATATCCCAGCTGGAAAATGGATTTGCTATTGGGACTGGGGAAATTGGCTCAGTGTGTAAATGCACTTGCTGTAAAAGCCTGCCAACTGAAACGAAACCCCCCCAAATCCATGTAAAGCTGGACTGTGTAGACCACATGTGTAATCACAGCATGCCCACACCAGACAGGAAGTAGAAACAAGAGACTCCCTGGAAGCTCATGGGCCAGCTAGCCTGGGTAAACAGACCTAGTACAGGACAAAACAAAAATTCCTGTTAGCCGGGCGTGGTGGCGCACGCTTTTAATCCCAGCACTCGGGAGGCAGAGGTAGGAGGATCGTCATGAGTTCGAGCCAACCTGAGACTCCATAGTGAATTCCAGGTCAGCCTGGGCTAGAGTGAGACCCTACCTTGAAAAACCAAAAAAAAAAAAAAAAAATCCTGTTAATACTAATCTAGAGGCAGGTGGGGTACCCACACCTGTAATACCAGAACTTGAAAGGCTGAGGCAGGAGGACAGCTGTGTGTTCAAGAATAGTGTGGGTTATAGAGTAAGTCCCTATCTCACAAAATGAAAACAACAGGCTGGGAGTGTAACTCAGTTGGTAGAGTGCTTGCCTAGCATGTACAAAGCCCTGGGCTGGATCCCCAGTATTACATAAACCAAATGTGAGCATGCATGCCAGCTTGCCCAGCACTCAGAAGATAAAAGAATGAAGATCAGAATTTCAAGGTTATCCTCAGCCTCAAATCCAGGACAGACTCTCTAAAAAATAATAGCAATAAAGCTAGAAAAGATAAAAACTTCTGGGGAGATTCTGCAGATTTCACATGCCTGGGCAACAAGGTCACTGAAAAATCCAGCTGGTGCTGAGCTGAAAATCTTCTCCCTGTAGACCAGCCAACTGAAAGCTGGAAAAAGCTACACTGCATGCAGCCCTATGGGAGACTGAAGTCATCAATGGTGAAAACAGTGGACACTGGAAGTCTCAAGTTTGGCCACACAGGCAAAATGACCAAACAGGTGCAATAGTGGCATGTCTGCTCTGGGTAAACCAATTGGTCTCTAAATGGACTGAAGGCCCGCTCTATGGGAGGGAATACATGCCTGGTACTGAAAACCTAATCAAAAGCCTACGGCAGGGGAGGTCATGAGCCTTAGGCTATACCTGCTCCTGTATGAGTAAATGAATATATTACTCTCACAAAACTGGCCTGAAAGCACTACACTTAATCTTCATATTCATATATTAATGCTACTCTCACTTCTGAGTAGAGAAGCTTCTCTTTTCAGATGGCAGTGACCACTGGGATGACCCAAAAGGCAACATAGTGCTGAGAAGGGATGGAGGAGTGTCCAGCACTGAAACATCTCTATCACACCCTCCAAGTCTCAGGTTCCATTGTGGAAAAGGTGGCAGAAAGAATGTAAGAGCCAAAGGAAGGGTATCACTCCTTACAATGCAACTGTCCAGACAGAAATTGGCCCAGATAACCATGACCTCGCAGTGCCTACCAATACCTTCACAAGACCCTCATAATAGGATAAAAAGATGATGACATCAAAGATGTTATAAAAATAAAAGAGAAACTAAGAGAGGGAGGGGGTATTATGGAGATCACAGTTGTGAAGTGGAAAGTGGGGGAGGGGAGGTAAATATGGTTTATTGTCTGTAAGTATAGAAGTTGTCAATAATTTTTTTTAAAAAAGCAACAACAACAAAATTAATTGAAACACTACCTTCAGACTCTGGCTGTTCGGTTCACTACATACCAGTGTCAAGGCACAAGTCTTTGATCCCAGCACTTGGGAGGCAGAGGATGGAGAATTGCTGTGAGTTTGAGGCCATCCTGGGACTGCAGAGTGAGCTCCAGGTCAGCCTGGACTAGTGTCAGACCCTACAGGGAAAAAAATAATCCACCATACTATAAACAGTTCTTAATTCCTCACATTTACAAGTTTTCCCTCAGTGTAGAGAGGGAATGAGTTACTAAAGGGGATTAAATGAAAAGGTCTTCCCATGTTAGCATTGGAAAAAAGGCAGAAGCAATGTGAAGCATCTCTAGAAAAATTAGTGTGGCTTAATTTTTTATTTTTTTGTTTTGTTTTTGGAGTTAGGGTTACACTCTAGCCCAGGCTGACCTGGAATTCACTATGTAGTCTCAGGGTGGCCTTCAACTCAGAGAAATCCTCCTACCTCTCTATCCTGAGAGCTGAGATTAAAGATGTGTGCCATCTACCTGGCAAATATTTATTTGAGAGAGAATGGGTGTGCCAGGGCCTCTAGCCACTGCAAATGAACTCCAAACGCATATGACACCTTGTGCATCTGGCTATATGTGAGTACTGGGGAATCAAACTGAGGTCGTAATGTTTTACAGGCAAGTGCCTTAACTCCTGAGCCATCTCCCCAGCCCCTAGTCTGGCATTTCTTGATTGTGTTTTTAAAAAATGTCATAGAAATGGGGCTGGAGGGATGACACAGCAGTTACATATGCTTGATTGCAAAGCCTGATTGCCTGTGTTCAATTCTCAAAGTGTAGTATGTATCTGGAGTTCATTTGCATTGGCAAGAAGCACTAGCACCCATACTATTCTCTCTCTGCTTGGAAGAATTTTTTTTTCAAGGCAGGGTCTTACATGACCCAAACTGACCTGGAAGTTACTGTAGAATCTATGGTTCGCTTTGAGCTCATGATTATCCTCCTACCTTTGCCTCCCAAGTGCTGGGATTAAAGGGATGTGCCACCAAGCCTGTCCAAAAGTTAATTTTTTTTTGTTGCTGTTGATTTTAAGATAATGTTTTAAACATTTTTAACATTTTATTTATTTGGCAAGAGAAAGGGAAAGAGGCAAGCAGGTAAGTAGGTAGGTAGATAGACAGGCAGATGGATGAATAGATAGCATTTTGGACAGGTTAAATGTTGTGTCTGACATCAGCACCCAGCAGTCTTAGATAGGAGAGGAAAAAATATTTTTAACATTTTATTTATTTAGCAGAGAGAAAGAAAGAGGCAGGCAGGCAAGTAGGTAGGTAGGTAGACAGATGGATGAATAGATAGCATTTTGGACAGGTTAAATGTTGTATATGACATCAGCATCCAGCAGTTTTGGATTGGAGAGAGATTAAAAAAAAAAATGTAGCTGCTCTTTCTGTAATTTGTAAGGACTTGAAACAAAAGCTTAATACCTTATAATTTTTAATCCAGAAATTTAAAGAGCAGTATTTTTGTGGCTTGACTTACATCCTCTAATGTTAAATATTATCAAACCCTATTAATCGGTCAAAAATAGGATTTGTAATAACCCTTAAAATAGACTAAAAGCTTGTCATCTATGTTAGTAAGCATATCTGAATTATCGGTTAGTAGACCCTAGATTTCATTACAAATACATGGATTATGAATGATGATAAAATGTTTCAAAAGAGTACATAAAGTTTTAAGATGGGAAAATGTTTGGGGAGGAAATCACTATGGGTTTCTTGTACATAAGTTTTAAGATGGGAAAATGTTTGGGGAGGAAATCACTATGGGTTTCTTTTATTGAGTTTGGGTATCTTCAATTCAACAAGTTACTAAAATTGTTAGGACTAACTTTTGATGCATTTCATTTCTGATCTTTGAACCATGCTTTTTCCTCCCCTAGCACTTGAACTGAATACTTTTGCTGTCAGCATGGAAGACACTTACAGTATGTACTCCTTGCTGCATTTCAACCTACAACGTATTTACATGTATGTTGCTGTCTGACTTGTTTAATGTTTGTTGTGAAAAGTTCAAATTATTTTCCCTGAACTGCTTGGGAGGAAAGGTCTCTGTGTTATTCATTTATATAACTGCTCAAACTTGACATAAAATACCTTAGTCTGTATCATACCATACCACACCACCCTGAATTCATTGGAAATATGACACTTGAAACTTAACTCATTAAAGAGGTATGAGGGCCAGGTGTGGTATTATACACATGTAATCTCAGCTCAGAGGAGACTGAGTCAAGAAGATCTCAAATTTGAGGTCAGGCTGAGGTCCTTAGCAAGGTTCTGCCTTAAAAAAAAAAAATCAACCAACATCACACAGGAAGTGGTGGATTAAATATGAGTGCTACTCTCACTGCTAGCCTGAAAACCTACCCAGGAAGATGGTGGTAGATATTTAAGAGACCAAAAAGTCATCATAGTCAGGGATGGAGAGATGACTTAGTGGTTAAGATGAATGCCTGTGAAGACTAAGGACCCATGTTCAGTTCCCCAGTACCCACATATGCCAGATGCACTAGGGGGCAAATGCATCTTGGACTGATTTGTAGGGGCTAGAGGACCTGTTATGGCCATTTTCCCTCTATCTGCCTTGTAATCCCTGCATTAAGGAGTCCAAGGTAGAAGGATCACTGTGAGTTCCAGCCCAGCCTAAGACTAATGAATTCCAGGTAAACCTGGGCTACAGCAAGGCCCTACCTTAAAAAAAAAAAAAGAAAAACAAAATTATTTGAAGCCACTAAAGGAAAAGGGACCAAAATATTGTAATAGCCACAGGGTGGGAAGGTATAATATGAGATGTTGTTCAAACACACAGAGAGAGACAGAGAGAGAGAGAGAGAGATGGGGGGGGGGGGAGAGACTGGTGCACTCATGACCCTACAATGAAGCCTGATAACTCCACTAAGGAGGGGTCTCAGTGGAATGGGAGTGGAGGAGAGGGTGCATAATAGAATAACCCCCTTGAAGATGAGACCAGTATGCAAGATGTTCATGAGAGGATCAAATTTGCTCCAGTTTACAGCTAGGCCTAAGTTTCAGTTTCCCAGAGAGGCAGGCAAGACTTCTAGGAAAAACCACAAAGGGCTGTTAATCAACAGTGACCCTGACATGTGGCCGGGGAAGATAGCAGCCCAAGGGCCTGAGTCAGTTCCTGCAATACCTCTGGACTATGATCAAAAAAAGGACTTGCCTGAGATAGCAGGCTTCAGGGCTGAGTCAGTTCCTACAGTCTCTAAAACATGTGTAAACATGCCCAAGGATGGTAAAATCTGGGCCACAGCCAATCAAAGGTGTACAAATGTAATTGCTGCTTGCTTAGCCAATCACATTAAAAGATGTCCTAACTCTCCTAAAATTCCCCTAGCTGTGCTTACAAGGGGCCTGTGTGCTCCTCTCAGGGTCGCCATTTTATATGAATGGTTGACCCCTGCATGCTGGCTGATTCTGCAGAATAAATGCTCTTTGCTTTTATATACTATTTGAGTCCGGGGTCTTTCTTCAGCAATTCTTGGACCCTTACATTAGGGGGCTCACACTCGATTGCACAAGGACCCCCCAGACTCAGTAATGGAGCATTTCCAGGAGAGCAACTGGTTCTCAGCCAATCAGTGAGTTGGGGGCACCCTTCTGTACTGTTTGTCTTTGTTCTGTTCTGTTCCTTGTTTTTCAGGTAGATTTGGTGTCTTGACACAAGCTGGAGGCCCAGGAAGGTCAGGCAGATGTGCCAATTTTTACCACTGGGCCAAGGGGTTCCAAGGATGCTCCGGACCCCCATCTGCTGTATCCAGAGAGCTGCAGTCTGACTGTGGTTTTGATAGATACCAATGGGTCACACACATCTGGCGGAGCCTGTTTATGGGATAAGCCACCATCAGAATCATTTCGGTTTATTTTTCACTCCCTAGGAGGTTTGTTTCTGTTTCTGTGTGTTTATGCCATGTTTGTCCTTTTCTGCTTTCTTGAAAGACACCATGGGACAAGGGGCGAGTTCCAGCCCACTGAACCTAGTCCAGTCACACTTTAATGATTCCCGACACCTGGTGGACAATCTATGTTTAACAGTAAGGCCGGGAAAACTAACCATTTTTTGCAGGAATGAATGACTGACTTTGAATGTGGGATGGCCAGAGGGAGGCACCTTCCACCTTCCCACCATTTACCAAGTTAAAGGTATTGTGTATGGTAATCCTGGGCATCCTGATCAGGTCCCATACATCACTGTTTGGCAATAGCTGGTGATGCGCGCCCCTCTTGGCAGAGACCCTTTTGGCTGCCAACTCCAACGATCCTGTCCGTTAAGGAGTTGGGGCCACCAAAGGACTGCAAGCTGGCAATCCTACCTCCTCTCCATTCCCGAGGAGGCCCTCTATCCACATCCCTACGTACCTACCCCCGTGCCAGAATCCATACCGCAGGTGGTCACTGCCAATCCAGGCCCAAGGGAAGATAAAGGGAATATGATAAATCTTCCCCATACACGGGCCCAGGTCACAAGATAAGCAGAATCCACCACATTTGTGCTACCTTTACAAGCAACCGCCTGCCCCAAACAGGGGGGCTGACAGTATATGGCCCACATACCTTTTGCCACTAGTGACCTATATAACTAGAAAATGCAAAATCCCACGTTCTCAGAGAAAGCCTCTGCCCCATTAGACCTATTAGACTCTGTAGTAATTACCAACCAAACCACATAGGATGATTGCCAACAGCTTTTGGAGGTATTCTTCATGACTGAGGAAAGAGAAGGGTTGTTAGCCACAGATGAAAAGTCAGTTCTAGGGCCAAATGGCCATCCCACAGTGGTCCAGGACAACATTTATGTGGCTTTTACCTTGATTCGCCCGAACTGGGGTGCTAATGACCCTGCAAGTAAAGAAAGGCTGAAGGTCTACTGCCAGATTCTAATGGGTGGTCTCTAGGAGGCCACCAGAAGGCCTTCAAATTTGTCTAAGGTAGGCCAGGTCACACAAGGTAAGGAGGAAAGCCCAGGGGCCTTCCTAGAGCGACTGTTGGAGGTCTATCAGACTTACACACCCCTCCTACCTGAAGCAGAGGAAACTCAGCCCACTGTGAACACGGTTTTTGTCAACTAGGTGTTGCCAAACATCCGCAGAAAGCTCCAACAACTGGATGGATTCGCGGGTAAACAAATGGCAGAGCTCATAGCCATAGAATAAAAGGTCTTCAACAATAGGGAGACTCCAGAAGATAGCCAAACGAAAGGACTTTCCAGAGCACTACTGGCGGCTACAAGCAGAGAAAGATCTGATTCCCGAGAACTAAGAAATATAGCCTATGGAAGGGGGAAAGACAAACAAACCCCACAATAAAGGAGGGACAAGCCCATCTCCAAAATGACCAGCGTGATTATTACAAAAAAAAAAAAAAAATAGGACACTGAAAAAAATCACTGCCCCAAAAAGCAGAGGAAAAAAGGGCCAAAAGTTTTGGAGATAGAAGAACTGAGTGACTGAGGGCTTCAGGGCTTATATCCCTTCCATGAGCCCTGGGTAACCCTAATGGTGGAAGGGAAACAATAGAGTTCCTAGTCAACAAAGGGGCACACCATTCCATCCTAAAACAACCTATAGGGACCCTGTCTAACAAAAAATATGGGTCCAGGAGGCCACCGGAACTAACCAATATCCATGGACTACCCATAAAAGGTAGCCTTGGGAATGGGATGGGCAACCCACTCATTTATGGTCATCCCCAGGTACCCATACCTGTTCCTGGGATGAGACCTCCTGACTAAGATGAGGTCACAACTCCACTTTAGGTCCAAGGGAGTACAGGTCTTTAATGAAAATGGCCCCATACACGTTCTGACTATGTCTCTAGAGAAAGAACACAAATTCTATGCCCCGCCCCCTCTGACTGCCAACAAGGAGACATACTTAAAAAAATTAGGGGAAGAAATTCCAGAATATGGGCTGAAAGAAATCAGATGGGGCTAGCTAAACATCGGGTCCCAATTTTGGTACAACTAAAAGCTGATGCTAGTCCGTCCCGAGTCCACCAGTACTCTATGTCTCAAGAAGCACAAATGGGGTTAACACCTCACTTAAACTGACTCTGGGAACAAGGGATATTAGTTCCTTGCCTGTCTGCCTGGAACCCCCCCCCCCTGTCTACTGGTAAGAAAACCCCACTCTAATGACTACTGACCTGTACAGGACTTAAGGGAAGTTAATAAATGAGTAAAAGACATTCACCCAACAGTGACCAATCCATACACCCTGCTGAGCAGCTTGCAGCCTGAGTGGGATATCTACATGGTGTTGGATCTTAAAGATGCATTCTTTAGCCTGCCACTAGCTCCAGCTAGCTAACCCTTGTTCCCCTTTAAATGGAGCAACCTGGAGCATGTTTTCAATGGACAGCTGATCATGACTAGGCTACCACAAGGGTGTAATTACTCATCCACCATCTTTGTGGAGGCATGATATGAAGACCTGCATGAGTACCAGTAGGCACACCCCCCAAATAACCCTCCTGTAGTTTGTTAATGACCTCCTTATAGCTGCCTCAGATGAATAAACCTGTCATATGGTGACTGGTGCCTTGTTCAGAGAACTGGACTGGATGGGATATCCAGTGTCTGCAAAAAAGACACAGTTCTTCCAAAGGTAGGTAAGGTACATAAGGTACATACCAAGGGGGGCCAGTGTGCACTGTCTCAGGCCCAGAAAGAGATGATCCTCAGTATCCCCACTGCCAAACTTGATGACAAGTTCATGAGTTCTTGGGGTTGGCAGAATTCTGTAGACTCTGGGTGTCAGAACTCATGAAAATTGCTAAGCCTGTCTATGAGGCATCAAGCAGACAGGAGAATGCCTTGGATTGGACTCTAGAAATGAACAGAGCATTTCATCACCTCAAGAAGGCACTCCTTAAGGCCCCAGCACTGGCCCTACCAAACATCTACAAACCTTTCCACCTCTATATAGATAAAAACAAAGGCATAGCTAAGGGGTGCTGACTCAAACTCTAGGCCCTTGGAAAAGACCAATAGACAGACTATCTGTCCAAAAAACTGGACCCAGTAACACAAGGATGGTCAATCTGCCTGTGCATCGTGGAGGCCACCACGTTGCTGGTTAAGGATGTAGATAAGATTACTATGGGACAGGAATTGCTCATAATTACCCCACATGCCATTGAAGGGATTCTCAAGAATCCCCCAGATCGATGGATCTCTAATAAACGACTGGTACATTACCAGTCTCTGCTTCGGAACCCACCCCACATCCAATACAACCCTACCTCAGCCCTCAATCTGACAACTTTACTGCCGGACTCAGACCAGGACATTACATGTGACTGTTCAATTGTGTTCAACCAAATCCAAAACATGAGATTCAAACGGACAGATATCTCCTGACTGAATGCAGAGGTGGATTACTTCACAAACAGGAGCAGTTACATGCAACACAGAGTCAGGTATGTGGGTGCTGCTGTAGTAACTCTTGACTCTGTAGCATAGGCCTTTGCCCTGACATCCGGGACTTCAACCCAGATGGCCAAACTAATTGCCCTGACTTAGGCCCTTAAAATGGCCAAACACAAAATTAAAAACATCTTCATGGACAGCCAATACACCTTTGCCATGGGTCATGTCCACGGACTCATATGTAAGGAAAGTGGTGGAAGGAAAAACCATCAAAAACAAAGATGAGATCTTAGCCCTATGACAGGTGATATGGCTACTCCTCATGATAGCCATCATCCATTTCCCAGGCCATCAAAATGGGTAAGACAAAAGAACAGAAGGTACAGACTAGCCACTAAAGCCACAAAAAAGGCTGCACTAGACTCCACAGCCATGGCCTTGGTGGCTATGGTTCCACCAGGACTCCCTCCAACCCTCCATTACAGCTCAAAAGATAAAGAGGACCTAGCCAAATGCCAAGGACTCTTTTGAAAAGAAGGATGGTTAAACACAGCTGAGGGCTGAATAATTCTGCCTTCAAAATTTACTAAACAGCTCATTCATCAGATTCATCAAAATGCTGCTGAAAATAACTACAAAATTTTCCAACTAAGGCCCTTAGTGAATGAGATCATTTCCCACTGCCCTACCTGTAAGACAGTAAATCCCTAAGAAAAGGCCCCAGGAAACCAGCTACACAGACAGAAACCAGGTGCAAACTGGGAAATAGATTACACCAAAGACAAACCAGGTTCATATGGATACAAGTACCTTTTAGTTCTTATAGAAACCTTTTCAGGCTGGGTGGATGTGTTCCCCACCCAGAAAGAGACTGCCACCATAGTAGCTAAAAAGCTGCTAGAGAAAATTATCCCCAGGTATGGACTGCCTTCATTGTTGGGATCTGATAATGGGCCTGCCTTCATATCTCAGGTAACACAGTCGCTTATTAAAGTTGTAGGGACACATTGGAAACTTCATTGTGCCCACCATCCTCAGAGTTCAGGCCAGGGAGAGAAAATGAATCGGACCTTAAAGGAGACCTTAACTAAATTAACCCTAGAAACTGGCGGTGACTAGGAAGCCCTCCTTCCTTATGCCCTGTATAAGGCTAGAAACACCCCCTATACCCTAGGCCTAACTCCATTTGAGATACTATATGGGAGGACCCCTCCCCTTTTACCTAACCTTCAACCTGAGATCCTTCCAGAATTTGACTATCAGAAGATCCTGGAATCCATACCAGCACTCCATAAGGTCCAAAAACAGATTTGGCCGGATATACGCCAAATCTGTGAGTCAGCTCCCCCTCCTAACCCGCATTGCTTTGAACCAGGTGATGAAGTCTGGATTAAGAGACACAATCACAAGACTCTCATGCCACACTGGAAAGGCCTCCACATGGTAATCTTGACAACATCCACAGCCACGAATGTTGATGGAGTCAGAACCTGGATACATCACTCCCACATCAAACCTGCGAGATGAGAGGACACTCAACAGCTACAACACTGATGGGAGAGGCCTCCTGATGACTCCAGAAGGATAAAAGGTTCAGCCCCACCCATTGGACTCACTAAAGCTAAGACATTACAAATCCTGATCTTGGTCTCTGCTATGGGTTTGGCCCTCACTGGACCACATGAGCCATATAATCTCACATGGGCGGTTCCTAACACGACTACAGGGACGATTGTTAATTCCATGTCCATTCAGCCTCTATTGGAACTTGGTTCCCTGACATAACATTTGACTTGTGCACATTGACTGAAGGAGATTGGGATACCTATGCTGAACTCCAAAATTGCTACAACCCAAGTGGGCACAACATGGTGTGACACATCCCCTTCTATGTCTGCCCAGGGGGACAAGAGATCCAAGTCTCAGAAATCCAAACATGTGGGGGGGGGAACGATTCTTTTATGCAAATCTGGGGCTGCAAGTCAACATGAACAATCTCTTGGGAACCGTCAATTAAGGATGACCTTATTATAATTAAACAGAGCCCAGGGTCAGACTCACCAGGATGGGGGGGGGATATGGATTGCAGCGCAAACTCTACTCAAACAGTCTCTGTATACCATGTGCTTTTAGTACCTGTAATCCAATCACTATTAAGTTTTGAACAAAAGACAGAAAAGCCACCAACTGAGGAGCAGGAAACACGTGGGGACTACAGCTCTATAAACCAAATAGTGATTTTGGGATATTATTCACCATTCAGCTCCTAACTCAAAAAATAAAATTCGGGCCTGAAGTACCACTAGGCCCCAACCCAGTCCTGGCCCCTGTTAAGATGTCACCATAGGAGCAGGAAGCTGTGCCTACTGAAAGGCCCAATCTATCAAGTAAGCCTAGCATGACTTCTATCCCATTCAGGAGTTCTGCTCCAGGTCAGGAGCCCCAACCTTGATCCTGACATTGGGACTTAATCCGGGCCACCTATCAAATGATAAATAACTCTAGGCCTGAACTCACTGGTGACTTCTGGTTCTGCTTAGATGCAAGGCCTCCCTATTATATGGGAATATCCATCCTTGGGAAATACACCACCTCTGAGGATAATGGGTCCTGCCACTGGCACAACCTGGGCTTCCAGAGGTTAACTTTGGAACTGTTTGAAGGGAATAGACTCTGCACTACAGGGGGACATAAAGCTGTCCCCCATACTCATAGACACCTATGCCGCACCACCCCAAAACCCCAAATCAGATGTACCTCATCTCTCCAGATGATGTCTAGTAGGTCTGCTCTACTGGGTTGACTCCTTGTGTTCAAACTTTAGCTCTCAACCACACCAATGGATTCTGTGTACTGGTCCAGCTAACTTCTAAGATCCTTTATTATTCACGTGAAGACATGGAGACCCGACTCTACCCTCTCCCAACCAGAAGATCAAAATGGGTGGCAGTCGCTGCAGTCCTAGCCTCCACCCTGCTAGGACTCGGCATTGCCAGGACCAGTGGAGTGGGCACCTCGGCCGTAGCTCTCCAAGACAAAAATTACAAGAACCTAAGCCTAACAAAAGATGCTGATCTATCCGAGCTAGAAAAGTCCGTCTCACATCTTAAAACTTCCTTACCTTCACTAACCGAAGTTACTCTTCAGAACAGGCGTGGACTAGACCTCCTATTCATCCAACAGGACAGACTATGTCTAGCCCTAAGAGAATGATACTCTGTTTATGCTAACCATTCTCCAATAATCAACTATCAATGTCTCTAATAGAGAAAAAATTACAAGATACAGAAAAACAGAGATAAATATCCAAAACCTGGTATAAATCCTTTTTAAATTGGTTCCCTTGGCTCACTACCCTCCTTTCAGCAGGTGACAGGGCCCCTGATGCTTTTGCTCCTCGCCCTCCTGTGGGCCCTATATCCTTAACACTCTCACAAGGTTTGTCAAAGAAGGTGCATCTACTGTTCAGCTCATGATACTAAACTCCCAGTATCAACCCCCAGAAACCTCTCAAGGATTTGAGATGGAACCTATCTCAAGGGGGAAATGAGAGAATCAAATTTGCTCCAGTTTACAGCTAGACCTAAGTTTCAGTTTCCTGAAGAGGCAGGCAAGACTTCTGGGAAAAACCATGGACAAAGGACTGTAAATCCTCAGCGACCCTGACATGTGGCCGGGAAGATAGCTGCCCAGGGGCCTGAGTCAGTTCCTGTAATTCCGGTGGACTATGACCAAAAACAGGACTTGCCTGAGATAGTGGGCTGCAGGGCTGACTCAGTTCCTGCAGTCTCTAAAACATGTCTAAACATGACCAAGGATGGTAAAACATGCGCCACAACCAATCAAAGGTGTACAAATGTAACTGCTGCTTCCTTAGCCAATCACATTAAAGATGACCTAACCCTCCTAAAATTTCCCTAGTTGTGCTTAAAAGGGGCCTGTGTGCTCCTCTCAGGGTCGCCATTTTGTATGAATGGTTGACCCCCACATGCAGGCTGATTCTGCAGAATAAACGCTCTTTGCTTTTACATACTATTTGAGTCTGGCTCTTTCTTCAGCGATTCTCGGACCCTTACATTCACACAGTTCTCAGTTTACAAAAAAATCATTTGTGTAAGGCAGTGGACTTAACTCTGTTGTACAGTGCGTGCCTAACATGCTCAAGGCACTAGATTTAGTTCCTAGCCAGTAAATAAGCATTTTCTTTTTTTAAATCTAGAAAAGCAGATTAGAGCTGACCTAAATTGCCAGTGACTGAGAAACAAAGTTTTCTGGTAGTTCTCATTACCAGCTCTGACATATGCCACCATATGGGCAGTTGTACTAAATGCGATTCATAAGGTTTGTCCAGTCTGTCAGCTGCTGACATGGTCTTAACATTAACTAGTGAGGGGAAGGGTTAAATCAAGGGAAACTTGTAAGAGTCTCAACGCTAAATGATCCCTGGGTATTCTGATACTACAAAAGTAGAAAAGATTGCTGGTTAAGAAGACGTTGGCTACAATAATAATCTTGTCTGTCCTCTAAGATTTTTATTTCCTATTCTTTCTATCCTTCAAGTCACTGCCTTGCTTATTTATATCAAGATCATGGTCACCAATTTATTACAAGCTTAGCACTGTTCCAGAAAACTGTGTTTTTCAATCCCTCACTGAGTTCTGCTTTCCATTGCAGTTTCCTGGTTCATATGCTTCTTCCCAAATGTGAATTGTTTATCTTACTTTTATCCTTACCTTGACAAGTGGCAGGGAACATTTTATTAGGTTGCCACCTGTCCTGGGAGAGAATGTGCTTAACCATTTAATTTTTGTTCCTTCACCAAGCTTGTTAAGATGTGGGGTTCAGCCTTGCTGCTTATCTAGTCCAAGGAGGGTTTTAATCCTATATTTTCACTTAAGGGCTTTTCTTCACACAACAGTTCTGTTTTCCTACAGTTGTCTTAGCCTCAGGAGGTTCTGGGGTTTGTTTGTTTGTTTGTTTGTTTTGTTTTGTTTTTACAGATACTGGCTCCTTTAGACAGTTCGGCAGTCATTAAAGAACTTTTCTTCCTCTGCTTTCCCAAACATGAAAAGTAAAATTGCCTATATGGTAAAAGGAATGGGATCATTAAAGTGGTAACTAGAGTAACCAACAATACTTACAAGAGAGTAAATTAAAGCAGATGTTTTAAAAGTCTATCCACTAATATTTCTGAGCTTCCATAGAACATAGTTGATACAGAGCCATGCTTATCAACTTTGTTCATGTCATGAATTAAGAGTAAAGGCAAAGCTTTATTGTCCTCAACTTGTGTTGGGACCAGTTGCATTGGAGAGTATTGATTTGCAAAGGCAGTGGGCGACACTGGACATATTGGTACACCAGCAGTCAGTGTAGCATCGCCTTGCTGAGTGGAAATTGTAGTTGGAGTAGCTAGAGTATTGAAATGACCCTGAGTTAGCATGTTTAGAAAAGAAAATGGAATGCTGTTTAATTTAAGTGTGTCAAATAGTAAAACTGACCAGCAGAAGAAAACATTCAATCAGCAACTGAAACTTCACCCACATCACTGCTGAATCTTCTGGGCTTATGATTCAATCATAACCCAGTTTGAGTTTCGCATTTTCATTTTTTATGTTTGGTTTGGTTTTAGTTTTTCCATCCTATGGTCTTACTCAGCCCAGGCTGACCTGGAGCTCCCTCTCTAGCCTCAGGCTGGCTTGAGTTCAAATGATCCTCCTACTTCTGCCTTCAGAGTGCTGGAATTCAAGACATGCCCTACCACTGTACATATGTTCACTTATAATTCTTTAGTCAGCCTTTATCTCAATCTTAAGTTTCATTTGGAGTTATTCTTTTGCTACAGATTATGTTGAAAAATCCAATGTTCCTACAAAGCTGTACTCTTAAAAAGCCCAACTATTCTGTGTACTCAACTGTGATTCTCTCTCCTCCACTATACGCTCCAGACCCTGAAAGACTACTGCTGTCCCCCTATGATAAAAATCAGCAGACAGAGCTGGGCGTGGTGGCACAGCCTTTAATCCCAGTGCTCTGAAGGCAGAGGTAAGAGGATCACTGTGAGTTCAAGGCCACCCTGAGAGTACAGAGTGAATTCCAGATTTGGGAATTAACACCGCCAGGATGCAGGGCATTGTTGGTGGTGTGCTTATGGGTGTTATAGCCAGTTTCCCCTTGCCAGTGTTTGGCACTCTCCTGTTGCTATTGTACTCCTGATGTTGGCCAGGGGGTGATGTCCACCCTCTCCTCATGCCATCATTTTTCCCTGACATCATGGAGCTTCCCCTCGAGCCTGTAAGCCAAAATAAACCACTTTTTCCCACAAGCTGTTCTTGGTTGGGTGATTTCTGCCAGCAATGTGAACCTGACTGCAACACCACCTAATCAAATGCAAAGAGGTGGGTTGTTATTTTTTGTAATTTACCCTCTCATCACATTTGTTTCAAACAACTGAATTTTAGCCTGGCATGGGGGCATATGCCTTTAATCCAAACACGCAGGAGGCAGAGGTAGGAGAATCTCTATGAGTTCAAGGCCAGCTTGGACTAGACAGACCCTATCCTAAATTTTAAAAAGGTAGGTTTTGTAAACAAAAGTAATTTTAACATAAAGGCTTTTTTCTTCCTCCCCCCTGAGCTCATACCTCTTTTATACTCCCTTCCTTCATTTATATATTTGTCAATGAGTTTGAGCATATAGGAGCACCAGGGCCTCTGGCCAATGCCTGAGAACTCCAGACACATATGTCTGGCTTTACATAGGTACTGGGGTTTCAAACCGAGGCTTTCAGGCTTTGCAAACATGTACCTTTAACGGATGCCTCATCTCCTGAGCCCAAACAAAATTTTTTTAAAATAAATGTCAAACTGGTTTTAGGAGTCTACTTCTGTGTTAAATACCAACAATGATAGAAAGGAGTTTGTTTACTCCTTGGGAATACATCAATTTTCCTCTTTTGTTTTCTTCCCTGAATTAGTGATAATACATCCTTTAAAAAAAGGTATGTCTGGGGTAATCTTGTGTAAATATTTCTACTAGTTTGAGAGAGAGAAGGAATTGTCATGCCAGGGTCTCTTGCAACTGCAAATGAACCCCTGATATGTATGCCAATCTGTGGCTTCAGTTGAGTACTGGGGAATCAAACCTGGACTCAGAAACTTTGCAAGCAACCCCCTTTATTCAGTGAGCCATCTTCCCAGACCCTCTGAAATAGTCTTTGCAAAATAAAGTGAGTCCAAATATTTTCCTAGAAATGAGAAATTCTTCCTAAGTTAAAAATGTTATATGGTCATTATCCCCATAAGTATTGAGTGTAATAATAGCCTTACATTTTTCCTTTGTTAGTGGTTTGTTTGTTTCATTTGTAGTTTTAGTGTTTTTTTTTAAATTTTATGTATTTATTTGAGAGTGACAGACACAGAGAAAGAGGCAGATAGAAAGACAGAGAATGGGAGCACCAGGGCCTCCAGCCACTGTAAAAAAACTCCAGATGCATGTGCCACCTTGTGCATGTGGCTCATGTGGGCTGTGGGAAATTGAGCCTCAAACCAGGGTCCTTAGCCTTCACAGGCAAACGCTTAACCACTAAACCATCTCTCCGGCCCCTAGTTATTGGACTTTTGAAGTAGGGTCTCACTGTAGATCAGGGGGACCTGCAATTCACTCTGTAGTCTCAGGGCAGCCTCAAAGTCATGGTGATCCTCCTACCTCTGCCTCCTGAGTGTTGCAATTAAAGGTGTGTGCCAACACACCTAGCATCTTTGTTGGTGTTTTGAAACTTCAGAGCATGTGGAGAACTAGCAGTCAGCCCAAGACAACATTCTTCCCTAAAGTAACTTTATCCTGGAGGTGGAGAGATGGATCAGTGTTTAAACGTTCTTGATCTACAATTCTGCTGGCCAGACTTCAGAGCCCCAGCACCCAAGGCAAAGTGGATGCAAAGTGGTCTACTTTTTGTGTCTGTAATCTCAAGGTGCCATCAGCAATGGGAGGTAGAATCTTGAGAATCATGAAGCTAGTAGATCAACTAGTCTGACTTCCCAGTGGCAAATAACAAGAGTGAACCCGTGACAAACAAGAGAGAAAGAGGGGACCACTTCCCCAAGGTTGTCCTCTAATCTCCAAACATATGCCATTGCCCTGACATGCCCATACTTACTCTTTTTCTATGTTTCTCTTCCTATCACACTCAAGTAAGTAAAGTACTTTAAAATAATAATAAGTAAATACAGCTAGATTTTAAAAAGGTGGTGCATTCATCTGACATTCATTTGCTGTGGCAAGAGAGATCCTGCTGTACTCACAAACACTCAACACACGTACAGGATACACACACATACATGTGCACAAACACACATACAAATTATGAAAACTTTTTTTTTAATTTTTACTATTGACAACTATGACTAAATACAATAAACCATGATACTTCCCTCCCCTCCACCATTGCCATCTTCACAAATCCAGTCTCTATCCTATCCCCTCTTACTCTCACCAAGTCTCTCTTTTATTTAGATATAATCATCTAGAAAATACCTTTTTAATATTAAGTAATAGGGCCAGGCGTCATGGTGCACACCTTTTATCCCGGCACTTGGTAGGCAGAAGTGGGAGAGAGTTTTTGATTTGAGACCAGGCTAAGATTACATAGTGAATACAAGGAAAGCCTGGGCTAGAGCAAGACCCTACCTTAGAAAAGCAAAACAAATTAATTCATTAAGATAATTCATTAAAAATAAAACTTTGAATTGAATGTCTACTATATCTTATGAAAATAATGACAATTTCTACTTTTGGAAATTTTTGATTTGTATTTTTGTCTTTCTTCGACAGTGCTGAGGAATAAACTAAGGGTCTTACACATGATAAGCATGTATGCTACCACTGACCTTTATCTCCATATATGTGTGTGGTAATATGTGTGTAAACTAATCCAACACCTCTTTTTTTGTTTGTTTTTGTTCATTTGAGGTAGGATCTTGTTCTAGCCCCTAAGTGACCTGAAATTCATGACATAGTCTCAGGCTGGCCTTAAACTCACACTGATACTCCAATCTTAGCTTCCTGAGTGGTTGGACTGAAAGTATACACCACCAAACTGGCAACTTTATTTTTTGAGACAGGATTTTTCACTGAATGTGGAGCTCACAGAATGAAATAGACTCATTATCTTGTAAGCTCTGGGTTCTCTTGTCTCCACCTCCACAGCTATGGAATCAAAGTTGCATGTAGCATCATTTTGCTCTTTACAGGGATGCTGAAGATCCAAACTAGGTCCTCATGCTTGTGCCTCCAGCACTTTACTAACTAAGGCATCTCCTCAGCTCTGTCCTTGTACAGTTTCATGTAGTCAGCTGACTTCACATTTAATGCCAAGAATGACCTTGAACTGATCTTCCTGCCTCCACCTCCCTAATGTCCCACTACATCCTGGTACAAATTTCTTAGTATAACTTATTGTAGCCTTTTTCATACTTCACATTATACTTTTGCAGTTTTTATTTGTGAAGTTTTTGTTATCAATTTACTTTTGACAATTTCATACAATTATATAGGGAATGTTCATCAAATTCACTCAAACAATACTTTCTTGTCCCTGTACCATTTCCACTCAATCTTTTTCTCTTCCCAGATAAATGTACTTCAAATTTCATGACTCAGTGTGTGTGTGTGTCCCAATGAATTTAATTTGTGTTGCTTTCAAGATCATGAGGGAGAGAGTGGTTATTTCCCACAGCATGGGCAAGTTAAAGGTGACCCAGCACTTTTTTTTTTTTTTTTTTTTTTTTTGGTTTTTTGAAATAGGGTCTCACTCCAGGTCAGGCTGACTTGAAATTCACTCTATATTCTCACGGTGGCCTTTAACTCACAGCCCTCCTCCTACCTCTGCTTCCCAAGAGCTTCGATTAGAGGCATGCACAACTATGCCCAGCTTCATGAATTCCTTAATTGATGGTACATTTATCAAAAGATTAGGGTGACAATAGTAAATCCGTAGTTTTGATTTAATACAGGGAAGTTGGTCTTATAAGTTAGTCTCTATCGTTTCGATTTTCTATTTACCTGAGATAGCTAAAGTAACGGTCAAATTGTTCAGAGTTGCCTCTGATTACTTGAAAAACGTGTATCTGTGTTAATCTTAAAAAAAAAAAAACACAAAAAATCACTGATCTGTGTCCTCTGGCAGCCAGCTATCTCAAACAGCTATTGAAAGAACACAAAGAGTTCTCCCTGGCCTTCTGTGGCCTCCCTTAAAAACACTGTCTTCCATACAGGGATGAGGAGTAGGAAGCTGATGATACAGAGCCTGCACCTTCCTCTGACCAACATGGCCTTGGAATTCCCCTCTCTGCCAGGCATGAAGTTCCATCATGCCCTTCTGACAAGGGGGAGATGGGGATTTCTACACCACTTCCAAGGGGCTCCAATCATCCCTCTCATTAAAAGGAGATGGAAACTTCACTATAGGTTCCAGCGGTCCTCCAATCACCCCCTTTACCCAAGAGAATATGGCACTATCTCCATCTGACAAAGGGAGATGAGACCTGCTCCCAGCTGAGCCTAGGCCTGGTAGCCTGCCCAGGCCCAGGCAAAGGAAAAACTCACCCACAGCTGGAAGTTCCCCAGTGTTCAGAAAGCCTGTCTTCCCCATACAAAAGTATTTATAAACTAATGGTAGTGGGCTCTCTTCCCGCTCAGGTGAACCAGGCTAGGGGCAGTCTCAGGAAGTCACCAAGTTCTGGAGGATGACCTTGATGAACCACAATGATTAAATCCTATGAAAGACTCCCCTCCCAGAAGGGATCCAGGTTGTGGAAAAACAGGTCTAGGGGAGTATGCTAGACATGAGAATCATATGTCTTTGCTTTTTAGCGAGTGCAAACTTTTCTTTTTTTTTTTTTTAAGCCTTTTCCTTCAGGGGTTAAATCAACCTAACTATACCACCTTCTCATTCTCCACTCTCATGAGAAGATACTCTAACTGCTATTAGGGGACAAGGGGCGATGAGGTCACATCATGAACTACTTCCTGCTGAATGGGGCACGAAGTTGTTTGTGGCAGTTAGAGAGTCTCTCCCAGAAAGGGGAATGATTCTAAAGTACCCTGAAAGTGTATTGTTGCAGTACAGGAACATACTCTTGGAACAGAATGTTAGGGACAAAGAATAAAAGTAAGGAGTTAAGGAGAAGTGAGCACACAGCATACTGGTTGCCTTCGGGTTTATCCTTCTTGTGGACTTCTAGGCCTTGGGGAGCATTCAAGGGAACCCTTGTAGAAGGAGTTGGATTGTCTCAGGACTATCTGAGCATGAAGTGCTAAGACTTTTTTCCAGAACTGTTGATGAAGTGACGCAGTAGTATTTGAGGGCCTGAATCTGTTTATGTATGGCTTATAAAACAGATATCAACACAGTTATCATTAATATATGTATACATTTAACATTGATAATGGTGTATATATCATGTTTGTATTATAGCCTTCCAGAGTATACTTTTTATTTTTAAATTTTTTTGTTTATTTTATTTATTTGAGAGCAACAGAGAAAGAAAGAAGCAGAATGAGAGAGAAAGAGAGAGAGAATGGGCATGCCAGGGCTTCCAGCCACTGCAAACGAACTCCAGACACGTGTGCCCCCTTTTGCATCTCACAAACTTGGGTGCTGGGGAAGTGAGCCTCAAACCGGTGTCCTTAGGCTTCACAGGCAAGCACTTACTGGCTAAGCCATCTCTCCAGCCCTAGTTTTTTATTTTTAATCTGTCCTAGTGGTAGCCAGGGCAAAGGCTGGTGTCATAGAACCACTGGGTGCCCTTAAAGAATGTCCAAATATATATGTATATATATGTATATGTATGTATATATATATATATATATATATATATATATATATATTGGTCTCAGGAATTAAAGATGTCTGGGCACAAGTCAGAAGAGAGTCACCATTGTTCCTAGTATAAGGAAGTCTGTATTAAGCTACCCTTGGTCAGAGTCATCCATATATACTCTAGATTTGAAAATAACCCTTCTGACATTTAAGGTTATTTTTCCTTATTTTCAAATTATAACTAGTAGAAAAGGTGACATGTCTTAAGGCCTTGTTTGTTTCCCATCTTGGAAAGTTCTTGCTGTGTTACCTATTAGGCCCTTAATATATTTGAGGTTTCCCTTTACTGTTAGTTACACATTTATCTCTGAGAGTTTAAGACCAAATAGATAGCCAGAATTTAATCAAGGATTATTTTTGGAGGTCATTGATGGCTCTCCAAAGGAGACTTTAGGGACCCAGATGTAGCCCTATATCTTCTCTGATACTGGTGGTCTCTGTTAGGATGAGTCAGGGCCATGTTGGACAAGTAGTTTTCCCTTCTTTGATAAGCCAGGAGGACTGATTTTTGCTCAGTTCTGACTCTCCTGTTGTCAGACTGTACACCGATTTTTTGTTTCTGGGTCTCCATACCTTCCCTGATAAAGAAGATAGGTGACTTACCAGAGGGCGAATGTAGAAGAGTCCCACCATCTCCAGTGGCCTCATAACCTGGGAGCACAGGCCATAATATTGGCGTTTTTAGCTCCAATGATTCCAATTGGCTTTGGCTTCTACATAGGTTATTAATACCCTGAGAGAGAAAGTTACACCAACCTGGATGTATGTACATATATAGCACATTTGATTACTGAAATAGATCTAGTTAAAGAATGGCACGAAAAGTTAAAGTTGGTTTGTCGTGTCTGCTTAAATTTAGTTGTTTGCTGACTGCCTAGACCATATATGAAGCATAGAAAGTAGGCATATCTTACCCTTTAAATATTTAGTAGTTATAAACGCAGGCATAACCTGTTACCTGTCTTGAAAATAATATACATCTAACCAATTACTTTAACCTAGAAATTGTCATCAAAAGTCAAGTAAGACAGTATAAAGTCTTGGAACCTTGTTTGAAAGCATCTATAGTTAGTTAAGATACCTGTGTGGGTATCAATTACCCAGACAATGTTGATACAAAACCATAACTTAAAATTATTTCTGTCAGATGATGATCATTGTTTGAGCAGGAATCTGTACCCTAAAGCAGGGAGTATGTCTTAAGAGTTAATTTTGTTATAAGCACTGGACTTGAGATAACAGAAATGAGACAGTTAATTTACATATAATAGAGCCAAAACAGCTAAGTTCTAATACAACTCCTGACAATGTGTTTTGAGAGACAAAATACCATTTGACAACCATTTTTTTAGCTTAACCTGGATAGTAATTGATTTTATGTATAATAGAAATTTTTCTTAACAAAAAGCAATTTTTGTGTCTTACCCATGACTTAAAACTGATAAAGCTATCCAGGTGTGGTGGTGCACCCCTTAATCCCAGCACTCGGGAGGCAGAGATAGGAGGATTACCGTGAGGTCGAGGGAACCCTGAGACTATAGTAAATTCCAGGTCAGCCTTGGCTAGAGTGAGACCCTACCTGGGAAAACCAGAAAAAACCCAAAAGATAAAGGCAAGATATCCCAACCTATTTATTTATTGATGCATTGCCTATTAGTGCATTGATAAGAAACCCCACACTCCTGTTTCAATAAAATGGTGAGATTCCCGTCATTCTACAAAAGAGTGAGACACTGCCACAATAAAGAAAAATGTTTGTATCACAAGCAAGAGCAGTTGTGGAAAATGAGAACAAACTTTGTAAGAAAACTTCCTCTTGTGGGAAAAGAGAAGACTGTTATGCCTCCCTTAAATTACATGTTACCAACGACATACATTGCCTACGAAGACAGTGGTTGATAAATAAACTTGTGCATCTATTTCTAAAAACAAAACAAAAAATTTGAGAGGGATGGAGAGATAGTGAATTGGTTAAGGCACTTGCCAGTAAAACCACAAGATACAGGTTCAATTCACCAGGACTCATGTAAGGCAGATGCACCAGGTGATTTATGTGTCTGAAGCACATTTGCAGCTGCTAGAGGCCCTGGTGTGCCCATTTTTTCTCTCTCTCTTCTATTTTTCTCTCTCTTAACATAAATAAGTTAATAGATAAATATATTTTCAAAAAAAATGTGTGTCTCTACTGCAAAGCCCACCATATCTAGGACCCATGATTCATGAGGGTAGGGTTGTGTTCAGACACTTGAGCACAGTCTTCACATCTGCTTCCACCATGACTGAGGGGCTTCACATAATGATGACAACTATGCACTCTGATAAGAGATATTGCCCCATCTTCAACAGTTATTATGGCAACTGGACACTGCATCCTAAGGGTATCACTCCCTCCTTCTTGAGGTGAATGATTCATTACATCTGAATATTTCAGACCACTCACAATACACTGGTGGTGCCCTGCAAGCATACATCACAACACAACTCCTAGTTATCATGCAAAGTGGAAGTCATATAAGGAGTTGCAAGGTTGGACTTTGAGAGGGCATCTCCACTGAGATAGACACATCAATGTGCCTTGTTCACTAGAATACCATGACATGAAATATGGTGGCAAACTCAAAGCCACAGGTGATCTATTACATCATTCTCCCTACAAAAGAGTAACATATCCCTTGGCCACTTGACTGTCAAATAGGTGGGTATGTCCTGTCAATTTCCCCATAAGTTAATTAAGGGAGAGAAACACTCCTGGTTTTCCTTATTGACTTAGTGGTTAATGCCCTTGCCTGCAATGCATGAGGACCTGGGTTCAATTCCCATGTACCCATGTAAATCAGTTGCACAAGGTTGTGCATGAGGCTGGGGGATTTCATTCACACAAGTCTGAATGGCTACATCAATAAAATGAGCAAATGCCAGTGATAATGTAGTAGGAAAAGGAAATCTATATCTTATTGTTGAGAGTATTAATTGGTGATTCCATCATGGAAAGAAAAATGGAACTTTATCAAATAACTAAAATGGAAGACCATATCATCCAGATACACTACTCCTGGGTATATACCTAAAAGACTCTATAGCCTACCGCAGAAATACTTTCATATTCATGCTTATTGTGCATTATTTACAATCCCAGAAAAATGGAACAGCCCAGATCCTAAACAACAGAGGAATGGGTAAAGAACTGCATTACACTTGGAAGGTCATATTAAGCATCTATTCTGAGAGAAAAGCATCAAACCCTTTGTGTACACATTTAGTTTTATTGTAATAAAGCAACTGGTACACTTAACGTTTAAAACTGAGCAGTATCTTTCCTTTCCAGTGAAAACAAAGAAAATTTAAAAATAAAACAAAATTACAATAGAGAATGTCAATTCCACATAAATCCTACAGGTTCTGCTGATTCTCCCATAGAGTGGCAGGGCTCAAGTCATCATTAGGAGAGAATTTTATTTTAAAAGTGTCATCTTACACTGCAAGGATGTCCATTAAACATCACAATTAAACATGCCAAAGGAGAAGCCATGTTGTCAAAATGCCCACTTAACCCACCCAGACATCTCAAACCCACCCTTTGCTGACCTTCTGTACCCCATTTTTCTAAAAGATTTTTTTGTATAATGACTTACTGTCAAACTTTGTCTCCCTAACTTCCATATTTTTTGATAATGCACTTTGCAGGATGACCTCAGGGCTATGCAGATTCAGTAAAGGGATATGATGTCTTAATGTCACCGTAGCTGGGTAACATGGGTACTGTTTATCGCTATTGAGTTGTACCCTTGATTTTTACCTCCATTTGACTTTTTTTTTTAATAGGCCTTTACTTAACCTAGAGATTACAATAGTGCCTGCTACCACTGGCAAAGACCCGTTTCTTTCATGCCAAGCTTTACATGGGACAGTGGCTGGTGTGTTTTTCATTGGCACTTGGCACTAGCCAAGAAGAGGGACTGTCAGAGTAAGAAATCTGTGTTAGTGGTTTTGTCTTAAGTCCCAGGTATGTGGCAACAAGTTCTCAAAAATGTGACTGTGTGAATCTGGGTGGGATTAAGATGTCTGCTCAGTGCCATCATGCAAAGAGTTTTGGGAAGCTACCTAATGCATAAGCTTCTTAATGCTGTAAAATATAGCTAAAAATTAAATGCCACTTTTTCTGAGGTGATTAATGGACAGCCTGGTCAATTCAAGGCTTTTTGATGTATGAAACTTTATAAATGGAATGATTCCATCAATAGACAAAGTGTAACCAAAACCTGTCTAGATGGATAGTATGTGATTTCTCACAGGTCTGTTTAGTAGCTACATCACTGTACACTGGTCAGGAATATTGCACCAATAAAGGAACATAAAGATTTAAAAAAAAAAGAACTGCATTACATATCCTCAATGGAAAATGAATAAGCTATTTAGAAAAAGTATTTGCACAGAACTGTAAAGAACTGAAGATCATTGTGATATGCAAAATAAAGCAGAAGCAGACAGATAAATGCCATGTTCTCCATTATATAGGGAACCTAGGGTCATGCCATACACACACACACACACACACACACACACACACACTCTTGAGACTGTGACATGAAACTAGAAAGTGGATCATGAGAGGCGTGGAAGAGATCATGAGTGGGAAAGAGAATAGTGGATACATATAATATAGGACATGAATTCATGGGACTATCTGGTGTGTGGCTGATTAGGTATAAGAAAGGAATCCAGCCACAGGAGATAGGGATATATTATAGGGTGTGGGAGATGTATGTTTGAGAATTAATGATAATGAACTATATATATATATATATACATATATGCACATATATATATATATACACACATATACATATGTGTGTGTGTGTGTACTAGAATGTAGTGCTTTGTACGGTAACTTAGAAAATTAGTAAATATTCTTAATTAAAAATGCGAACTGAAATTTTCTCCTGCGATGCCCATGCCAGTGTCTCTGTCTTTTTTCTCCTCCTCCCACGCTCTGCCCCTCTTCACCACCCCCTTCTGTTCTATATTAGATTGTACTATGTCAAATTGTGAATAAACCTCTCATATTTATGGACATTATCAAGCAAAGAAAAACTATTGGTTTATATTTGTTTTATGACTTTAAAAGTTCAAAAAAACACAAGGCCTGGAATGATTGAAGATGGAACAAAAAGAAAACATACATTACAAACTTTGTTGTTTGAAATGCTATCATATTTGAAGTTATACAAAAATAAGATTTCACAACATTAAATGAAACAAGAACTTCTTAAAATGAGACATTAAAGTGATCAAAACAAGAAAGTAATATCTCAAACCATCCTATTTCCAGGTAACATTATTCTATACTTACGAGTCTTTAGATACTAAACCAGAAAACACAGGTCTGATGAACTTTTTAAGTAAGGTTACATAACACAAAATAAGAAGCCTATGTTAATACTTTGCCCTGAAATATTTTTTTCTTTGTAGAACTGCAAGATGTTTAAACTGGCTTAAAATGGGCAAAGGGTGCAAGAGACATCTCTGTATTACTTCTTAGATGTGTAAGTTTAGGCAGAATTTTCAGAACAAAGAAAGTTCACTTAAAATGCTTTAATGTTTTTATGTTGTTTTGAGACAGGCATCAAACTCCCTTTGTAGATCAAACTGGCCATTGGTTCCTTATTCTTTGCCTGAATCCATCAAGTGCTGAGATTATGATCATGGGACACCATACCTGATATAAAATGGTTTAACATCTTAGTATGCTTTAGTTTAACTGGGAATGAGCCAAAGCACTTTCAAATGAAAAAGTTTTGAAACAGAGTTTGTGGAATATCTCCTTTGTGTAATAAAACACCACATAAGTTATTCCAAAACTTAGGCTGGGGAAAGTTGGAAAAATATCACAGACAGTTTTGAAATTATTTTTATTATGCCAATTCAGCTCATATGGTAGGAGTCTTGGTGATAGGAACCATTATTGATACTCCCACTTCCCACAGAGTATCTCACATCAAAGAAGTAGTCAGAAACAAGTCTTTGTGTAGATGACAAAGAGCCTCACGTTTCCTGAAGCTGTAGCTGCCAGGGTCATGAAAATGAGAACTCAGGACCCAGCAGGGCAAAGGGATTCAGCAACCAGGCCAACAGTTTAACAAATATATCCAAGGACTTACACTCTCCACGTCAGTGAAAACCAGGAACAAACAAATACAAGCATAGGACTTGGCTTCAGAAGGAGCCAATCTCTGGTTTTGATGACATGAACTAGCTATATCTCAACAATCCACTTCATCCCTGCAGGCATGTAACTTCTCTTGTAACACAAAGAAAAATGCATTAATGGTTGAACAAAAAAAGCCAGAGTCTCCAATAAATTCTGTATAATTTCAACCACAAACCACTATGTTTCACCAAAAATTAGCATAAATACAAAACACAAATTCAAAGAAAGACTAGCTTCACACCTGTGATCTATTTTTTCTGTCTACTTGTATTGCCAAGTTTGAAAGAAGTCTGACTTAGTATATCCATGCAAGCTACAATGACACAGATATGAGTGACATACCTATCAAATGTGCTACCATTTAGAAACATCATCATAACAACAGAGAGCAGGAACACACAAAACTAGGACACTCATACTAAGCAAATTAGCATAAAACAGACAAGAAACAAGGGAAACAGGTGTTCTCTGAAACACCTTATAAATGCCTCTATCAGTAATCTCCTAACTTCATTCCATGATCAAATAATTTCAAAATAAAAACAACATAATACATTCACACACAGGCTAGCAAGAAACATGCATATCTTGGTCAAGAGGGAAAACCTGATTGGACAGAAATATGTCGGTATTATATTTCCTATGGTGATTATGCTTCAAACGTGTGTGTGTGTGTGTGTGTGTGTGTATTTTTGCATATACAAATTTACATAGAAAACTGTATAAGGATAAAAGATTCAATTATATCCAAATAAACTCTTACAAAGTATAGAAAATTTTAATTTTCCTTAGACTAATAACTACTGTATGGTAATCCTGGAAATGTGCAAGCACAATGTCTTGGGGCCTTAGTTGTGTCTCAATGGGTAAGAACATAGGCTGACAAAGAATGGGTATCTCAGTTGGATCCTCAGCACCCACATAAAATGCCTGGCAAGGTCTAGGATGCCTGTAACAACAGGCTCAAGTGTGCTGAAGACAGGAGAATTTCTGGGATTTTATCATCAACCATCGTGAGTGAAATTAGGAACACAAGGTTATCTGACAGAGACCGTCCAAAGAAGGAAAATTGGAAGCACAATAAAGGAGGACATCTGATATCTGATATTCTCCTATGACTTCCACATGTGTACCTATAGGACACCTCCATCTGTATACACACCTGAAATACACACAAACATGCCCCCCACACACACAAAGAAAAAGAAACTGAAGAGTATCTCAAGAAGTTGGAAAAAGAAAAAACAGTGATTTAATATAAATGTCATGAATGTGAATATACAACTTCAGTTTCTGATATAAAAAGAGCTCAAAATCTTCCAAATCTCATCCTGAAATAAAAATGCAAGCTGAATATCCACTCTCCTAATCCTTCACAGAATTGATGCCACATGAGAAATGCTGCCCCAAATTTTGCAGACAGACAAAAACAGAAAGTCACAGCTTAGCTGACCATAATCGCAGGGGTGGAAATAAGATAACCAATGCCACAACTATTAGCAGAGACACAGAGAACAGAAGCCTGATCACTAGTGTGACTATCGGGAGGAACACAGAAGTAAGACACAAGACCATCACAAGGACAATCACCAGATACACCCAGTAGCAAGACAACCACCATGACCAACAGGATGGACACACAGGGCAACATCATGGCCATCACCGAGAGAAAGTTAAAGAGTTGAGCACAGACAGCAGAAGCATGACCATCTCCACGACCATCAACAGACACACAGGACAACCACATGAACGCTACCATGCTCAACAGTGCAGACACAAGTGGGGGCACATCATCATCACTACTAACATCAACAAGAACATCCAGTGAGAAGCAGAATGGCCACCATCATGACCATCAGAAGGATCAGGGATCAATGGCCTTTGTAACACATAGACTGTCAGCTGGAAAACAGGGGTGTGGTTGCATATGTAATAATGTGAACATCAATGGAGACACAGCAACATGTCTACAGAGCAACCACCACCAGTGAATCAGGGCAGCAACACTGCCACCACAGCAACCACAAGTAGAAACACAGACTTGAGCAGCATGGCAATTACCAGTGATCATAAGCAGAGACACAGAGGCCAGCAACAAATGCACAGGTTCAATTCCCCACTGCGCATTGTAAATCCACATTCACAAAGTGGCCCTTATATCTGGAGTACATTTACAGTGACAAGAGGTGCTGGGGTGCCCATTCTCTCTTTCTCTGACCCGTCCCCCCAATCTCTCTCCTTGAAAACAAATAAATAAGATTGAAAAGTTCTCTTAATGCAGTCATTTAAGGGAAATTATCAATAAAAATCTATATGGAAATACAACATTTTAAATAGCAAATTAATACCCAAATATAGCATTATTTTATGTCTTTGTTTACTTTTTATTTATTTATTTGAGATCAACAGAGAAAGAGAGAGAGAGAGAGAATGGGCATGCCAGGGCTTCCAGCCACTGCAAAGGAACTCCAGACGCATGCGCCCCCTTGTGCATCTGGCTAACGTGGGTCCTGGGGAATCGAGCCTCGAACCCGGGTCCTTAGGCTTCATAGGCAAGCGCTTAACCGCTAAGCCATCTCTCCAGCCCCCAAATATTGCATTATTTTAAAACTCCTCAAACTCTGCCACTATCAATAAAGAAGATTATCTTGTCATTTAACTGCACTGGTAAATATTTTTAAAAGTATGTATATCGTATGCCATTAAATAGTATACTAATGAAAGAACCTATCATTTTGTAATTATTTCAGTTCCCAAATTTTATACATACACACACACACACACACACACACAGGTTTGGTTATTTTCCATGTATATTATGTCTTATGGAATTGTCTGTGGTTGATGTGCACCCTATGAACCATTTCACCAACAGGACATGTTTTCTATGGAAGAATGTCACAATGTATTCTAAAACTAGGCTTCTGCAAACATATTTTTGTATAGGTCAGAGAGGTGTCACTTCACATTTATTTAGTGAGATTTGTATCTTATTATTTTTCATCAATAGCAACAATAGCAAAAACCCATAATGATAAAAACCATCTATTTTGAAATTTATCTTGTGACTATGCTAAACTTAGTAGGTATTATCTATATAACTTTTAAAAAGTATTTTAACTCAGTTAAAATATTTTCTTAAACATGTGTTTTTCAATGAAATTAAAACAATATTTTCCCTTTTCCTATTTTTTTGGTAAAATTTTGACTTTTCTTGCCCTTTGTTTCCATGGTCAAAGTACCCATTTCCCTTTTATTAAAGCAAATGCAGTTTTATCCCACTGCACTTCATAATGTTGAAATTCAAATGCTCAGCCTTGGCCAAGCTAGGCAAACTCTCCTCTACACTCCCTTGAATTTCATTCACAGCATAATTTTAGTATATCATTGAAAATGTCGCTGTAGGCTATGTGCACATACACAAATCATTTCATACAGACCACTGAGCTAAAGGCTCAGAAAATAAGTAGAAACTATTTACATTAATAAATTAGGTAGTAAATATATTTTGTCAGTAAGTTGACAGGAATGGGACCCAAGGCATCAAGTACAACTTTTAAGCAGCATTCTACCGTGTATTCACATCGCTGCAGTAAAAATGTAAATTTTCAGGAAGAATAAATAGCTACTGCAATTATACAAACCTGAGCCTCCACTTACAGGCATCACAGCACTTTGGATGGAAGAAAGTGCTTTGCCCATCCACCACTACCACCACCAAGCACTCTACCACTTAACTGCATCCCAGGCCTGAAATGCTAAATTATCTTATTAAAGAGAAATGTATCATAGAAACTGATGCAACCTAAACCACCCTAGATCAGTCTAGAAAATCAAAACTGCTCAGAAAGTTACATCACCTCTTGAGGAAGCTGTTGTCCAACATGGCGGCGCCCCGACAGATTCCCGAGAAGAATCCTTAGAAGTGAAGCTGGATACTTTCACCGCTGAAAGGAAAAACACAACTGTCAACAGAACTCCATCTCCAGCAAGCTCTTCTTTTCAAGCTGGGAATGAAAAACATCTCCTTGCACACCACACTAACCGAGGTCAACTTGTTGCCGGACACTGGGTGATGTCTCCGCTCCCGGCAGCTCTCCATTCTCACAGGCAATGATATTCTCACTGGATGTGAGAACAGTCTAGAAGCTGGAATGGATAGAGAATGTACACAAGGACTCTGGTGGAAGAAGTTTCGCCACCTGTTGGCCGGCGTTGGTAATTACAATTTCTGTGATTTCAGCCTAGGAATTTAGTAAGTAGCCTTACAGCTGTGGCGAAAGAGAAGACCCTATTGCTGAAGACAACACACACTGCTGATGCAGAACACTGAGAGGTCTGGCTGAAGGTTGGTTCTCAGTTTATGACCTTATTGTTTGACACTCAGTGTAATGCCTCTCACCTATGTGAGGGAGGTGAACTCAGGGAATAGCCCCCGAAGCCAGACCGAAGGAGTGGGGAGATTCTATAGCAAGATGGTGGTCACCGAAGGAGGTTGTGGGCTCAGGACATGTGGGGTATCTCCAGGGAAAACTAGAACTCAGAAATCACAGGGCAGCACAGAGATCCCTGCTGGAGGCAGGTGGACTAGTTAAACTTTATGATCCTTGCCTGTCACTTTCTTTGTACGTCCCACGGACGATAAAATTTATGAATGTGTGAAAGTGAGAAGGACAGAAAGACATACAGGAGCTTTTTAAAAATTCCTCTTTGCCTAATAAAACACCATTTTCATTTGGTTAATTTTTTAAAAATTTATTTTGGGAAACAGAGAAAGAACAGGAACAGAGACAGAGAGTAAATGGTCATGCTGGGGCCTCCAGCCACTGCAGACAAACTCCAGACTCATGAGCCACCTTGGGCATGTAGCTTTACGTGGGTCCTAGGGAAATGAACATGGGTCCTTAGGTTTTATAGGCATTCCAGTTTATAACGCTATCCGTTAAAATTTAAATGAGAAAAATCTACTTTAAATGAATTGTGCCTCCTCCCTTTGTACTTTTTGGATCTTATTTTCAGAGCAGAGACTTCATTATTAAGATGATAAATTCTCAAATAGATTATGCCTTGTAAAGAATAACTTTGCTTTCTTAAGTTCATCAATGACAAGGTTTCATTTAATCAGCTTCTTATAGAAAAAGAAACACAAGGGGGCTAAGAGATCGCTTAGTGGTTAAAGCATTTGCCTCTGAAGCACAAGGACCAAGGTTCGATTCCCAAGAGCCCAGGTAAGCCAGATGCACAAGGTGGCACATGGGTCTGGAGTTCCTTTGCAGTTCCTGGAGGCTTTGGTGTGCTCGTTCACCCCCCTCCCTCCCTCTCTCTCCCTCTGTCTCTATCTTCCTCTCTCTCTTTATGAAATAAAAATAAACAATTTAAAAAATCAGCATCTTGTAGAAAAATTTTAAAAACTAAAGAAAAACCAAGTTTTTGCTCAGTTACGACACACAACTTTCACATAGTGACACCTGTACTTTTATTGTCTACCTATGTGTGGATACGTATGTCAATGTATGCGTTCTCTCCAGAAGAGGGGATTTCGAACCTACACAGAGAAATGAATAAATGAGAAGCTTCTAAAATGAGTGCATGCATGGGCCCATTGGGCTCAGGGTTGCGATGAACAGTGTTAACAGTATTACCTTGATCTGCCCCAAGGGGTTTGTGAGTGCAGAATTTGAACTTGAGGCAAGCAAACATTTCTGGGAAAACCAGCCAATCCCTTGTCCATCAAGTCATGCAGCTCATCTCATGAACTCTCTCTCTCTCTGTTTTTTTTTTTTTTTTTCTTTTTTATTTTTGAGGTAGGGTCTCACTCTAGCTCAGGCTGACCTGAAATTCACTCTGTATTCTCAGGGTCGCCTTGAACTCATGGCAATCCTCCTACCTCTGTCTCCCAAGTGCTGGGATTAAAGGTATGTGCCACCATGTCTGGCACATCACTCTCATTTTAAAATTTACTTATTTGCAACAAGAAGAGAGAGAGAGAAAGAGAATGAGAATGGGGACACAAGGGCCTCCAGAAAATGCAAATGGCCACCAGATGCATTCACCACCTGGTATATCTGGTTTATGCAGGTACTGGGGTATGTAGCCTGGGTCCTTAGGCTTTGCAGGCTAGCACATTAACTGCTAAGCCATCTCTCCAGCTAATGAAATCTTTATTTATTTATTTATTTATTTATTTATTTATTTATTGTGACCTTGCTCTTGCCTCACCTTTGCCCATCTGGCTTACGTATTCTCTGGACAAGTTGAACATGGGTTTTTAGGCTTCACAGGCAGTGCCTTATCCACTAAGCCATCTCTCCAAACCAACACATGCTCACTAACTGGCACAAGCATCTGGAGTTGAATTGCAATGGCTGAGTCCCTGACACTCAAATTCTCTCTCTCTCTCTCTTTCTCTAAAATTAAAGAACATTAATTTTTTCTTTGTTTTTAGGGGAGCATCTCACTTTACCCTGTGTTGACCTATAACTCATTCTATAGTATTGGTCTTGAACTCACAACCATCCTCTTGCCTCAGCCTTCCGAGTGATCAGATTAAAGGTGTGTACGAGCACACCCACAATCATATATATATATATACATATATATATATATATATAATGCAATAATATATAATGAAATATACATATATTCCCCAGTACACATGCAAAGCCAGATGCACAAAGTGGTGCATGTATCTGGAGAATATTGCAGTGGTTAGAGGCTTATACTCCCATTCTTGCTTTCCCTCTCCCTCTCTCTCACTCTCTTTTCTTTTTTTTTTTTAAATTTTTTTTCTTCATTATTTATTTATTTATTTAAGAGCGACAGACACAGAGAAAGAGACAGATAGAGAGAGGGATGGGCGTGCCAGGGCTTCCAGCCACTGCAAACGGAACTCCAGATGTGTGCGCCCCCATGTGCATCTGGCTAACGTGGGTCCTGTGGAATCGAGCCTCGAACCGGAGTCCTTAGGCTTCACAGGCAAGCGCTTAAACGCTAAGCCATCTCTCCAGCCCTCTCTCTCTCTTTTCGGGGGGGGGGGGTTTGAGGTAGGGTTTCACTCTTGCTCAGACTCACCTGGAATTCACAATGTAGTCTCAGGGTGGCCTCGAACTCATGGTGATCCTCCGACCTCTGCCTTCCAAATGCTGGGATTAAAGGCATCTGCCACCACACTCGGCCTCCATATCTCTCTCCCTCTTTCTCTCCTTACAAATAAATAAATAAATAATTTAAAAATATCTGGCTTTATTATGATATATTTTCATATGTGTGTATAAATGCTTTCACCCAAATAGCCTGCTGGAACATTTGGAAGTTCACAAGTGTGCACACACATTAACACACATACAAACGAGTGCACCAAGGTCTCCTGCTGCTATAATGGTATGAACCGAGCCCAGAATTGGAGGCTCTGCAAGAAAACATCTTTGACATCTGAGCGACCCACCAAGGCTACACGCTGTCTTTTGGCCACACTTTGACCAACTAGGGGCTGAGCCCTGAGCTAAACAGAGAGCATGAAAACTGCTATTGCAGGTCCCATTCCTCTTCAGGTTTGTGACAGGAAATGGGATCTCTTTCTGAACACTTGCAGGACTGCACTGTGTCAAAATTTACCTGTCAGAAATCAGGGGAGAATTCTGAAAATGTAAACTACACTTTTATACACATTACTGAGGAAAGAATTATAGCCAAGATCCTGTCAAGCACTCCTACACATTTGGGCACTTGTCTCACCTCTAACTGATTAGGAGTCACCATGGTGACATGACATCACAGCCCATGGTGACATCAGCAGGTAGTTGCTGCCCTACAAAGGTTCTAGAACAGAGGCACTTTGGACCAGGCAGGACATGATTAGTGATCCTCAGAACAAGTAGCACATATTTAGTGTAGGACTATGGACACTGAGAGCGTCAAAGAGAATGAAGAAACCATTGGGGAACCAGTGGTTGGTGAAGAGCCAGGTAGAGCAGCGCCAGCTGAGGCTTCACGTGATCCAAACGGGTACACAAGAGGAGGATCAGAAGCACAGAGTGACCAAGGCATGAGTCGAGATCCCAGCCTCAGAGAGACCCTCCAAACACAAGAACCAGACCAACGTGCAGCCAGCGAGGAAGGCACCAGCAGCCTCCTGGGGCTTTCATTTCCCAAAAAACTCTGGGCAATAGTGGAGAATGAGGCCTTCAAGTCTGTGGGCTGGACTGAGAAAGGAGACACCGTGAAGATTGAGGTAGACCTTTTTGAAACAGAGGTCCTTCACCGCAGTGGTGCAGATAAACTTTTTGAAATGGACAGCTTAAAGGATTTCATCGGTGAACTTAATCTTCATGGATTCAGGAATATACACACAAATAATTCACCAGTGCACTGTGGAAAGAAGAAAATGATGGTAAAGTAGAGTGTGTTTGTGTCCAATTTTCTGTGAGAGAAAAACATCTTAGTTTAGATTCCCACTCCCAATGCCATGAACAAGGGGCTGTCAGCTTTTCATTTTCAAGGCAAGCTGAAGCTATTCACTGAATGGTAACTGTGTAGAGTATACAATTAGAATGTCTGATATTAAAATGTGTGCCATCCCGTTAGATAGATGCAGGCTAAGCGGACTCTTGGAGGCCTGGTCATGGCCTGCATTTGGATCACAGCCTTTACCTGTGAGTAGTTTGTTTCTAGTGAGGTCATGCTGAAGGGCTCCAGGACCATTGAAGGCAACTGAAATCATGTTTTCCATCACATAATCAGCTGAGTATGATGGGGCAATGTGACAGCCATGCATGCTTTACATCAGGTCTAAAAGCTGCCTTTTCCTTTCAGATCTACCAAAATGCAAACTTTCAGAGAGGCAAGCCGGGGCTGCTAGAGAACATCTGGAGAGGAGGAGACGGATGCAGCTCTGCTCAGGAAGATCCATGCTGCAAGGGAAGGAAGCTCGTCTGCCCCCGATGCTCTCCACGCCTTCAGAAGAAGAAGGAGGAAAACTCCATCTCCCTGAGGGAAGCCCCCAATGACCAGGCACCCCGAGGCCAGGACACCTTCATACCAACTGGTGTCACTGGATGCCCCCTAGCACTATGCCCTCCTCAGGAGCACAGCGTCCCACGTGGAGAATGCTCCCCTGAGGATGGCACCATGGTGTCTCCAGCTAGTGACAAAAGTGAGGGGTCTGGGCAGGTGAGCATCAGGTCCTCATGGTACCCTGATTGGGGTTCAGTGATATCTCTCTACCACAAGTGGTCTTCCATGCTGAAGGCTGCCATATCGGCCCTTTTCTTAAGTGATCTGTCTGATGGGGAGAGAGAGCAGGACTCCACAAGTGAGTCCTCTGATGAGGAAGAGCAGGAGGGCTTCCGTCAAAATAACTGTGTGATCTGTAAACTATTGAAGGGCAGTTCTCCTTTGTGAGTTCCCCGGCCATGGAACACTGAAAAAGGTCCTTGTTTACTAATTACAACCTGGTTTATTTCTACAAAGAAAGCACAAACCCCATGGTATTAAATAAATAATCTGAACTTCTGATTTAGGCTGCTCAGTCCAGCTTGACCTTGTTCTTTCACGCCTTTTTCAGCAGCTCAGGTTCTGGGGAAATGCAGTGTTCAAACTGACAGTAAGCCAGAAAGGTTCATTCAGATGGTTTGCTCTGGCATAAACCAAGGCACCCAGTGTAACAACAGAGATATTTATCAGTTAACTACTGGAAACTAAGATAGCACTGAAAGGATTTTCACATATTAGCTCTTCTCAGAGAACACTGGGGACATACCAAACTATATTAGAGGAATCTTGGTTTTGGCAATATAGGTCTCCATGCACAAAGTGTAGTAATGTCCTCATTGAGGCCACAACAGCAATGGTCAGACCCAGCAATGCTGCTGATGGTTGTGGTTACATATTGGATGTGCCGCAGCTGCGGCTAGGCAGTCACAGTCAACAACATGCCTTCATAGTCACAACATGGCCCTGTAAGGAAAATATAAGCAAAAAGCAAAAGAGAACCCTGGACTTGATCTCTACAGACTGTGTTTTATTAAATAAAGCAGCGAGGTGCAACAGCTTTCCTGTGGGATGAAGGCTGAAGCACTGAGCCAGGCTAGGGTGCAAGTTTATAAGGAGGATTCGAAGAACAATAGACTATACCAGGTTCAGTTGATTAGAAAATTGTCATTGTTTGTGTCCTAGTTCAGAATAGGCTTCTTCAGCCAGGAATGCCTAAGCAGGATACTCAGATGGTCACTGGTCCTTCAAGGCCATCTAGGCTACATTTTTAGTACCAACGATGGGATACCTACCAGTAGTTGTTGGCCAGGGCGTTCCCTTTTGCCTCCAAAACATTGCATGCTGTTGTCAAAGCCCTTGATTTCCCTCGAGAAACAGATGGTAAGAACCTATTGCTAAATATTTTGTGTGCCTGAGCAGCAAAGTCACTGAGAAATCAATCTGGTGCTGAGAAGAAAACCTCTGTGTAGACCAGCCAACTGAAAGCTGGTAAAAAGCTGCACTGCATGCAGCCCTACAGGAGACAAAAGTCATCAGCAGTGAAAACATGGGCACTGGAAGACTCCAGTTTGAGCAGACAGGCCAAATGACCGAACTAATGCAATAGTGCTATGTCTGCTCTAGGGCAAATGAACTGCTCTTGAATTGGACTGAAGGCCCGCTCTATGGGAGGGAATACATGCCTGGTAAGAAAAACTTAATCAAAAGCCTGTAGCAGGGGAGGTCATGAGCCGTAGGAGTATAAAGCCTGCTCTTATCAGCATAAATGTATATATTGTTCTCACCAAACTGCCCTGAAAGCACTACACTTCATGTTCATGTTGATATCTTAATGCTACTCTCACTTCTGGTTAGAGAAACTTCTCTTTTCAGATGGTGATGACCACTGGGATGACCCAAAAGGCAGCATAGTGCTGAGAAGAAGGGACAGAGGAGTGTCCAGCACTGAAACATCTCTGTCACTCCCTCCAAGGCTCAGGGTCCATTGGAGGAGAGGTAGTGGAAGGAATATAGAGCCAAAGTTAGGGCACCATTCCTCACAATGCAGCTGTGCAGACAAAAATTGCTGTTGATATCCGTGACCTCACAGTGCCTAGCACCTACACAAGGCCCTCATAATAGGAGAAAAAGATGTGCTGGAGAGATGGTTTCGCAGTTAAGCACTTGCCTGTGAAGGCTAAGGACCCTAGTTCGAGGCTCTACTCCCCAGGACCCACGTTAGGCAGATGCACAAGGGGGCGCATGTGTCTGGAGTACTTTTGCAGTGGCTAGAAGCCCTGGCTCGCCTATTCTCTCCCTCTCTCTCTCTCTCTCTCTCTCTCTCTCTCTCAGCCTCTTCTGTCTGTCACTCTCAAATAAATAAATAAAATAAACAATAAACATTGAATAAAAGCATTACTACAAAGGGATGGAAAAGGTAATGGTTCCTGAAATCTCAGATAGTCCTTCCACATACTTCCACTGAAACATTTATACATGCTTTTTTCGGAGTTACCATTTCGCTTCACAATCATACATGGTGTTCCCTTCAATGTGCCAGGCTGTGTTCCAACGGTCTTGCAAATACTAATGCATTTGGACTTAACTAACATGTCATGGGGCAGGTCTACTGTGGCATTTCTATCACACAGAAAGAAACAGAGACAGGCTGTGGCCACTCTCATGTTCCTCCTGCCATCTTCTCTGAGCCTCAGAGAGGAAAATTCCACGAGAGCTGGAAGGTGGGGAAGACTTCTGTGTAATGCTGTCTCTGCTCATGATATGGTCACCACACTCATGACCTCAGTGACTGACATGATATAAAAAATATCTTCACAGCCCTGGGCACATCAACATTCCACCAGGGGTGATAGAGTAGAGCATGTGGTCCTGCCATCCCACTGTTAGGGGTGATTGACAGTTAATGGAGGAGTGGGATGGGTGCAGCCATTGGTAGTTTAGATGCAATCTGGGAAATAATAGGCCACCCCTGATCATGCAAGCAACACGATTTAAGTTCAGTGGCTCACTCATACAAACACCAGGAAAAATAAGTGAAATGAAAATTGAAGATGAGCTGGTTGGAAATAGGAAGGGGTTCAGTGGGAATGGGCCAGAGACAGTCCAAGAAAAGGTAACGACAGGGGATTGTGATCAAAATATATTATATAGGGCTGGAGAGAGAGCTTAGCAGTTAAGGCATGTACCTATGAAGCCTAAGGACTACAGTTTGATTCCCCAGAACCAATGTAAACCAGATGCACAAGGTGACGTAGGCATTTGGAGGCCCTGGCATGCCCATTCTGTCTCTCTCTCTCTCTCTCTCTCTCTCTCTCTGCCTCGTTCTCTCTCACAATTCATTAAGTCTCTGTAGAGATTGCTCAGAGGTTAAGGTGTTTGCTTGCAAAGCCTAAGGACCTGGGTTTGCGTCCCAGTGTGCACATAAAGCCAGATGCACAAGATAGTAAATGCATGTGGATTTCATGCCCAGTGGCTCAAGGCCCTAGCACACCCATTCTCTCTTTCTGTCTCTCTCCTCTCTCTCTCTCTCTCTACTTATAAGTAAATAAAATCTGTTTTCAAAAATATTTTATTTATTCATTTCTTTAAGAGAGAAAAAGAGAATGGATATGCCAGGACCTTCAATCGCTGCAAACAAACTCCAGATGTAAACCTCACCTTGTCCATATGTGGGTATTGGGGAATCGAACCTGAGTCCTGAGGTTTCCAGGAAAGTGTCTTAGCTGTCAAGCCATCACTCCAGCTCTGAAAAATGTTTTACGAAAATATTTCAACAATAAAATATCCTCACTTACGTGAACATTGAACTTAGTGGATGGCATTGCCTGGGTCAATATAACTTCTCTGCTAGAATTTTGAAAATAGTTTTAAAATTTTATTTTTGATTCAGAAATTATATATAAATATCTGCAAATCCGATCGACACCAAATCATTTGTACTTCACCACAGGACTGAGTTTGGCATGCCAACCAAGATATTAATATTTGAAATTGAGGGAGGAGAAATCGCTTAGCATTTAAGGTGCTTACCTGTGAAGCCTTAACTCATGTTAGACTCTCCTGGTTCCACGTAAGCCAGAAACAAGGTGATGCAAGCGTGCAAAGTTGCACATGCACACAAGGTGGCACATGCATGTGGAGATTGATTGCAGTGGCTGGAGCCCTGGAGTGACAATTCCCTCTATATCTCTCTGTCTGAAAATTACAAAAAGAAAATTGTGTGCCAATGTTTTCAACCAAAGTCCTTACAAAGAATCATTGGTGTCCCAGTATTTTGACAGCCTTGAAAAGGAACAGTTTCCTGTAAAGCCAGAAGAAGTGTTGTCATCACAACATGAAGCACAGCTGGAATTTTTTACAGTTTTCTTTATAGCAATCAGAAATACGTTTTTTGGTATTTTCAGAACCGAATGTGGAATATTCTTCAACCACATGTGAGGAAAAAAAAAAACCAAGAAGTAAATCTGCGTTGTGCTGTGATGTAGATTTATCTCCAGGAGGGCAGGGTTTTGCTGTGTAGATGTCTGCCTTGCAGGCCAGCTCAGGAGCAAATACATCAATTGCTGCCATATGTGTATATATATATATATATATCAGAGAGAGTGAGAGAGAGAGAGAGAAAGAATGAGTACACTAGGACCTCCAACCACTGCAAATGAACTCCAGAGGCATGAGCCACCTTGTGTGTCTAGCTTTATGTGGGAACAGGGGAATAAATCCTGGGTTCTTAGGCTTTGCAGCTAAGTGCCTTAACTACTAAGCCATCTCTCCAGCTCCTCATTGACAGCGCTTACCATGTTTTTTTATTTTGAATTTATTGATTTATTTGAGAGAATGAGAGAGATGAAGAGGCAGAGGGAGAGAGAGAATGGGCACATCAGGGCCTCCAGCCACTGCAAGCAAACACAAGAGGCATGTACCACTTTGTGCATCTGGCTTACGTGACTCCTGGGGAAATCAAATCTGGATCCTGAGGCTTCAAAGGCAAACGACTTTACAGCTAAGCCATCTGTCCAGCACCTCGTGACAGTTCTTACTCACTGTGGCATCTTGGTTCCAAAGTGTCCCCCTCCAAATGGCTCCCAAGTGGAAGGCTTGATGGATCCAACCATCCAGGCGGGGGGGGGGGTGTATTCAGCAAACACATCCACATTTGCCTGTCAAATCTGATTCCACTATGTCTGTTCCCATGAAGGATTGAGAAAGCGGCTCCTTGGGCAGTATATCCTAAAGTCACTTGGCTTTCAAAAATGCATGCAACTCCATCATAAATATCATATTGAGTGCAACTATTTTGAGAGAACTAGAGAAGCAAGGGCAAACAGAATACTATGTGGGGGAAGATGGTTATAGTTGCTTTTTATTATTTATTATTATTATTATTATTATTGTTTTTTTGAGGCATGGTTTCACTTTAGCTCAGGCTAACCTGGAATTCACTCTGTAGTCTCAGGGGGGCCTTGAATTCCTAGTGATCCTCCTACCACTGCCTGCTGAGTACTGGGATTAAAGGAGTGTGCCACTACACCCAGCTTATTTTTCATTTTTGACATTTTCATACCTGCATAGAATACACTTTGTCTTATTCCCCCAAATTAACCACTGTCTTTTTTTTTGTTTGTATTTTTCAAGGTAGGTTCTCACTGTAGTCCAGGCTGACATGATAGTCTTAGGCTGGCCTTGAACTCATAGACAACCTCCCACCTTGCTTTGCAAGTGCTGGGTCGAAAAGGTGTGTGCCACCATGCCTGGCTTTAACTATTTTTTGTTAGTGATCACAGGTGGAAGGCAACAGACTGTGTATTGCTGAACTTACCAGTGGCTACATCACTGATGGACCAGACTCCCCTCTTGCAGCGATCATCAGCTTGCCTGGGATGCAGGAGTGTCTGCCTCAGGCATCCTTCCCTTACCTATATTGAAGTAAACTCAATCTAGTAATCTTCACTATTAACAACATACAATGGAATTGCTGAACATCTAACCAGACCTATTTTTTTCTTTTCTTTTCTCTCTCTTTTTTTTTTTTTCTTTTTTCTTAGCATGAGACCCCATTCCAAAGTGTCCACCTATAGCTGAAAGGACTTGTTTTGTTCAAGGTAGTACTGTTAACTAGGCATGGTGGTGCACACTGTTAATCCCAGCACTTTAGAGGCTTACATAGAAGGATTGTCATGAGTTTAGGGCCAGCCTAAGACTACAGAGTGAATTTCAGGTCAGCCTGGGCTAGAATGAGTTCCTACCTCAAAAAACCTAAAAACAAAGAAAAGATAGTATTCTGAGAGCCCAGGAAAAGAAACACAGGAACCACACAACCAGTGTGAATAAATAAACATCACAGGCCTTATGTTTCCTAAGAGATTGCTTCCATGAAGGAGTTTGAAAAATTTTAGTTACTTTGTTTTTGTCTTCTCAAGGCTGTGTCTCATTGTAGTCCAGTCTGACACAGAACTCATTCTGTAGCCCAAGCTCAACTCAAACTCACAACTATGTCCTCCTGGTTAGCCTCCCAAGTGAGTGCTATCATTGAAGGGGTGCACCATCAAGTCAGTGCTGGCATTGAAGGAGTGCACCATCAAACCAGGCCCCTTGTAAAGTTTAAAGTTTCTTGGCATAGATTCTTTTCTGAGGCAACCCTTATTTTAAGTGAATGAGTTTTTTTTCCTAAAAATAATTATTATCTATTCATTTGCAAGCAGAGAAGAGATAGAAAGAAGCAAGAAAGATAGAGAAAATGGATGAGTCAGGGCCTAAAGCCACTGCTAACAGACTCCAAAAGCATGTGCCACTTTGTGTATCTGGCTTTATGTGGGTACTGGAGAATCAAACACAGGTTGTTAGGCTCTGCAGGCAATTGCCTTAACCACTGAGCTATCTCTCCAGCCTCAGGTTATTATGTTTAAGATTATTTTAACAAGTCACAGGGTCCCTTGAGTAGTACATTTTCATGCTGAGCTATGATAAAGAATAGGAGAGGGTACATATATATATATATATATATATAAATATTTATAACCTTTTACAAACATAAATGTATAAATTAAGTGTAGCATAAGAAATTGGTAACCATAATAACTTTACTAATAAAGCAATTATAACTATATGCTGTAATGATAATATAACTTTTTCATTTGTGCAATATTTGATTTTGGTACAGATCACTAAAACCATAGAAAGAAAACTATTATTCCGTGGGGACTGATCTCTGACCATCAGTTTAAAAAAAAGATTATTATCATCAAAGCATGCTGGTCAAAGCCAAAAGCTTCCACTTAAATTCCACTGGAACACTAGACTGGCAGCTTCCAAAGTGATGAGGGCATCCATTGCTACCTAACTGTCCTCATTCTGTTGGATGAAGGCTTCTCATCTAAGGGAAAGAAATCAAGAGGTGAAATAATTAATTTCATCAAAAAGGGGGGTGGAATGATGGCTTAGCAGTTAAGGTGCTTTCCTGTGAAACATAAGAACCCAGGTTCGATTCCCCAGTCCCCATGTAAGCCAGTTGCAAAAGGTGGTGCATGTGTCTGGAGTTCATTTGCAGTGATTGGAGTCCCTGGTGCACCCATTTTCTTTTCAATCTGAACCTCTCTCTCTAAAAAATAAATAATTTTTTTTAATTAAATAGCTGTTTGGGTCTGGGGAAATGGCTCAGTGGGTAAGGTCATTGCCATTCAAGCACGAGGACCAGAGTTCAGATCCCCTGCACATACATAAATACCTGGTAGGAGTGGCGACCATTCTGCCTATACCCCACCATTCAGGATATGGAGACAGAGGATCTCTAGAGAGAGCTGGCCTACCAGGATTAGCATAGTTGGCAAACTATGAGTTTGATTAAGGGACCCTGCCAAATTCAGTGAACTGGAGAGTAGTGGAAGTAGACATGTGATGTCAACCTCTGGCCAAAAAAACTAGATGTACAATGTAGCATGTGCATCTGGAGTTCATTTTCAGTGGCTAGAGGCCCTGGAGTTCACACATTCTCTCTCTCCCTCTATCTGTCATTGCTCATGAATAAATAAATAAAATATTATTTACTTATTTCACTTTTATTTACTTATTTATGGGGGGAGACAGAATGGGCACTCCAGGGCCTCCAGCCACTGCAAATGAACTCAAGACATATGTGCCACCTTATGCATCTGGCTTTATGTGGGTATTGGGGATTGAACCTGGGTCCTTTGCAAATAACCACCTTAATTGCTAAGCTGTCTCTCTAGCCCTAAAATATCTTTTAAAGATTTTAAAATTCTTTTTAAATTTTAAAGTTCTCCCTCATATGTGGATCTTAGCTAGAGATGATTGGGCTTCTGTGTGAGAAGGAAAAAACTCAGTAGCAGAGGCCAGTAAGTTAAAAAAGGAGATAGAAAGGGAAGAGAAAGAAAGGGAGGAGGGCTTTTATTAGGTTGGTATTGTATATATGTAAGTAGAAAGATTGAGATGGGGAGGGGATATGATGGAGAATGGAATTTCAAAGGGGAAAGGGGGGAGGGTAATACCATGGGATTTTTTTTGTTATCATGGAAAATATTAATAAAAATGGAGAAAAAAAAATAAAAAATAAAGAAAAAAAAAAAAAGGGCAACTGGGCACTGCCCCAGCCAGTATCCGTGTGAAGCATACCTTTCTCAGTGGCCTCAGCATCTAGAAACCATGCTGTGGGCTGACAACCTGGGACGGACTTCTGTTCTTGGTAGTGTGCAACAGGTGTCATTTTCTTGACCTCACCTTCTGCTGCTGTGAGGTTTTAAAAGGCGAGAGATGACTGATGGGCATAGTGGTCGAGCCCTAAGTTCATGGGTGAAGGTTTCATCATCAGCTGATTGTGAAGTGATGAAAGCATCAGCATGTGGGATCTAGTAGGAGAAAACTGGTCACTGGGGACATGCCCTTGAAAGGCACGCTGAGGACCAGTGCCTTTACCCTCTCTGTTTTACATCGCCATGATGTGAGCAGCTCTGCTGTACCACGAGTGCTCCACTTGGCTGCAAGCCCCAACGCATGGAGCCAGCCTGTCACGAACTCTAACTATGAGACTGTGAGGCTGAATAAATATTTTCTTCTAAGTTGATTCTCTTAGGTACTTGTCACAGTGATGAAAAGTTGAATTACACAATGGACACACTTTTAGCACATGAAAGAGTCTGCACACTGCAAAAGTCAATAATAAAGTGTGGTGAAATAATTACTTTATTCTATAAAAAAAAAAGATTTTAAAATTATATATTAACTAATATCAATTAATGATTAATATATAATTAATAATTAATATATAATTGATAATTATTTATATATATATATATATATATATATATATATAATCAGATAGAGAATGTGCAAGAATTCAGCTGCTACAAACAAACTCCAGACACATATGCCACCTTGTGCATCTGGCTTATGTGGGTACTGGGGAATCGTACCTGGGTCCTTTGGCTTTACAGGCAAGTGACTTAACCACTAAGCAATCTCTCCAGAATGTTTTGAGGGGCCTCCAGGCAACTGCGGAGCAGGGTCTTGAGTAGCTAGCTGTGAGTGCAACGGGAAGAGACACCTGGGAGACTGTGTCAGATGACAGCTCATTTATTTGTTAGGAGAATGGGCTTTTAAGCATTCATGTAGTGGCAGGAAAAGGTACAGGTTATAGATCACAGGGGGATTGGCTGTGTGAAGGCTGCTGGCTGATACCTCATTGACATATAGGGTTAGGGTGGGGGTATGGATCACATGGCCATGGAGGAATGGAAACCTAAGTCTTATCAGGACGTCCAGGTGCCCCAGGCAGGGGGAGGGCAGAGGCCTCACTCTTGCTGGCCAAGGTGAGATTATCAGGGTCTAGGACTGCTGCAACCTCCTGGGGCCTTTAGCCATGCCTGACAGTTCAGGCCTGCTTAAACCTCCAGTGGCCCAGGGCCCTCACCTGTGCCTGCCATCAGCCCCCTAAAATATTTTTTTAAATGTGTAAGACATCTAAGAGATACTGAACTCAATGCCATTGTAGGGAGGTTGTGGCAGGAGGATTGCCATGTGTTCAAGAACAGCTTGTTCTATGTTGTACATTTCAGGCCACCGTGACCTACAGAGTCTATGTCTCAAAAATTTTTAAATATATCATAAGTCTTATTAAGTAACTAATAAATGAGGTCGGGTATATGGACACTTAGAATATATTTGTAAAAATACACAGGACATATTTGTAAAGTCATTCATGAAAATAAGTTAGTTGGCATTCAAATGTATTTCCTCCTTCCTTCCTCCTCAGTCCCTCCCTCCATTCATTCATTCCTTCCTTTCCTTTTTACCTTCCTCCCTCTCTCCATCTCCTCATCTTTCTCTTTCTTTCTTTCTTTCTTTCTTTCTATCTATCTTTCTTTCTTTATTTATTTATTTCACTTTTGTGGTTATGTAGATCAAACCTAAGACACAAGACCTCATGCATGCGAGGTAGGTAATCTACCACTGAACTGACATTGAACATTCTTTTTCTAATGTTTTTAATTTTTTTTAATATGAAAGAGAGAGAGGGAGAGAATGGGTGTGCCAAGGCATCTAGCCCCTGCAAGCGAACTTGAGATTCATGTGCTCCCTGTGCATCTGGCTTACATGGGTACTGGGGAATTGAACCTGGCTATTTAGGCTTCACAGGCAAGCACCTTAACTGCTGGGTAATTTCTCCAGCCTTCTATTTTCTTTCTAACAATTAAAATAAAAGCAACTTTAGCAATCTTTATAATTCAGCTTACTAAATTCTGTGTTGAGATAAAAATTTCTGAGTATTCGTAAATGTTTTAGGGAAGTTAGAGAATAGACAAACAGGGCATACATCATGTCTTGGAAATACTGCTAATAATTTACTGTATCAACATTTTGAGCAGAAGATATTTGGATGGGGAGATGGCTTAGCAGTTAAGGTGCATGCCTGCAAAGCCTGAGGACCTATGTTTGACTCTCCAGATCCCACCTTGGCCAGACGCACAAAGGTGAGGACAGCACAAGCTTGCACATGCCCACTGGGTGGCCCAGGCCTCTAGAGTTAAATTGAAGTGGCTAAGGTCCTGTTGCACCAATTCTCTCTCTTTCTCTTTATTAAATAAAATAAAAAATAAAATATTTTTTGGGATTCTTATGGTTCTTTCATATTTGTGTACATAGGAAGGTGAGAGAACTACATTGGCCAGTATCTTCTGCAGAAATGTGGAGTAAGTGGATGTAGCATAAAGCTGCCTAGAGACATAACAATGACAATCTTTACTGATGGGCCCCAACTTGGATGTGCTCAGTGAAAATGACCTCCTGGAATATACTTATTCACAGGGTGTGGTGGTGCATGCCTTTAGTCCCAGCACTGGAGTGGCAGAGATAGGAGGATCACCGTGAGTTGCAGGCCAGCCTGAGAACACATGTGACTTCCAGGTCAGCCTTGGCTAGAGCAAGACCCTGTCTCAAAAAACAAAAATAAAAAACAAAAAACAAACAAACAACAACAAAAAAAAAAAAACAGGCGTGGTGGCAAACACCTTTACTCCCAGCACTCAGGAGGTAGAGGTAGGAGGATCGCAGTGAATTTGAGGCCACCCTGAGACTCCATAATGAATTCCAGGTCAGCCTGAGCTAGACTGAGACTCTACCTCATTAGAAAAATAAATAAATAAATAAACAAACAAAAAGCTCCTCATTCAAAATTGAGGGGAATATTTTATTTTTATTTATTTATTTGAGAGAGAGAAGCAGATAGAGTACCTGATAGTGAGAGAATGGGCACACCACAGCCTTCAGCCGCTGCAAACTAATTCCAGATTCATATGCCACCTTGTGCATCTGCCTTATGTGGGTCTTGGGGAATCAAACCTAGGTTCTTTGGCTTTGTAAGTAAATGCTTCAGCTATTAAGCTATCTCTCCAGCCCATGAGGGGCATATTTTAAAAACATAACTGAGAGGAGAGTTTGAAAGTTGATTGACAACAATCCTTTTATCCAAGCCTTACAACTTTTGTTTAACTCATATTAAATATTTAGTGGTGTATTTTGGAAAATACAGCAGACATGGGGGACCATCTAAATCAGGTTATCCTCTAAATATGGTTTTTGTATGTTCATTTCTGCACATGTCCTGAAGGTGACTATGCATGAATTCCTGTGCCATGTGTATTATGTGTGTAGGGATCAGGTAGATATGGAAAGGCAGGAATGGGCACCTAAGGTTTTGCAGTCATTCTACCACGCTTAACACATATAAAATCCAACAAAATCATTAGTAAGAAACTGAACCTTTCTACTCCAGCTTCAAGGTCCATAATGTGAAATATTAAGGTACAAAAATGTTAAAATATGAGAAAGCGCTGGGTGTAGAGGCGCATGCCTTTAATCTCAGCACTCACAAGAGTAGGAGGTAGCTTATGGTAATATACATACATGTTATTATAAATTCAATACCTTTTTCTGTAGTCTCGATGCACCTTGATACGTCCCTGGAATTTAGGTAATGAATCAAAATTGATTTTCTTGACTATCTATTCACAAGCTTCACTGGGGAAAAAGTGCTGTCTCTGGGTGATATTGGGACAGGCAATTGGCATAGTCATCTAGTCCCAAAAGTGAATTAATGCAGGGCTGGGGAGATGGCTTAGAGGTAACTTGCCTGTGAAACCTAAGGGCCCAAGTTTGATTCCCCAGCACCAATATTAGCCAAATGCTCAAGGTGGTGAATGTGTCTCAAGTTCAATTGTAGTGGCTGGTGGACCTGGTGTGTCTGTTCTCTATCTGCCTCTTCCTCTTTGTGTCTCTCCCTCCTTGTCTCTCTCACACACACTCTCTCTCAAATAAATAAATAAAATATATTTTGATGTGAATTAATGTGCCTGCCTGCACATATACAAGGCTCAATCTGTCTAACATTGTTTCTACTACATTTATTAATAAAAACATTCAATATATTTTATTTATTTATTTGACAGTAAGAAAGTGGGAGGGAGAGAGAGAGAGAGAAAGAGAGGGAGAGAATGCCTCCAGCCACTGCAAACAAACTCCAGACGCATGCACCCCCTTGTGCATCTGGGTAATGTGGGTCCTGGAGAATTGAACCAGGATCCTTTGGAATTGCAGGCAAATGCCTTAAGCACTAAGCCATCTCTCCAGACACAATTTTTTAAATTTTTTCATTGACAACTTCTATAATTACAGACAATAAAACATGATATTTCCCTCTCCTCCCCCACGTTCCACTTCACAACTCTGTTCTCCACCATATCCCCTCCCTCTCTCAATTAGTCAATCTTTTAATTTGAGGTCATCATCTTTTTAAAACATTTTTTTGTTGTTTATTTTATTTATTGATTTGAGAGTGACAGACAGAAAGAGGCTGAGAGAGAGAGAGAGAGAGAGAGAGAATAGGCGAGCCAGGGCTTCTAGCCACTGCAAAAGTACTCCAGACACATGCGCCTCCTTGTGCATCTGCCTAACGTGGGTCCTGGGGTGTAGAGCCTCGAACTAGGGTCCTTAGCCTTCACAGGCAAGTGCTTAACTGCCAAACCATCTCTCCAGCACATCTTTTTCTCCTATCATGAGGGTCTTGTGTAGGTGCTAGGCACTGTGAGGTCACGGATATCAACAGCAATTTTTGTCTGCACAGTTGCATTGTGAGGAATGGTGCCCTAACTTTGGCTCTATATTCCTTCCACTACCTCTCCTCCAATGGACCCTGAGCCTTGGAGGGTGTGACAGAGATGTTTCAGTGCTGGACACTCCTCTGTCCCTTCTTCTCAGCACTATGCTGCCTTTTGGGTCATCCCAGTGGTCATCACCATCTGAAAAGAGAAGTTTCTCTAATCAGAAGTGAGAGTAGCATTAAGATATCAACATGAACATGAAGTGTAGTGCTTTCATGGCAGTTTGGTGAGAACAATATATACATTTATGCTGATAAGAGCAGGCTTTATACTCCTACGGCTCATGACGTCCCCTGCTACAGGCTTTTGATTAAGTTTTTCTTACCAGGCATGTATTCCCTCCCATAGAGCGGGCCTTCAGACCAATTCAAGAGCAGTTCATTTGCCCTAGAGCAGACATAGCACTATTGCATTAGTGCGGTCATTTGGCCTGTCTGCTCAAACTGGAGTCTTCCAGTGCCCATGTTTTCACTGCTGATGACTTTTGTCTCCTGTAGGGCTGCATGCAGTGCAGCTTTTTACCAGCTTTCAGTTGGCTGGTCTACACAGAGGTTTTCTTCTCAGCACCAGATTGATTTCTCAGTGACTTTGCTGCTCACGCACACAAAATATTTAGCAATAGGTTCTTACCATCTGTTTCTCGAGGGAAATCAAGGGCTTTGACAACAGCATGTAATGTTTTGGAGGCAAAAGGGAACGCCCTGGCCAACAACTACTGGTAGGTATCCCATCGTTGGTACTAAAAATGTAGCCTAGATGGCCTTGAAGGACCAGTGACCATCTGAGTATCCGCCTTAGGCATTCCTGGCTGAAGAAGCCTATTCTGAACTAGGACACAAACAATGACAATTTTCTAATCAACTAAACCTGGTATAGTCTATTGTTCTTCGAATCCTCCTTATAAACTTGCACCCTAGCCTGGCTCAGTGCTTCAGCCTTCATCCCACAGGAAAGCTGATGCACCTCGCTGCTTTATTTAATAAAACACAGTCTGTAGAGATCAAGTCCAGGGTTCTCTTTTGCTTTTTGCTTATATTTTCCTTACAGGGCCATGTTGTGACTATGAAGGCATGTTGTTGACTGTGACTGCCTAGCCGCAGCTGCGGCACATCCAATATGTAACCACAACCATCAGCAGCATTGCTGGGTCTGACCATTGCTTTTGTGGCCTCAATGAGGACATTACTACACTTTGCGCATGGAGACCTATATTGCCAAAACCAAGATTCCTCTAATATAGTTTGGTATGTCCCCAGTGTTCTCTGAGAAGAGCTAATATGTGAAAATCCTTTCAGTGCTATCTTAGTTTCCAGTAGTTAACTGATAAATATCTCTGTTGTTACACTGGGTGCCTTGGTTTATGCCAGAGCAAACCATCTGAATGAACCTTTCTGGCTTACTGTCAGTTTGAACACTGCATTTCCCCAGAACCTGAGCTGCTGAAAAAGGCGTGAAATAACAAGGTCAAGCTGGAATGAGCAGCCTAAATCAGAAGTTCAGATTATTTATTTAATACCATGGGGTTTGTGCTTTCTTTGTAGAAATAAACCAGGTTGTAATTAGTAAACAAGGACCTTTTTCAGTGTTCCATGGCCAGGGAACTCACAAAGGAGAACTGCCCTTCAATAGTTTACAGATCACACAGTTATTTTGACGGAAGCCCTCCTGCTCTTCCTCATCAGAGGACTCACTTGTGGAGTCCTGCTCTCTCTCCCCATCAGACAGATCACTTAAGAAAAGGGCCGATATGGCAGCCTTCAGCATGGAAGACCACTTGTGGTAGAGAGATATCACTGAACCCCAATCAGGGTACCATGAGTACCTGATGCTCACCTGCCCAGACCCCTCACTTTTGTCACTAGCTGGAGACACCATGGTGCCATCCTCAGGGGAGCATTCTCCACGTGGGACGCTGTGCTCCTGAGGAGGGCATAGTGCTAGGGGGCATCCAGTGACACCAGTTGGTATGAAGGTGTCCTGGCCTCGGGGTGCCTGGTCATTGGGGGCTTCCCTCAGGGAGATGGAGTTTTCCTCCTTCTTCTTCTGAAGGCGTGGAGAGCATCGGGGGCAGACGAGCTTCCTTCCCTTGCAGCATGGATCTTCCTGAGCAGAGCTGCATCCGTCTCCTCCTCTCCAGATGTTCGCTAGCAGCCCCGGCTTGCCTCTCTGAAAGTTTGCATTTTGGTAGATCTGAAAGGAAAAGGCAGCTTTTAGACCTGATGTAAAGCATGCATGGCTGTCACATTGCCCCATCATACTCAGCTGATTATGTGATGGAAAACATGATTTCAGTTGCCTTCAATGGTCCTGGAGCCCTTCAGCATGACCTCACTAGAAACAAACTACTCACAGGTAAAGGCTGTGATCCAAATGCAGGCCATGACCAGGCCCCCAAGAGTCAGCTTAGCCTGCATCTATCTAACGGGATGGCACACATTTTAATATCAGAGACTCTAATTTTGTACTCTACACAGTTACCATTCAGTGAATAGCTTCAGCTTGCCTTGAAAATGAAAAGCTGACAGCCCCTTGTTCATGGCATTGGGAGTGGGAATCTAAACTAAGATGTTTTTCTCTCACAGAAAATTGGACACAAACACACTCTACTTTACCATCATTTTCTTCTCTCCACAGTGCACTGGTGAATTATTTGTGTGTATATTCCTGAATCCATGAAGATTAAGTTCACCGATGAAATCCTTTAAGCTGTCCATTTCAAAAAGTTTATCTGCACCACTGCGGTGAAGGACCTCTGTTTCAAAAAGGTCTACCTCAATCTTCACGGTGTCTCCTTTCTCACTCCAGCCCACAGACTTGAAGGCCTCATTCTCCACTATTGCCCAGAGTTTTCTGGGAAATGAAAGCCCCAGGAGGCTGCAGGTGCCTTCCTCGCTGGCTGCACGTTGGTCTGGTTCTTCTGTTTGGAGGGTCTCTCTGAGGCTGGCGTCTCGACTCATGCCTTGGTCACTCTGTGCTTCTGATCCTCCTCTTGTGTACCCATTTGGATCACGTGAAGCCTCAGCTGGGGCTGCTCTAGCTGGCTCTTCACCAACCACTGGTCTCCCAATGGTTTCATCATTCTCTTTGATGCTCTGAGTGTCCATAGTCCTACACTAAAACTGTGCTACTTGTTCTGAGGATCACTAATCATGTCCTGCCTGGTCCAAAGTGCCTCTGTTCTAGAACCTTTGTAGGGAAGCAACTACCTGCTGATGTCACCATGGGCTGTGATGTCATGTCACCATGGTGACTCCTAATCAGTTAGAGGTGAGACAAGTGCCCAAATGTGTAGGAGTGCTTGACAGGATCTTGCCTATAATTCTTTCCTCAGTAATGTGGATAAAAGTGTAGTTTACATTTTCAGAATTCTCCCCTGATTTCTGACAGGTAAATTTTGCCACAATCCAGTCCTGCAACTGTTCAGAAAGAGATCCCATTTCCTGTCACAAACCTGAAGAAGAATGGGACCTGCAAAAGCAGTTTTCATGCTCTCTGATTAGCTCAGGGCTCAGCCCCTATTTGGTCAAAGTGTGGCCATAAGACAGCGTGGAGCCTTGGTGGGTCACTCAGATGTCAAAGACGTTTGCTTGCAGAGCCTCCAAATCTGGGCTCAGTTCATGCCATTATAGCAGCAGGAGACCTTGGTGCACTCATTTGTATGTGTGTTAATGTGTGTGCACGCTTGTGACGTTCCAAATGTTCCAGCAGGATATATGGGTGAAAGCATTTATACACACATAAGAAAATATATCATAATAAAACCAGCTATTTTTAAATTAATTAGTTAGTTATTTGTAAGGAGAGAAAGAGGGAGAGAGGGAAAGAGGCCGAGTGTGGTGGCAGATGCCTTTAAACCCAGCACTTGGGAGGCAGAGGTAGGAGTATCACCGTGAGATCGAGGCCACCCTGAGAGTACATAATGAATCCCAGGTCTGTCTGAGCTAGAGTGAAACCCTACCTCAACCCCCCCACAAAGAAAAACAAGAGAGAGAGAGAGGGAGAGGGAAAGCAAGAATGGTAGTATAAGCCTCTAACCGATGCAAAAAATCTCCCGATACAAGAATGGGAGTATAAGCCTCTAACCACTGCAAAAACTCTCCAGATACATGCACCACTTTGTGCATCTGGCTTTACATGTGTACTGGGGAATGAAACCTGGGTCATTAGGCTTTGCATGAAAGCATCTTATACACTGAGCTATCTCACCAGCCCAAAGCAACCATTTTGTACAGTTTATATAATAATAACAAACTGAGCTATGTAATAATCAACATTAGCCACTGTGCTACATCTCTCATTATTTGTAACAATATTTTCTCAGTACCCAGAATTTGATAAACAGACTCCAAAGTCATCACATAGCAGTGTTATTTTAACTTTAAGGGAAAGGCTCATTTGTGTAGAATAATGATGATTTGTAAAACAAGATTGCATCATATGGTCATTTATACTTGACTTCACTAGAGGACAATTTCATCTTTCTTTTTAAAATATTTTTTATTTCATTATAAAGAGGGAGAGAGAGGAGGATTTCATAATGAGATGGGTGTGCCAGGGCCTGATGCCTCCGTAAAAAAATGCCAGGCACATGTCCCATCTTTATGTATCTGGCTTGACATGGATATTGGGGAATCAATCCTTCGCCACAAAGCTTTGCAAGCAAGTGCCTTTAAGCACTGAGCCATCTCTCCAGCCCCTCATCTTTCTTTTTATGTTACACAGTAGCTCATATAGTACAGGCTGGGCTTGAACTTACTCTCACTATGGTTACAGGAGAGGTTTTGTGCAGTACTAGGCAAGCACTCTACCAAATGATCTGTGTCCACAGCCCCATATTCAACCTCTTAATCACTGTCCATTACTATGACCATCTCATTATGACATCCTACATCCTAAACCATTTAAACCCGTCTTGATAGAGAAAATGTGCCCCAAAGTGAAGGCGAGTAACAGTAGGACTGATGAATGGAGCAGTCCCATTTCAGACCTGCAGTTGTGTGTGAGATTATAATCAGTTTTTCTTCATGTAACCTTGCTCAGAAATAGCTGTGTGCTGGATGTTTTGGTTTCTGTGATGTTTCCTGCACAGATAAGTAAATGAACTGGATTGATTGTGTCTGAGACAGAATGTCCTAAGAAATAAAGCCTGACTTAACTCCTCCACCCATTACATTCTCACAGGCATTACAACATGAAGGATGTATTGATTTATTGGGGATATTTCATGTTTCTATGGCCTCTATCTAGTCCCAAACACTCCGGGAATCCACTTACAACCTAGCTAACAGACAGCACTTTTCCAGTTAAAAAACTTCTCTTTTGGGCTGGAGAGATGGCTTAGTGGTTAAGTGCTTGCCTGTGAAGCCTAAGGACCCTGGTTTGAGGCTCAATTCCCCAGGACCCACGTTAGTCAGATGCACGAGGGGGCACACGCATCTGGAGTTCGTTTACAGAGGCTGGAAGCTCTGCCCTGCCCATTCTCTCTCTCTCCTTCTCTCTGTCAGTCTCAAATAAATAAACAAACAAAAAAATTTAAAAAACTTCTCTTTTATGTGTCTGTGCTCACACAGAGGTACCCTTATCATCATCATTGGTATTGTGAAGGTTCATTCACAATGTTGATAAAGTTGGATGTGGTGGTGCATGCTTTTAATCCCAGCAGTTGGAAGGCAGACGTACAAGGATCACTGTGTGAGTTTGAGGTCAGCCTGAGACTACATAGAAAATTCCTGGTCAGCCTGGTCTAGAGAGACATTGCCTCAGAAAACAAAACAAACAAATGAATAAACAAAACAAACAAACAAACAAAATGTTGAATGGAAGACCCACTGTATGGAACCACGCTCCCCTAGAAAAAGCAACATTTGCCTGATTCTACACAACCCAGGTCCTACCTTTGTTCAACTTTTAATTCAGCCACATTTTTCTTTTTAAATCTAAAGGCAATGTATTAACTACCTGCAGCCAAAAACTCACAGCATCACCATGACGATTTCAATGTTAAGTCAGTCATTCACCCTGTTGCCATGAGGAATTGTAAATCTTACTCCAGAATCACTTTATTTCTTAGAGGTTTAGATGTATACACATGAGTGCACATACACACACACAGAGAGAGAGAGAGAGAGAGAGAGAGGAGAGGGGGGTTATTTATTTACTTTTTGTTTTTTTGATGTAGGGGATTAGTCTAGCCCAGAATGACCTGGAAATCACTTTATAGTCACAGGGTGGCCTTGAACTCATGAGGGTCCTTCTACCTCTGCCCTCCAGTGCTGGGATTAAACGTGTGTGCCACCATGCCCACCTGTTTTGTTTTGTTCAATGTGGGGTCTCACTCTATCCCAGGCCGACCTGGACAAGCTTAAATTATTCCCCCTTTTTTGTGCTGCATATGAAATCTTTTGGAACATTGTTGAGTGGGCAAGGTCTCCACTTACCATCATAGAGAAGAATAAAAAATTATCACTCATTTTCCACTTTCACTTTGTGTGGGGCACTGATTTTGTTGGGTATTTGTTCCTGATATTTGGTTTTCGTGGGTTGGAAATATTTTCCAAATATAATTGTAATATTTTAGCTGCAAAAGCAATATTTCTTTTATAGTTTAATTGGGATACAGAGCTTTGGGCATTATCATGACATTTTCAAAAATTCATAAACCTCTTTTGGATCTGTGCACATTTAATATGCTGTATTTCAGGTTAACTATGTGTAGTATACAAATTTTTAATAAAGCAGGATCAAGGAAAAAACGAAAAGATATAGAAATGATCATTATTTCATCCTAAAGACCTAAGGTTTGCAACCCAGTGTCCTCTTCTCTTTCCACTTTCAGTCCTCTTATGAAAACTGTTCTATCTGGCCCGTGATCTTTGGTTGTACTTAACAGTGACAATTCAAAGCCAGGATATAGACAGGCAAGATGTCTTAGTGTTTAAAGGTATTTGCTTCCAAACACAAGGCTAAGACCATTTGTTGGGGGCTTTTTAACTTATGCTAATGTTTTTGATTTTTGTTCATTCCATAGTATGTGCCCAAAATCTTGTCATAAAATGACTTGACTTGCTGTTCTTTCTTCAGATTCAAAATTTATTGAAATTCCTGTGGTATAAACCCTTATTTGCTGTGATACTACTGCGTATTTGTTGTATTTTATGGTGGCCTTCTGTTTATGTTGAGGTTGACATGCAATCATAATAAGTATAGTTCAAATATATTTTATATAAAATGTATGTGTGCTTGCAAAGGAAAGTTTTGGGGGTTGATTATGACTGCTACCATTGCAAACTGTGCCAACGTGTCATAAGTGAAACAATCCACACATGACTTTAAGAGAACATTGTATTCATTTATTTGCAAGGAGAGAGGAGAGAGAAAGAGAGAGAGATTGGGAGAATTGGCATGTCAGGGCCTCTTACCCCTACAAATGAATTCCAGATATATGTTCCACTTTGTGCATATGGCTCGACATGTGTACTGAGGAATTGAACCCAGGTTGTCTTTGTAAGCAAGTGCCTTTAACCACTGAGCCTTCTGTCCAACCCCACATTTCTTTGTATTTGGGTCATCAAGTGGTCATCACCATCTGAAAAGGGAAGCTTCTCTAAACAGAAGTGAGAGTAGCATTAAGTTATGAAATTGCACAATAGGTGTAGTGCTTTCAGGGCAGTTTGGTGAGAAAAATATATACATTTATCCAGAGAAGAGCAGGCTTTATACCCCTAAGGCTCATGACCTCCCCTGCTATAGGCTTTTGATTAGGTATTCAGTACCAGGCATGTATTCCCTCTCATAGAGCAGGCCTTCAGTCCAATTTGAGAGCAGTTCATTTCCCCCAGAGCAGGTATAGCACTATTGCACTTGTTCGGCCATTTGGCCTGTCTGGTCAAACTTCAGTCTTCCAGTGCCCACTGCTTTCACTCCTGATGACTTTTGTCTCCCGTAGGGCTGCAAGCAATGCAGATTATTAATCTTTCAGTTGGCTGGTCTACACAGAGGTTTTCTTCTCAGCACCAGCTTGATGTCTCACTGACTTTGCTGCTCAGTTATGTGAAGTCTTTAAAAATAGGGTCTTACCATCTGTTTCTCAAGGGAAACCAAGAGCTTTGGCAATAGAGTGTAGTGTTTTGGAGGCAACAGGGAACTCCCTGGCCAACAACTCACTGGTAGGTATCCCATCACTGGCACTGAAAGTTTTCTAGTAACAATGATGTGCCATTATTCAAAAAAGTAGCTTTTCATATGTCTTATTCAGAATACCTTGAATTTTGATTGACCCCGCCCCCACGTTGTTTTACACAATCTCTTCCCCTAGCCTTCTTAGGCCTTTCCCCTCCCTGTAGTCTGTTCTTCTCCTTAAATATATACAATACCATCCCCTAAAGTCCTTTCTCTCTTCCCTCCCTTATAGACTTTTTCTAGCTTACTGGCCTCTGCTACTGATTTTTGGTTCCAGCTCACACAAAGGTCTATACAATTGTAGCTAGGATCCACATATGAGAGACAACATGCGACATTTGGCTTTCTGGTCCCGGGTTATCTCACTTAGTATAATCCTTTCCAGATCCATATATTACTCTGAAAATTTTATAACTTCATTTTTCTTTACTGCTGAAAAGACCTTCCATTGTGTAAACATACCACAACTTTCTTAATCATTCATCTGTGGATGGACATCTATGCTGGTTCCATTTTCTACCTATTGTGAATAGAGCAGCAATGAACATGGCTGAGAAAGTATCTCCAAGGTAGTGAGTAGAGTCATTAGGATATATGCTAAGGAGTGCTATAGCTGGATCGTACGTTAAATCTATTTTTAGGTATCTCAAGACCCTCCACATTGATTTCCACAATGGCTGTATGTGACGACATTCTTAGGACACTGTCCACCTTTTTGTTGAAACAAGACTGCTCATGGGACTGGAGCTCACCAAATGGGATACACTGGCCTGTGAGCCCCACGCATCCTCCTGTCTCTACCTACCTGGAGATGGGATGGCAGGTGTGTACCACCCTGCCTGGGATTTTTACATGGATGCTGGGAAGGTGAACTCAGACCCTTGTGGTGGTAAAAGAGACATTGAGAAAATTAGAACCAGCCCCTAAACCCCTACATTGGGAAAAATTTTAAATACGCATGACATCAGAAATGGATAGGGCATGGTGGAACATGCTTTTAATGCCAGCACTCAGGAGGCCTAGGCAGGAGGATCTCCATGAGTTTGAGGCCAGCCTGAGAGTGTAGAGTGTGAATTTCAGTTCATACTTGGCTAGAGTGAGACCCTACCAGAAAACAGGAACTGTATACATATACATACACACACACACACACACACACACACATATATATATATATATATATACATATATATATAATGAAATAGTATATAATGAAATATATATATATATACATATATATGTCTAATGAAAATCGCTAAACGGCTCTAAGGACACTGATTTGTTATTTGTGATCTTTGAACATTCCTCAATGTAGGAGCCCCTATATCATGTGTAGATCTTACACTAACCTTAGGTGTGATGATTGTCATTAGCAGAGAGCCAAGAAACATCTGACATTAACACTGTCCCAGCCTTAGGCTAAAGAAGATTTAAAAAAAAAATCTTCAATGATTTTTCTTTCAGTTTCTGTGAGTGAGTGTTGTGAAATAAAGCTCAGTAGTTTTTATTTGCTATACAGGTCTCTCCCACTCCCTGAAGGTCATGCCCACTCTCTTTCAATGTATGGTGTGAGCAGGGGATCCATCCATCATTGGCTCAACATTTTGGCTTCATTATCTGCCTTCATGTCCTTCACACCCTGAGGTCTCTTCCAGCTCACATTTCCAACACGCTGCATAGTTGTTTCTCATCTGCAGCCACAGCCAAGTAAGGTTTGTTCTGAAATATCTTAAAGAAACTATGAACCTGTGGACTTGATCTCAGGCAGGTGTCACTGCGGGCTAAGAGATGAAGATTCACATGGACTGTAACGGTGCTATGTGAAACAAAATGGAATAGGTAATGAATCATAGATGACCTGTGCAAGAATTTAGTCATTAAGAGAGAGAAAAGAGTGATGGCTACTGGAAGTCATCCTTGCTTTCTTTTAAAGTGTATTTTATTTGTTCGTTGCACAGAGAAGGAGAGATAGAGATAGTGAATTGGTGCACCAGGGCTTCCAGCCACTGCAAACAAACTCCAGAGTCATGGACCACCTTGTGCATGTGGCTTACATGAGTCCTTGTGTGCTTGTGTCACCTTGTGTGTCTGTGCATCTGTGCATCTGGCTTATATGGGATCTAGAGATTCAAACGTGGTTCCTTAGGCTTTTCAGGACCCATGTAAGCCAGATGCACAAGGTGGCCCATGCCTCTGGAGTTCACTTGCAGTGGCTAAGGTCCTGACATGTTCATTCTCTCTCTCTTTCTCTCTCTCTCTCTGTCCATCTTTCTCTCAAATAAATAAATAACTGAAAAATGAAGCATGGGTCTGTATTTGGATACCCAGCCTGAATTTGATCCTCAGCACTGCAAAAAGAAATGACGTTTCAGGCCAGGCACAGTGCCGCACACCACTGTCATCCCAGTGCTCCGGAGGTTGATGCAGGAGGTCAAGGACCCTGGCTATGTAGCAAGTGTGAGGCTAGCCTGGGTTATGTGAGCCCCTGCCCCACCTACCCTTCAACAAACAGAAAGAAATGTCAACTATACAAATCCGGAATACATACAATTAGGTAGAAACAAACACATATTGGAAATAGGAAAAGGGGACTGCAGGGGTGGCTGAGAGGTTAAGGCACTTGCCTGTGAAAACTAAGGACTCATGTTTTGTCCCCAGGACCCAGGGAAAGCCACATACACAAGGTGGCACATGTGCCTGAAGTTTGTTTGCACAGCCTGGAGGCCCTGGTGCTCCCATTCTCTATCTCTCTCTCTCAAAGTATGTAAAATATTAAAAGAAATAGGAAATTGTTTAAATTGAAATGGTTTCCATCATCAGTTTCATGCATTGAACATTCATACAATTTTAAATATCCACAGGCACAGTTTTATCTAAGTAGGTGCACAGAACATGATATAGATTGAAGTTTAAATGCATGGTGCATTATTGTCCATACATTCAGATGTATATTATATCATATTCCTATTTTGGTGGTGGTCATGGATCCAGTACATTAAGCTTATACCCCTTAGAATCTTAGGTCCTGGTGCACCAATTCTCTCTCTCTCTCTCTTTCACACACACACACATAAAAAAATGGCTAGCCCGTTGCGCTTAGCCTCAAAAATTATTTTAAATAATTTTATTTATTTATTTATATGATACACACACAGAATTTGCACACCATGGCCTGCAGCCACTGCAAAGGAACTCCAGGCACATGCATCACCTTGTGCATCTGGCTTTAGATAGGTCTGGGTATTTGAACTTGGGTCCTTTGGCTTTGCAGGCAAGCACCTCCACCATTGAGCCATCTCTGAAGTCCTAAAATATTTATTTTTGTTTTCTTTATTTATTTATTAGAGACACAGAGAGAAAGAGTGATTATGGGTGCACCAGGGCCTCTGGCCACTGCAAACAAACTCCAGCCCCTGCCCAAGCTGTTGTGTGCTCACATAGGCATAGAAGTACTTTTACATGTATGCATACTGGTTCTTTCCACCGGGCTTCTGGCTGTGGCAGACATACCTGCCTCACTCAAAAAAATAAAAAAAAATCAATTCAGTGTGATGAATTTAATTTAAAGTTTCAAAGTCATGGGGCTGCTGTGGAGGTAGTGTTGTGGATTAAAGTGCTCGCTGTACAAGTGTGAGGACCCAAATTGAAATGGCAAGCACCCATGTGAAATCTGGGCATGGTTTTGCATGCTGTCCACACCAGAGTTGAGGAGGGGGAGACATGAGGACTCCTGGGACTTGCTGGCCAGATAGTGTAAACTAATGGTTAGCTCCAGTCTCAATGGGATACCGTATCTCAATAATTTAGAATGGTTTTCCTAAAGATGACACCCATACTTGACCTCTCTCTCTCTCTCTCTCTCTCTCTCTCTCTCTCACACACACACACACACACACAATTTAAGTGTGTTTATTTGGATGGCTGCCTTATCACACCTTCATAGAGAGTTATTCCCATACTGAGTAGTAAAGGTATTCATGGTGCTAGAGAGATTGCTGAGTGGTTAAAGACACTTGCTTTCAAAGCCTAAACACCTGGGTTCAACTTCCCAGAACCCATGTAAAGCCAGATGCACAAGGTGGCACATAATCTGGAGTTTGTTCACAGTGGCTGGATACCCTGGTGCTCTTCCATTCTCTCTCTCCTTGGAAATTATAGATAGATAATAGATAGATATATAGATATAGATAGAGATAGAGATAGAGATGATGTAGATATAGATAGATATATATACACACATATACATCTCCAGACATATGTGCCACCTTGTGCATCTGGCTTACATGTGTACTGTGGAATCTAACCTGCTAATCCATCTCTCCAGTCTGATGCTGAGGTGTTTTTTTTTTATCACCCTAACTCATCCATGAGTAAGTGATAATGGCTAAATGCTGTCCAGGTAAAGACAGACACTGCAACTTCGTGAATGCAATGGTCACTTCCTGTGTACAAGACAGCATACCACTCTTACTCATCATTTGCCTATTACATGCTTTCCACGCCCTCTTTTGTGATGTTTGCTGACAATTAGATGTAGTGATAGAGAACAGCATTAATCTACAGGCATCAACATAAGTATTTAGGGGGCAATTTCATGAACACGACATGTCCATTTGTTGGCTCACACATTTGTAGTTTGTGCATTTACCCCACCTAGGAGTCAGACCCTCTGGTATGTTCTCACTTGCTTTTGTTTGGTTTTTATTTATTTATTGGAAAGAGAGAAAGAGTGAGAAAGAGGCAGAGAGAGAGAGAGAGAGACTGAGATCATGGGCGTGGGTGCTAGGGATGTGAGCTTGGGTCCTTTGGCTTTGCAGGCAAGTGTCTTAACAGCTATGCCATCATTCCAGTCCTGCTTTTATTTTAAGTGCTTTGTTAGTTACCTTATAGTTCTTCATATGCTTGTCTATGCAACCACAATCAATGCCTCTTTGAAGATTCTCTTTCTTTCCTCAAATAATACATCTCACTTTGAAATACTGACTACTTTAAGTGTCTTTCTTAAGCAGACTCAATATTAATTAAAACCAAAGAAAATAATAAAGAAGTTAAGTGCAAAAATCCTCATGGAGTTTGCAGCTGCTCTTGTCTTCATAACAGCAAACAGACAAATTGAAAATCAAAGCAGATTACCAATGTTTGATGTTTGATGACTATATTCATGTCTGTTCCACAAACCTTCTCACTTTAGCAAGCTCTTTGCAACACACACCATTGGCAGCAAAACAGTGGTAAGGGAAAACTCTTCTAGAGAGAAATAATTAGGGGTTAAAGTGAAAATTAACTGAGCAACAAGGTAATTGATTATATTTTTGAAGTTTCTTATTATTTATTGACTTTTTTATAAAAAGAAAAGGTTTTACTCTTAGGCCCTGTCATCCCTGCTCCAATTCTGCTGAGGGTCTTCTGCAGTAGTCTTATTAGTATTCATTGTGGGGACCCAGAGGCCTCAGTCAGTGTCTACATGGTGGTGGGGGAACATAGTACTTCAGGCTGTTTCCACCCATCCTGAGGTTCTCACAACCTTTCCATGCACTCTTTTGAAGTGCTCTCTGAGCCTTGGCAGGCAAGAGAGAGAGCTGATTTAGTGTTGCATTCTTCGTAGTCTCTGGATCTCTGTACGGATGAGGTTTTAGTGACCACAGTGTCTGTAGCCCTTTCCCTGGCACTGGTTTACAGCTAGCCATGAGAGCAGTATTGGTGTCACCACTTACCCCATAATTACTTCTGGACTGGGGAGGATGAGGGTGAGGTGACCTCATCTCCTGGTAGGGAGTCTCCACTCTCTTCCTGATGTATTGTTTTATCCTTGTTCTGTTCTCTTTCGTCTGTAAAATAGAAGAGATTCTTCAACCAAAAGTAACGTTAGCTCGAATACAAGTGCATAAGCCTAGTTATTAGAAAGATATGTTGATGTGTATATGCACTCTTCTTTGTTAAAGAACAGTGAGAGTTCTCTATGGAGCCTGTTGGTTTCCTGTCCTAGGGAATCTGGCTTGCTTCCCAAAGCCCCGTACGAGTTCCCTCCAACTGAGTGGCTCTTATGTCAAGCCATGAGCAGTTGGTTGCCTACATCAGTTGTGTGCCACGATTGAACAAGTGTGTGCTTCTTGTTTGGCTGGTTGCTTTAGTAACTGGTGAGATATCCTGTTTATTCAATCTATAACCAGGCAACTCTTAAGAGCTGGTGCTTATAATTGGTCTTTAATTTTCCTATAGTTTGCATAGGGGGGAAAATGCCAGGATAGCTGTAAAGGTTCCCTGCCCAGCAGCTGTCCTACCTTAAGGCTTGTTTACACAACACACTTAAGAAATTTATATACACTCCTGACAATGGACCCCTTTTATATACTGGGTATGATGGCTCTGCATCTGACTGAAATTCCCAGACTGTGCCTGGAGTGGTTTCCTGAAGTGATGAAGTTCCTTCCCATGTGTGCTTCCTACGGGGCATCAAAGATGACACAGCCTAACGCGCCATTTCTGACCGTGCTCAGTGCCTTGGCTTATTGTAAATGTTAGAAATAATAATATACGTAGAACACATCATAGCACATAACACACACTAGTAACATAGCTTATTTTTATTGGAGGACTATTCTCAATTATCTCATAACATTGTCGAATTTTATTGTTGTCTACGTAACTGCTTTTTGAATTTTGTCAAGCCTCCCAAGGACTAAACCTACAAGAGTGTGACACCACCTGTGGTGCTAGGAATCAAACCCAGGGCTTCCTGCATGATGAGCAGGCAGTTTACCAATGAGGTATATGCCATGCCTTAAAATATTTATTATTCACGTTAGTCTAATCTATGAGATACACTCTCCCAGGAGCTTTATTGATCAATAATGAGAAATCTTTTCTCATCACCTCATATCCAGTCACCATGAAGTGCATTTACATTTAGAGCTGGAATGGTGAGTTTCTTCACGATACATTCATCAGGGAAGAGGGCATTGTCATCTGTATTACTGTTGATAATTCTCCATAGTCTGTTCATGTGGAACCCTGAGAAAGAGTGGGCTTTGCTAACATGAGTATCTTAATTCTGTCAACTGCACAAATGTATGTATATATGTACATATAGGGCATATATATTATATGACATATGTATGTACATTGTATTCATCACAGTTCTATACAGGATACAATGAACTGTATTAAAAGAGGAATCAAGGTCTGGCTTGGTGGCACATGCCTTTAATCCCAGCACTCAGGAGGCAGAGGTAGGAAGATCATCATGAGCTCAAGGACACCCTGAGACTACATAGTGAATTCCAGGTCAGCCTGAGTTAGAGTGAGACCCTACCTCGAAAAAAGAAAAACAAAAAAAGGAGGAATCAGGCTGGAGAGATGGCTCAGCAGTTATGGCGCTTGCTTAAGAAGCCTAAGGACTGAGTTTGATTCCCCAATGCCCACATAATGCCAGATGCACAAGGTGGTGAATGCATCTGGAGTTCATTGGCTATCTCTCTCTCTCTTCTTCTTTTTTCTATCTCTCTTTCAAATAAATGAATAAATACAGAAAATATTGTTAAAAGAATATTTAAGAAGAGGAATTTATTGGATTAGTTTATGACATACATTTATTTATATATACATGTATATAAACACATGTATATACCCACATGTACACCTTGACATGCCACTCAAGAAAGGCATGAAAGACATGCAATTTGTTGTTTTGGTTTGAGTTTTTGAGCTGATGTCTCGTTCTAGCCCAAGCTTACTTGGAATTTACTATGCAGTCTAGGTGTGCCTCGAACTATCACCAATCCTCCTACCTCTGCCTTCCAAGTGCTGGGATTAAAGGTATGCACTACCACCACTAGCTCAATTTCAAAGAGAGGAAACATGAAATTAGGCTTGCTGATTCTACACAATATTGTGGCCATTTTCCTAACCTTTCACCCCAATACTTAACATTTTTCTCCTTTTTAAAAAAATTTTACTTTGAGAAGGTCTCATTGTACCCTGGTCTGAGCCAGAACATAATCTGTAGTCTAGCCTGGTGTGAAACTCAAGGCCATACTCCTGCCTCAACCTATGATTATAGGTATGAGACACCATGACCAGCTAGCATTTTCTTTCCTTATACTTTTGCTTGAATAAATAAAGAAATAAAACTCATTTTGTTAGCAAGTAGCTAGAAGGCTGATATTTACTCTGTTTGTATTTAGTGGCAAATATCATTACAACCTGGACTAAAAATAAGATTCATGACTTAATGTCAATGCTGACAGGATGACCGAATTTACCAAATACTGATGTGATATAATGCTTTGAAAGATCTCGTCATAATTGGATAAAAGCATTACTGCAAAGGGATGAAAAAGGTAATGGTCCCTGAAATCTCAGATAGTCCTTCCACAGACTTCCACAGAAACATTTATACATGCTTATTTCGGAGTTACCATTTCGCTTCACAGTCATACATGGTGTTCCCTTCAATGTGGCAGGCTGTGTTCCAACGGTCTTGCAAATACTAATGCATTTGGACTTAACTCATATGTCATGGGGCAGGACTACTGTGGCATTTCTATCACACAGAAAGAAACAGAGACAGGCTGTGCCCACTCTCATGTTCCTCCTGCCATCTTCTCTGAGCCTCAGAGAGGCAAAAGACCACGAGAGCTGGAAGGTGGGGAAGAGTTCTGTGTAATGCTGTCTCTGCTCATGATATGGTCAGCACACTCATGATCTCAGTGACTGACATGATATAAAAAAAATATCTTCACAACCCTGGGCACATCAACATTCCACCAGGGGTGATAAAGTAGAGCATGTGGTCCGCCATCCCACTGTTAGGGGTGATTGACAGTTAATGGAGGAGTGGGATGGGTGCAGCCATTGGTAGTTTAGATGCAATCTGGGAAATAATAGGCCACCCCTGATCATGCAAGCAACACGATTTAAGTTCAGTGGGTCACTCATACAAACACCAGGAAAAATAAGTGAAATGAAAATTGAAGATGGGCTAGTTGGGAATAGGAAGGGGTTCAGTGGGAATGGGACAGAGACAGTCCAAGAAAAGGTAACGACAGGGGATTGTGATCAAAATATATTATATAGGGCTGGAGAGAGAGCTTAGCAGTTAAGGCATGTACCTATGAAGCCTAAGGACTACAGTTTGATTCCCCAGAACCAATGTAAACCAGATGCACAAGGTGACATAGGCATTTGTAGGCCCTGGCATGCCCATTCTCTCTCTCTCTCTCTCTCTCTCTCTCTCTCTCTCTCTCTGCCTCTTTCTCTCTCACAGTTCATTAAGTCTCTGTAGAGATTGCTCAGAGGTTAAGGTGTTTGCTTGCAAAGCCTAAGGACCTGGGTTTGAGTCCCAGTGTGCACATAAAGCCAGATGCACAAGATAGTAAATGCATGTGGATTTCATTCCCAGTGGCTCAAGGCCCTAGCACACCCATTCTCTCTTTCTGTCTCTCTCCTCTCTCTCTCTCTCTCTCTACTTATCAGTAAATAAAATCTGTTTTCCAAAATATTTTATTTATTCATTTCCTTAAGAGAGAGAGAGAATGGATATGCCAGGACCTTCAACCGCTGCAAACAAACTCCAGATGTAAACCTCACCTTGTCCTTATGTGGGTATTGGGGAATCGAACCTGAGTCCTGAGGTTTGCAGGAAAGTGTCTTAGCTGCCAAGCAATCACTCCAGCTCTGAAAAATGTTTTATGAAAAGATTCCAACAATAAAATATCCTCACTTACGTGAACATTGAACTTAGTGGATGGCATTGCCTGGGTCAATATAACTTCTCTGCTAGAATTTTGAAAATAGTTTTAAAATTTTATTTTTGACTCAGAAATTATATATAAATATCTGCAAATCCGATCGACACCAAGTGATTTGTACTTCACCACAGGACTGAGTTTGGCATGCCAACCAAGATATTAATATTTGAAATTGAGGGAGGAGAAATCGCTTAGCATTTAAGGTGCTTACCTGTGAAGCCTTAACTCATGTTAGACTCTCCTGGTTCCACGTAAGCCAGAAACAAGGTGATGCAAGCGTGCAAAGTTGCACATGCACACAAGGTGGCACATGCATGTGGAGATTGATTGCAGTGGCTGGAGCCCTGGAGTGACAATTCCCTCTATATCTCTCTGTCTGAAAATTACAAAAAGAAAATTGTGTGCCAATGTTTTCAACCAAAGTCCTTACAAAGAATCATTGGTGTCCCAGTATTTTGACAGCCTTGAAAAGTAACAGTTTCCTGTAAAGCCAGAAGAAGTGTTGTCATCACAACATGAAGCACAGCTGAAATTTTTTACAGCTTTCTTTATAGCAATCAGCAATAAGTTTTTTTTGGTATTTTCAGAACAGAATGTGGAATATTCCTTAACCACATGTGAGGAAAAAAAAAAACAAGAAGTAAATCTGCGTTGTGCTGTGATGTAGATTTATCTCCAGGAGGGCAGGGTTTTGCTGTGTAGATGTCTGCCTTGCAGGCCAGCTCAGGAGCAAATACATCAATTGCTGCCATAGATATAGATATAGATATAGATATAGATATAGATATATAGATATAGATATAGATATATCAGAGAGAGTGAGAGAGAGAGAATGGGTACACTAGGGCCTCCAAACTCTGCAAATGAACTCCGGAGGCATGTGCCACCTTGTGTGTCTAGCTTTATGTGGGAACAGGGGACTAAATCCTGGCTTCTTAGGCTTTGCAGCTCAGTGCCTTAACTACTAAGCCATCTCTCCAGCTCCTCATTGACAGCTCTTACCATATTTTTTAATTTTGAATTTATTGATTTATTTGAGGGAGTGAGAGAGATGAAGAGGCAGAGGGAGAGAGAGAATGGGCACATCAGGGCCTCCAGCCACTGCAAGCAAACACCAGGGGCATGTACCACCTTGTGCATCTGGCTTACATGAGTCCTGGGGAAATCAACTCTGGATCCTGAGGCTTCAAAGGCAAACGACTTTACAGCTAAGCCATCTGTCCAGCACCTCGTGACAGTTCTTACTCACTGTGGCATCTTGGTTCCAAAGTGTCCCCCTCCAAATGGCTCCCAAGTGGAAGGCTTGATGGATCCAACCATCCTGGGGGGGGGGGGGGGTGTATTCAGCAAACACATCCACATTTGCCTGTCAAATCTGATTGCACTATAACTGGTCCCATGAAGGATTGAGAAAGCTGCTCCTTGGGCAGTATATCCTAAAGTCACTTGGCTTTCAAAAATGCATGCAACTCCATCATAAATATCATATTGAGTGCAACTATTTTGAGGGAACTAGAGAAGCAAGGGCAAACTTAATACTATGTGGGGGAAGATGGTTATAGTTGTCTTTTTATTATTAGTTATTATTATTATTATTATTATTATTATTATTGGTTTTTTGAGGCATGGTTTCACTCTAGCTCAGGCTAACCTGGAATTCACTCTGTAGTCTCAGGGGGGCCTTGAATTCCTGGTGATGCTCCTACCACTGCCTGCTGCGTACTGGCATTAAAGGAGTGTGCCACTACACCCAGCTTATTTTTCATTTTTGACATTTTCATACTTGCATAGAATACATTTTGTCTTATTCCCCCAAATTAACCACTGTTTTTTTTTTTGTTTGTTTTTTCAAGGTAGGTTCTCACTCTAGTCCAGGCTGACATGATAGTCTTAGGCTGGCCTTGAACTCATAGACAACCTCTCACCTTGCTTTGCAAGTGCTGGGTCTAAAAGGTGTATGCCACCATGCTTGGCTTTAACTATTTTTTGTTCGTGATCACAGGTGGAAGGCAACAGACTGTGTATTGCTGAACTTACCAGTGGCTACATCACTGATGGACCAGACTCCCCTCTTGCAGTGATCATCAGCTTGCCTGGGATGCAGGAGTGTCTGTCTCAGGCATCCTTCCCTTACCTATAGTGAAGTAAACTCAATCTAGTAATCTTCACTATTAACAACATACAATGGAATTGCTGAACATCTAACCAGACCTATTTATTTCCTTTCTTTTCTCTCTCTCTCTCTTTTTATTTTTTTATTTTTTTTTTTTGCTTTTTTCTTAGCATGAGACCCCATTCCAAAGTGTCCACCTATAGCTGAAAGGACTTGTTTTGTTCAAGTTAGTACTGTTAACTAGGCATGGTGGTGCACACTGTTAATCCCAGCACTTTAGAGGCTTACATAGAAGGATTGTCATGAGTTTAGGGCCAGCCTAAGACTACAGAGTGAATTTCAGGTCAGCCTGGGCTAGAATGAGTTCCTACCTCAAAAAACATAAAAACAGCCGGGCCTGGTGGCGCACGCCTTTAATCGCAGCACTCAGGAGGCAGAGGTAGGAGGATCGCCGTGAGTTCGAGGCCACCCTGAGACTACATAGTGAATTCCAGGTCAGCCTGGGCCAGAGTGAAACCCTACCTAGAAAAACAAACAAACAAAAAAAAAACATAAAAACAAAGAAAAGATAGTATTCTGAGAGCCCAGGAAAAGAAACCCAGGAACCACACAACCAGTGTGAATAAATAAACATCACAGCCTTTATGTTTCCTAAGAGATTGCTTCCATGAAGGAGTTTGAAAAATTTTAGTTACTTTGTTTTTGTCTTCTCAAGGCTGTGTGTCATTGTAGTCCAGTCTGACACAGAACTCATTCTGTAGCCCAAGCTCACCTCAAACTCACAACTATGTCCTCCTAGCTTAGCCTCCCAAGTGAGTGCTATCATTGAAGGGGTGCACCATCAAGTCAGTGCTGGCATTGAGGAAGTGCACCATCAAACCAGGCCCCCTTGTAAAGTTTAAAGTTTCTTGGCATAGATTCTTTTCTGAGGCAACCCTTATTTTAAGTGAATGAGTTTTTTTTCATAAAAATAATTATTATCTATTTATTTGCAAGCAGAGAAGAGATAGAAAGAAGCAAGACAGATAGAGAAAAGGGATGAGTCAGGGCCTAAAGCCACTGCTAACAGACTCCAAAAGCATGTGTCACTTTGTGTATCTGGCTTTATGTGGGTACTGGAGAATCAAAAAAAGGTGTTAGGCTCTGCAGGCAATTGCCTTAACCACTGAGCGGTCTCTCCAGCCTTAGGTTATTATGTTTAAGATTATTTTAACAAGTCACAGGGTCCCTTGAGTAGTACATTTTCATGCTCAGCTATGATAAAGAATAGGAGATGGTACATATATATATATATATATATATATATAAATATTTATAACCTTTTACAAACATAAATGTATAAATTAAGTGTAGCATAAGAAATTTGTAACCATAATAACTTTACTAATAAAGCAATTATAACTATATGCTGTAATGATAATATAACTTTTTCATTTGTGCAATATTTGATTTTGGCACAGATCACTAAAACCATAGAAAGAAAACTATTACTGGGTGGGGACTGATCTCTGACCATCAGTTTAAAAAAAAGACTATTATCATCAAAGCATGCTGGTCAAAGCCAAAAGCTTCCACTTAAATTCCACTGGAACAGTAGACTGGCAGCTTCCAAAGTGATGAGAGCATCCATTGCTACCTAACTGTCCTCATTCTGTTGGATGAAGGCTTCTCATCTAAGGGAAAGAAATCAAGAGGTGAAATAATTAATTTCATCAAAAAGGGGGGTGGAATGATGGCTTAGCAGTTAAGGTGCTTTCCTGTGAAACTTAAGGACCCAGGTTCGATTCCCCAGTCCCCATGTAAGCCAGTTGCAAAAGGTGGTGCATGTGTCTGGAGTTCATTTGCAGTGATTGGAGTCCCTGGTGCACCCATTTTCTTTTCAATCTGAACCTCTCTCTCTAATAAATAAATAATCTTTTTTAATTAAATAGCTGTTTGGGTCTGGGGAAATGGCTCAGTGGGTAAGGTCATTGCCATTCAAGCATGAGGACCAGAGTTCAGATCCCCAGCATATACATAAATACCTGGTAGGAGTGGCGACCATTCTGCCTATACCCCACCATTCAGGATATGGAGACAGAGGATCTCTAGAGAGAGCTGGCCTACCAGGATTAGCATAGTTGGCAAACTATGAGTTTGATTAAGGGACCCTGCCAAATTCAGTGAACTGGAGAGTAGTGGAAGTAGACATGTGATATCAACCCCTGGCCAAAAGAAAACTAGATGTACAATGTAGCATGTGCATCTGGAGTTCATTTTCAGTGGCTGGAGGCCCTGGAGTTCACACATTCTCTCTCTCCTTCTGTATCTGTCATTGCTCATAAATAAATAAATAAAATATTATTTACTTATTTCACTTTTATTTACTTATTTATGGGGGGAGACAGAATGGGCACTGCAGGGCCTCCAGCCACTGCACATGAACTCAAGACATATGTGCCACCTTATGCATCTGGCTTTATGTGTGTATTGGTTATTGAACCTGGGTCCTTTGCAAATAACCACCTTAATTGCTAAGCTGTCTCTCTAGCCCTAAAATATCTTTTAAAGATTTTAAAATTCTTTTTAAATTTTAAAGTTCTCCCTCATATGTGGATCTTAGCTAGAGATGATTGGGCTTCTGTGTGAGAAGGAAAAAACTCAGTAGCAGAGGCCAGTAAGTTAAAAAAGGAGATAGAAAGGGAAGAGAAAGAAAGGGAGGAGGGCTTTTATTAGGTTGGTATTGTATATATGTAAGTAGAAAGATTGAGATGGGGAGGGGATATGATGGAGAATGGAATTTCAAAGGGGAAAGGGGGGAGGGTAATACCATGGGATTTTTTTTGTTATCATGGAAAATATTAATAAAAATGGAGAAAAAAAAAATAAAAAATAAAGAAAAAAAAAAAAAAAAAAGGGCAACTGGGCACTGCCCCAGCCAGTATCCGTGTGAAGCATACCTTTCTCAGTGGCCTCAGCATCTAGAAACCATGCTGTGGGCTGACAACCTGGGACGGACTTCTGTTCTTGGTAGTGTGCAACAGGTGTCATTTTCTTGACCTCACCTTCTGCTGCTGTGAGGTTTTAAAAGGCGAGAGATGACTGATGGGCATAGTGGTCGAGCCCTAAGTTCATGGGTGAAGGTTTCATCATCAGCTGATTGTGAAGTGATGAAAGCATCAGCATGTGGGATCTAGTAGGAGAAAACTGGTCACTGGGGACATGCCCTTGAAAGGCACGCTGAGGACCAGTGCCTTTACCCTCTCTGTTTTACATCGCCATGATGTGAGCAGCTCTGCTGTACCACGAGTGCTCCACTTGGCTGCAAGCCCCAACGCATGGAGCCAGCCTGTCACGAACTCTAACTATGAGACTGTGAGGCTGAATAAATATTTTCTTCTAAGTTGATTCTCTTAGGTACTTGTCACAGTGATGAAAAGTTGAATTACACAATGGACACACTTTTAGCACATGAAAGAGTCTGCACACTGCAAAAGTCAATAATAAAGTGTGGTGAAATAATTACTTTATTCTATAAAAAAAAAAGATTTTAAAATTATATATTAACTAATATCAATTAATGATTAATATATAATTAATAATTAATATATAATTGATAATTTTATATATATATATATATATATATATATATATATATATATATATATAATCAGATAGAGAATGTGCAAGAATTCAGCTGCTACAAACAAACTCCAGACACATATGCCACCTTGTGCATCTGGCTTATGTGGGTACTGGGGAATCGTACCTGGGTCCTTTGGCTTTACAGGCAAGTGACTTAACCACTAAGCAATCTCTCCAGAATGTTTTGAGGGGCCTCCAGGCAACTGCGGAGCAGGGTCTTGAGTAGCTAGCTGTGAGTGCAACGGGAAGAGACACCTGGGAGACTGTGTCAGATGACAGCTCATTTATTTGTTAGGAGAATGGGCTTTTAAGCATTCATGTAGTGGCAGGAAAAGGTACAGGTTATAGATCACAGGGGGATTGGCTGTGTGAAGGCTGCTGGCTGATACCTCATTGACATATAGGGTTAGGGTGGGGGTATGGATCACATGGCCATGGAGGAATGGAAACCTAAGTCTTATCAGGACGTCCAGGTGCCCCAGGCAGGGGGAGGGCAGAGGCCTCACTCTTGCTGGCCAAGGTGAGATTATCAGGGTCTAGGACTGCTGCAACCTCCTGGGGCCTTTAGCCATGCCTGACAGTTCAGGCCTGCTTAAACCTCCAGTGGCCCAGGGCCCTCACCTGTGCCTGCCATCAGCCCCCTAAAATATTTTTTTAAATGTGTAAGACATCTAAGAGATACTGAACTCAATGCCATTGTAGGGAGGTTGTGGCAGGAGGATTGCCATGTGTTCAAGAACAGCTTGTTCTATGTTGTACATTTCAGGCCACCGTGACCTACAGAGTCTATGTCTCAAAAATTTTTAAATATATCATAAGTCTTATTAAGTAACTAATAAATGAGGTCGGGTATATGGACACTTAGAATATATTTGTAAAAATACACAGGACATATTTGTAAAGTCATTCATGAAAATAAGTTAGTTGGCATTCAAATGTATTTCCTCCTTCCTTCCTCCTCAGTCCCTCCCTCCATTCATTCATTCCTTCCTTTCCTTTTTACCTTCCTCCCTCTCTCCATCTCCTCATCTTTCTCTTTCTTTCTTTCTTTCTTTCTTTCTATCTATCTTTCTTTCTTTATTTATTTATTTCACTTTTGTGGTTATGTAGATCAAACCTAAGACACAAGACCTCATGCATGCGAGGTAGGTAATCTACCACTGAACTGACATTGAACATTCTTTTTCTAATGTTTTTAATTTTTTTTAATATGAAAGAGAGAGAGGGAGAGAATGGGTGTGCCAAGGCATCTAGCCCCTGCAAGCGAACTTGAGATTCATGTGCTCCCTGTGCATCTGGCTTACATGGGTACTGGGGAATTGAACCTGGCTATTTAGGCTTCACAGGCAAGCACCTTAACTGCTGGGTAATTTCTCCAGCCTTCTATTTTCTTTCTAACAATTAAAATAAAAGCAACTTTAGCAATCTTTATAATTCAGCTTACTAAATTCTGTGTTGAGATAAAAATTTCTGAGTATTCGTAAATGTTTTAGGGAAGTTAGAGAATAGACAAACAGGGCATACATCATGTCTTGGAAATACTGCTAATAATTTACTGTATCAACATTTTGAGCAGAAGATATTTGGATGGGGAGATGGCTTAGCAGTTAAGGTGCATGCCTGCAAAGCCTGAGGACCTATGTTTGACTCTCCAGATCCCACCTTGGCCAGACGCACAAAGGTGAGGACAGCACAAGCTTGCACATGCCCACTGGGTGGCCCAGGCCTCTAGAGTTAAATTGAAGTGGCTAAGGTCCTGTTGCACCAATTCTCTCTCTTTCTCTTTATTAAATAAAATAAAAAATAAAATATTTTTTGGGATTCTTATGGTTCTTTCATATTTGTGTACATAGGAAGGTGAGAGAACTACATTGGCCAGTATCTTCTGCAGAAATGTGGAGTAAGTGGATGTAGCATAAAGCTGCCTAGAGACATAACAATGACAATCTTTACTGATGGGCCCCAACTTGGATGTGCTCAGTGAAAATGACCTCCTGGAATATACTTATTCACAGGGTGTGGTGGTGCATGCCTTTAGTCCCAGCACTGGAGTGGCAGAGATAGGAGGATCACCGTGAGTTGCAGGCCAGCCTGAGAACACATGTGACTTCCAGGTCAGCCTTGGCTAGAGCAAGACCCTGTCTCAAAAAACAAAAATAAAAAACAAAAAACAAACAAACAACAACAAAAAAAAAAAAACAGGCGTGGTGGCAAACACCTTTACTCCCAGCACTCAGGAGGTAGAGGTAGGAGGATCGCAGTGAATTTGAGGCCACCCTGAGACTCCATAATGAATTCCAGGTCAGCCTGAGCTAGACTGAGACTCTACCTCATTAGAAAAATAAATAAATAAATAAACAAACAAAAAGCTCCTCATTCAAAATTGAGGGGAATATTTTATTTTTATTTATTTATTTGAGAGAGAGAAGCAGATAGAGTACCTGATAGTGAGAGAATGGGCACACCACAGCCTTCAGCCGCTGCAAACTAATTCCAGATTCATATGCCACCTTGTGCATCTGCCTTATGTGGGTCTTGGGGAATCAAACCTAGGTTCTTTGGCTTTGTAAGTAAATGCTTCAGCTATTAAGCTATCTCTCCAGCCCATGAGGGGCATATTTTAAAAACATAACTGAGAGGAGAGTTTGAAAGTTGATTGACAACAATCCTTTTATCCAAGCCTTACAACTTTTGTTTAACTCATATTAAATATTTAGTGGTGTATTTTGGAAAATACAGCAGACATGGGGGACCATCTAAATCAGGTTATCCTCTAAATATGGTTTTTGTATGTTCATTTCTGCACATGTCCTGAAGGTGACTATGCATGAATTCCTGTGCCATGTGTATTATGTGTGTAGGGATCAGGTAGATATGGAAAGGCAGGAATGGGCACCTAAGGTTTTGCAGTCATTCTACCATGCTTAACACATATAAAATCCAACAAAATCATTAGTAAGAAACTGAACCTCTCTACTCCAGCTTCAAGGTCCATAATGTGAAATATTAAGGTACAAAAATGTTAAAATAAGAGAAAGCGCTGGGTGTAGAGGCGCATGCTTTAATCTCAGCACTCACAAGAGTAGGAGGTAGCTTATGGTAATATACATACATGTTATTATAAATTCAATACCTTTTTCTGTAGTCTCGATGCACCTTGATACGTCCCTGGAATTTAGGTAATGAATCAAAATTGATTTTCTTGACTATCTATTCACAAGCTTCACTGGGGAAAAAGTGCTGTCTCTGGGTGATATTGGGACAGGCAATTGGCATAGTCATCTAGTCCCAAAAGTGAATTAATGCAGGGCTGGGGAGATGGCTTAGAGGTAACTTGCCTGTGAAACCTAAGGGCCCAAGTTTGATTCCCCAGCACCAATATTAGCCAAATGCTCAAGGTGGTGAATGTGTCTCAAGTTCAATTGTAGTGGCTGGTGGACCTGGTGTGTCTGTTCTCTATCTGCCTCTTCCTCTTTGTGTCTCTCCCTCCTTGTCTCTCTCACACATACTCTCTCTCAAATAAATAAATAAAATATATTTTGATGTGAATTAATGTGCCTGCCTGCACATATACAAGGCTCAATCTGTCTAACATTGTTTCTACTACATTTATTAATAAAAACATTCAATATATTTTATTTATTTATTTGACAGTAAGAAAGTGGGAGGGAGAGAGAGAAGGAGAGAAAGAGAGGGAGAGAATGCCTCCAGCCACTGCAAACAAACTCCAGATGCATGCACCCCCTTGTGGATCTGGCTAATGTGGGTCCTGGAGAATTGAACCAGGATCTTTTGGAATTGCAGGCAAATGCTTTAAGCACTAAGCCATGTCTCCAGACACAATTTTTTAAATTTTTTCATTGACAACATCTATAAATACAGACAATAGAACATGATATTTCCCTCTCCTCCCCCACGTTCCACTTCACAACTCTGTTCTCCACCATATCCCCTCCCTCTCTCAATTAGTCAATCTTTTAATTTGAGGTCATCATCTTTTTAAAACATTTTTTTGTTGTTTATTTTATTTATTGATTTGAGAGTGACAGACAGAAAGAGGCTGAGAGAGAGAGAGAGAGAGAGAGAATAGGCGAGCCAGGGCTTCTAGCCACTGCAAAAGTACTCCAGACACATGCGCCTCCTTGTGCATCTGCCTAACGTGGGTCCTGGGGTGTAGAGCCTCGAACTAGGGTCCTTAGCCTTCACAGGCAAGTGCTTAACTGCCAAACCATCTCTCCAGCACATCTTTTTCTCCTATCATGAGGGTCTTGTGTAGGTGCTAGGCACTGTGAGGTCACGGATATCAACAGCAATTTTTGTCTGCACAGTTGCATTGTGAGGAATGGTGCCCTAACTTTGGCTCTATATTCCTTCCACTACCTCTCCTCCAATGGACCCTGAGCCTTGGAGGGTGTGACAGAGATGTTTCAGTGCTGGACACTCCTCTGTCCCTTCTTCTCAGCACTATGCTGCCTTTTGGGTCATCCCAGTGGTCATCACCATCTGAAAAGAGAAGTTTCTCTAATCAGAAGTGAGAGTAGCATTAAGATATCAACATGAACATGAAGTGTAGTGCTTTCATGGCAGTTTGGTGAGAACAATATATACATTTATGCTGATAAGAGCAGGCTTTATACTCCTACGGCTCATGACGTCCCCTGCTACAGGCTTTTGATTAAGTTTTTCTTACCAGGCATGTATTCCCTCCCATAGAGCGGGCCTTCAGACCAATTCAAGAGCAGTTCATTTGCCCTAGAGCAGACATAGCACTATTGCATTAGTGCGGTCATTTGGCCTGTCTGCTCAAACTGGAGTCTTCCAGTGCCCATGTTTTCACTGCTGATGACTTTTGTCTCCTGTAGGGCTGCATGCAGTGCAGCTTTTTACCAGCTTTCAGTTGGCTGGTCTACACAGAGGTTTTCTTCTCAGCACCAGATTGATTTCTCAGTGACTTTGCTGCTCACGCACACAAAATATTTAGCAATAGGTTCTTACCATCTGTTTCTCGAGGGAAATCAAGGGCTTTGACAACAGCATGTAATGTTTTGGAGGCAAAAGGGAACGCCCTGGCCAACAACTACTGGTAGGTATCCCATCGTTGGTACTAAAAATGTAGCCTAGATGGCCTTGAAGGACCAGTGACCATCTGAGTATCCGCCTTAGGCATTCCTGGCTGAAGAAGCCTATTCTGAACTAGGACACAAACAATGACAATTTTCTAATCAACTAAACCTGGTATAGTCTATTGTTCTTCGAATCCTCCTTATAAACTTGCACCCTAGCCTGGCTCAGTGCTTCAGCCTTCATCCCACAGGAAAGCTGATGCACCTCGCTGCTTTATTTAATAAAACACAGTCTGTAGAGATCAAGTCCAGGGTTCTCTTTTGCTTTTTGCTTATATTTTCCTTACAGGGCCATGTTGTGACTATGAAGGCATGTTGTTGACTGTGACTGCCTAGCCGCAGCTGCGGCACATCCAATATGTAACCACAACCATCAGCAGCATTGCTGGGTCTGACCATTGCTTTTGTGGCCTCAATGAGGACATTACTACACTTTGTGCATGGAGACCTATATTGCCAAAACCAAGATTCCTCTAATATAGTTTGGTATGTCCCCAGTGTTCTCTGAGAAGAGCTAATATGTGAAAATCCTTTCAGTGCTATCTTAGTTTCCAGTAGTTAACTGATAAATATCTCTGTTGTTACACTGGGTGCCTTGGTTTATGCCAGAGCAAACCATCTGAATGAACCTTTCTGGCTTACTGTCAGTTTGAACACTGCATTTCCCCAGAACCTGAGCTGCTGAAAAAGGCGTGAAATAACAAGGTCAAGCTGGAATGAGCAGCCTAAATCAGAAGTTCAGATTATTTATTTAATACCATGGGGTTTGTGCTTTCTTTGTAGAAATAAACCAGGTTGTAATTAGTAAACAAGGACCTTTTTCAGTGTTCCATGGCCAGGGAACTCACAAAGGAGAACTGCCCTTCAATAGTTTACAGATCACACAGTTATTTTGACGGAAGCCCTCCTGCTCTTCCTCATCAGAGGACTCACTTGTGGAGTCCTGCTCTCTCTCCCCATCAGACAGATCACTTAAGAAAAGGGCCGATATGGCAGCCTTCAGCATGGAAGACCACTTGTGGTAGAGAGATATCACTGAACCCCAATCAGGGTACCATGAGTACCTGATGCTCACCTGCCCAGACCCCTCACTTTTGTCACTAGCTGGAGACACCATGGTGCGATCCTCAGGGGAGCATTCTCCACGTGGGACGCTGTGCTCCTGAGGAGGGCATAGTGCTAGGGGGCATCCAGTGACACCAGTTGGTATGAAGGTGTCCTGGCCTCGGGGTGCCTGGTCATTGGGGGCTTCCCTCAGGGAGATGGAGTTTTCCTCCTTCTTCTTCTGAAGGCGTGGAGAGCATCGGGGGCAGACGAGCTTCCTTCCCTTGCAGCATGGATCTTCCTGAGCAGAGCTGCATCCGTCTCCTCCTCTCCAGATGTTCGCTAGCAGCCCCGGCTTGCCTCTCTGAAAGTTTGCATTTTGGTAGATCTGAAAGGAAAAGGCAGCTTTTAGACCTGATGTAAAGCATGCATGGCTGTCACATTGCTCCATCATATTCAGCTGATTATGTGATGGAAAACATGATTTCAGTTGCCTTCAATGGTCCTGGAGCCCTTCAGCATGACCTCACCAGAAACATACTACTCATAGGTGAAGTCTTGTGATCCAAATGCAGGCCATGACCAGGCCTCCAAGAGTCCTCCTAGCCTGCACCTATCTAAGGGGATGGCACACATTTTAATATCAGAGACTCTAATTTTGTACTCTATACAGTTACCATTCAGTGAATACCTTCAACTTGCCTTGAAAATGAAAAGCTGACAGCCCCTTGTTCACGGCATTGGGAGTGGGAATCTAAACTAAGATGTTTTTCTCTCACAGAAAATTGGACACAAATACACTCTACTTTACCATCATTTTCTTCTTTCCACAGTGCACTGGTGAATTATTTGTGCGTATATTCCTGAATCCATGAAGATTAAGTTCACCGATGAAATCCTTTAAGCTGTCCATTTCAAAAAGTTTATCTGCACCACTGCGGTGAAGGACCTCTGTTTCAAAAAGGTCTACCTCAATCTTCACGGTGTCTCCTTTCTCACTCCAGCCCACAGACTTGAAGGCCTCATTCTCCACTATTGCCCAGAGTTTTCTGGGAAATGAAAGCCCCAGGAGGCTGCAGGTGCCTTCCTCGCTGGCTGCACGTTGGTCTGGTTCTTCTGTTTGGAGGGTCTCTCTGAGGCTGGCGTCTCGACTCATGCCTTGGTCACTCTGTGCTTCTGATCCTCCTCTTGTGTACCCATTTGGATCACGTGAAGCCTCAGCTGGGGCTGCTCTAGCTGGCTCTTCACCAACCACTGGTCTCCCAATGGTTTCATCATTCTCTTTGATGCTCTGAGTGTCCATAGTCCTACACTAAAACTGTGCTACTTGTTCTGAGGATCACTAATCATGTCCTGCCTGGTCCAAAGTGCCTCTGTTCTAGAACCTTTGTAGGGAAGCAACTACCTGCTGATGTCACCATGGGCTGTGATGTCATGTCACCATGGTGACTCCTAATCAGTTAGAGGTGAGACAAGTGCCCAAATGTGTAGGAGTGCTTGACAGGATCTTGGCTATAATTCTTTCCTCAGTAATGTGGATAAAAGTGTAGTTTACATTTTCAGAATTCTCCCCTGATTTCTGACAGGTAAATTTTGACACAGTGCAGTCCTGCAAGTGTTCAGAAAGAGATCCCATTTCCTGTCACAAACCTGAAGAGGAATGGGACCTGCAAAAGCAGTTTTCATGCTCTCTGTTTAGCTCAGGGCTCAGCCCCTAGTTGGTCAAAGTGTGGCCATAAGACAACGTGGAGCCTTGGTGGGTCACTCAGATGTCAAAGACGTTTGCTTGCAGAGCCTCCAAATCTGGGCTCAGTTCATGCCATTATAGCAGCAGGAGACCTTGGTGCACTCATTTCTATTTGTGTTAATGTGTGTGCATGCTTGTGACGTTCCAAATGTTCCAGCAGGCTATTTTGGTGAAAGCATTTATACACACATATGAAAATATATCATAATAAAACCAGCTATTTTTAAATTAATGATTTAGTTATTTGTAAGGAGAGAAAGAGGGAGAGAGGGAAAGAGGCCGAGTGTGGTGGCAGATGCCTTTAATCCCAGCACTTGGGAGGCAGTGGTAGGAGGATCACCGTGAGTTCGAGGCCACCCTGTGACTACATACTGATTCCCAGGTCTGTCTGAGCTAGAGTGAAACCCTACCTCAACCCCTCCCCCCAAAAAAAAACAAGAGAGAGAGAGAGAGGTAGAGGGTATGCAAGAATGGTAGTATACGCCTCTAACCGGTGCAAAAAATCTCCAGATACAAGAATGGGAGTATAAGCCTCTAACCACTGCAAAAAATCTCCAGATACATGCACCACTTTGTGCATCTGGCTTTACATGTGTACTGGGGAATCAAACCTGGGTCATTAGGCTTTGCATGAAAGCATCTTATACACTGAGCCATCTCACCAGCCCAAAGCAACCATTTTGTACAGTTTATATAATAATAACAAACTGAGCTATGTAATAATCAACATTAGCAACTGTGCTACATCTCTCATTATTTGTAACAATATTTTCTCAGTACCCAGAATTTGATAAACAGACTCCAAAGTTATCGCATAGCAGTGTTATTTTAACTTTAAGGGAAAGGCTCATTTGTGTAGAATAATGATGCTTTCTAAAACAAGATTGCATCATATGGGCATTTATACTTGACTTCACTAGAGGAAACTTTCATCTTTCTTTTTACATTATTTTATGTAATTGTAAAGAGGGAGAGAGAGGTGGATTTCATAATGAGTTGGGTGTGCCAGGGCCTGATGCCTCCGTAAAAGCATGCCAGGCACATGTTCCATCTTTATGTATCTGGCTTGACATGGATATTGGGGAATCAAACCCTGGCCAACAGCTATGCAAGCAAATGCCTTTAAGCACTGAGCCATCTCTCCTGCCCCTCAGCTTTCTTTTTATGTTACACAGTAGCTCATATAGTACAGTCTGGACTTGAACTTACTCTCACTATGGTTACAGGAGAGGTTTTGTGCAGTACTAGGCAAGCACTCTACCAAATGATCTGTGTCCACAGCCCCATATTCAACCTCTTAATCACTGTCCATTACTATGACCATCTCATTATGACATCCTGCATCCTAAACCATTTAAACCCGTCTTGATAGAGAAAATGTGCCCCAAAGTGAAGGCGAGTAACTGTAGGACTGATGAATGGAGCAGTCCCATTTCAGACCTGTAGTTGTGTGTGAGATCATAATCAGTTTTTCTTCATGGAACCTTGCTCAGAAATAGCTGTGTGCTGGATGTTTTGGTTTCTGTGATGTTTCCTGCACAGATAAGTAAATGAACCGGATTGATTGTGTCCAAGACAGAATGTCCTAAGAAATAAAGCCTGACTTAACTCCTCCACCCATTACATTCTCACAGGCATTACAACATGAAGGATGTATTGATTTATTGGGGATATTTCATGTTTCTATGGCCTCTATCTAGTCCCAAACACTCCGGGAATCCACTTACAACCTAGCTAACAGACAGCCCTTTTCCAGTTAAAAAACTTCTCTTTTGGGCTGGAGAGATGGCTTAGCGGTTAAGTGCTTGCCTGTGAAGCCTAAGGACCCTGGTTTGAGGCTCAATTCCCCTGGACCCACGTTAGTCAGATGCACGCGGGGCCACACGCATCTGGAGTTCGTTTACAGAGGCTGGAAGCTCTGCCCCGCCCATTCTCTCTCTCTCCTTCTCTCTGTCAGTCTCAAATAAATAAACAAACAAAAAAATTAAAAAAACTTCTCTTTTATGTGTCTGTGCTCATACAGAGGTACCCTTATCATCATCATTGGTATTGTGAAGGTTCATTCACAATGTTGATAAAGTTGGATGTGGTGGTGCATGCTTTTAATCCCAGCAGTTGGAAGGCAGACATACAAGGATCACTGTGTGAGTTTGAGGTCAGCCTGAAACTACATAGAAAATTCCTGGTCAGCCTGGTCTAGAGAGACATTGCCTCAGAGAACAAAACAAACAAATGAATAAACAAAACAAACAAACAAACAAAATGTTGAATGGAAGACCTACTGTATGGAACCACGCTCCCCAAGAAAAAGCAACATTTGCCTGATTCTACACAACCCAGGTCCTACCTTTGTTCAACTTTTAATTCAGCCACATTTTTCTTTTTAAATCTAAAGGCAATGGATTAACTACCTGCAGCCAAAAACTCACAGCATCACCATGACGATTTCAATGTTAAGTCAGTCATTCACCCTGTTGCCATGAGGAATTGTAAATCTTACTCCAGAATCACTTTATTTCTTAGAGATTTAGATGTATACACATGAGTGCACATACACACACACAGAGAGAGAGAGAGAGAGAGAGAGGAGGGGGGGGTTATTTATTTACTTTTTGTTTTTTTGAAGTAGAGGAATAGTCTAGCCCAGGATGACCTGGAAATCACTTTGTAGTCACAGGGTGGCCTTGAACTCATGAGGGTCCTTCTACCTCTGCCCTCCAGTGCTGGGATTAACGTGTGTGCCACCATGCCCACCTGTTTCGTTTTGTTCAACGTGGGGTCTCACTCTATCCCAGGCCGACCTGTTCAAGCTTAAATTATTCCCCCTTTTTTAGTGCTGCATATGAAATCTTTTGGACCATTGTTGAGTGGGCAAGGTCCCCACTTACCATCATAGAGAAGAATAAAACATTATCACTCATTTTCCACTTTGTCTTTGTGTGGGGCACTGATTTTCTTGGGTATTTGTTCCTGATATTTGGTTTTCGTGGTTTGGAAATATTTTCCAAATATAATTGTAATATTTTAGCTGCAAAAGCAATATTTATTTTATAGTTTAATTGGGATACAGAGCTTTGGGCATTATCATGACATTTTCAAAAATTCATAAACCTCTTTTGGATCTGTGCACATTTAATATGCTATATTTCAGGTTAACTGTGTGTAGTATACATATTTTTTATAAAGCAGGATCAAAGTAAAAAACAAAAAAGATATAGAAATGATCGTTATATCATCCTAAAGACCTAAGGTTGGCAACCAAGTGTCCTCTTCTCTATCCACTTTCAGTCCTCTTATGAAAACGGTTCTATCTGGCCCATGATCTTTGGATGTCCTTAACAGTGACAATTCAAAGCCAGGATATAGACAGGCAAGATGTTTTAGTGTTTAAAGGTATTTGCTTCCAAACACAAGGCTATGACCATTTGTTGGGGGCTTTTTAACTTATGCTAATGTTTTTGATTTTTGTTCATTCCATAGTATGTGCCCAAAATCTTGTCATAAAATGACTTGACTTGCTGTTCTTTCTTCAGATTCAAAATTTATTGAAATTCCTGTGGTATAAACCCTTATTTGCTGTGATACTACTGCGTATTTGTTGTATTTTATGGTGGCCTTTTGTTTATGTTGAGGTTGACATGCAATCATAATAAGTATAGTTCAAATATATTTTATATAAAATGTATGTGTGCTTGCAAAGGAAAGTTTTGGGGGTTGATTATGACTGCTACCATTGCAAACTGTGCCAACGTGTCATAAGTGAAACAATCCACACATGACTTTAAGAGAACATTGTATTCATTTATTTGCAAGGAGAGAGGAGAGAGAAAGAGAGAGAGATTGGGAGAATTGGCATGTCAGGGCCTCTTACCCCTACAAATGAATTCCAGATATATGTTCCACTTTGTGCATATGGCTCGACATGTGTACTGAGGAATTGAACCCAGGTTGTCTTTGTAAGCAAGTGCCTTTAACCACTGAGCCTTCTGTCCAACCCCACATTTCTTTGTATTTGGGTCATCAAGTGGTCATCACCATCTGAAAAGGGAAGCTTCTCTAAACAGAAGTGAGAGTAGCATTAAGTTATGAAATTGCACAATAGGTGTAGTGCTTTCAGGGCAGTTTGGTGAGAAAAATATATACATTTATCCAGAGAAGAGCAGGCTTTATACCCCTAAGGCTCATGACCTCCCCTGCTATAGGCTTTTGATTAGGTATTCAGTACCAGGCATGTGTTCCCTCCCATAGAGCAGGCCTTCAGTCCAATTTGAGAGCAGTTCATTTCCCCCAGAGCAGGTATAGCACTATTGCACTTGTTCGGCCATTTGGCCTGTCTGGTCAAACTTCAGTCTTCCAGTGCCCACTGCTTTCACTCCTGATGACTTTTGTCTCCCGTAGGGCTGCAAGCAATGCAGATTATTCCATCTTTCAGTTGGCTGGTCTACACAGAGGTTTTCTTCTCAGCACCAGCTTGATGTCTCATTGACTTTGCTGCTCAGTTATGTGAAGTCTTTAAAAATAG
>CM070776.1:7525000-7526225 GCA_036346955.1 Dipus sagitta
AACAGCAAGAAATGTCAACTATGCAAATCCTGTATAAATACAGTTAGGTAGAAACAAACACATATTGGAAATAGGGAATGGGGACTGCAGGGGTGGCTGAGAAGTTAAGGCACTTGCCTGTGAAAACTAAGGACTCATGTTTTGTCCCCAGGACCCAGGGAATGCCACATACACAAGGTGGCACATGAGCCTGAAGTTTGTTTGCACAGCCTGGAGGCCCTGGTGCTCCCATTCTCTCTCTCTCTCTTCTCTCTCTCTCTCTTCTCTCTCTCTCTCTCTCCCTCTCTCTCTCTCTCTTCTCTCTCTCTCTCTCTCTCTCTCTCCATCTTTCTGTCAAATAAATAAATAATTGAAAAATGAAGCTTGGGTCTGTATTTGGATACCCAGCCTGAATTTGATCCTCAGTACTGCAAAAGGAAATGACGTTTCAGGCCAGGCACAGTGCCGCCCACCACTGTCATCCCAGTGCTCCGGAGGTGGATCAGGAGGTCAAGGACCCTGGCTATGTAGCAAGTGTGAGGCTAGCCTGGGTTACGTGAGACCCTGCCTCACCTACCCTCCATCAAACAGAAAGAAATGTCAACTATGCAAATCCTGTATAAATACAGTTAGGTAGAAACAAACACATATTGGAAATAGGGAATGGGGACTGCAGGGGTGGCTGAGAAGTTAAGGCACTTGCCTGTGAAAACTAAGGACTCATGTTTTGTCCCCAGGACCCAGGGAATGCCACATACACAAGGTGGCACATGAGCCTGAAGTTTGTTTGCACAGCCTGGAGGCCCTGGTGCTCCCATTCTCTCTCTCTCTCTCTCTCTCAAAGTATGTAAAATATTAAAAGAAATAGGAAATTGTTTAAATTGAAATGGTTTCCATCATCAGTTTCATGCATTGAACATTCATAAAATTTTAAATATCCACAGGCACAGTTTTATCTAAGTAGGTGCACAGAACATGATATAGATTGAAGTTTAAATGCATGGTGCATTATTGTCCATACATTCAGATGTATATTATATCATATTCCTATTTTGGTGGTGGTCATGGATCCAGTACATTAAGCTTATACCCCTTAGAATCTTAGGTCCTGGTGCACCAATTCTCTCTCTCTCTATCTCTTTCACACACACACACATAAAAAAATGGCTAGCCCGTTGCGCTTAGCCTCAAAAATTATTTTAAATAATTTTATTTATTTATTTATATGATACACACACAGAATTTT